>JANPWX010019747.1:352490-536411 GCA_024734555.1 Trochalopteron elliotii | reverse complement strand
TGAGGGGCCGCGCGCCGGGCGGCAGCGCTGGGGAGGGGACAGCGGACAGGGGACAAGGGGACAGGGGCCTCCGAGCGCCGGGCCCGCGCCTCCGCAGGAGCACAGGAACACACGTGGGAGGATGTTTCACCCTGGGCAAAGCAAAGGGCAAGGCGTAGGGTGGTAGCGTGTCTGCACAGCCCGAGCGAGGAACAGCGGCTGGGAGTGATGCGGCGGGGCGTTTCCGCGGGGTCGCTGGTCCCTTGGGAAGCCTCTACTGCTCCTCGTGGAGCAGGCGGACTGGGAGAGAGCAAGAGACGGGGGTCTGCCTGACCATGGGGTCGAGGGGCGGCACTGGAAGTCGCGGAGATGTTTTGGGTTCGTCCTGCTCGGACTGCGGTGTGTGTCCGGGGCAGGGGAACATCGGTGGAGTGTGAGTGAGCAGGGAAGGCCGGCCGTAGAGTGACATTCGTTTTCACAGACGGAAACACATCAGTCCGGTTGGACACTCCCGCCAAGCGGCTCTTCCTTGTCCCTTAGCCTTCAGCGGACTGAAAACGGGGCCGAGCTCATGGGCACAAGGGCAAGGCGACATGGGAGATGCTGCGAGCACGGCTGGACCACCCTAGGGATGCTGTTCCCGTCGGGAGGGCCGTGCTGCCACGGGCACCTGCCTTTTCTCCCTGAAAGGGGTGAAATGACAGGTGCTCCCGAGTGCGTAGACAACCTTTACACGTATGCCAAGAGGTAATTTGGCCTTTGTTTGCATGTCAGTAGGAAACCGGAGTCCACATTTGGTTGGCTCCACTTGACATTTAAGTACATAAATTACAATATAGAAACCTCTAAAAAGCCAAAAGAGCCTGGGTATTTCCACCTCCCAGTACTCTACATACAGTCAAAGGAGATAGGGTATATATTGCCTTCACCATCTATATATACACATTGTCCTAGTGACTGTAGGTTTGAGGTAGGAGCTGAGAGAGCAAATTAGAAGAAGCTATTTACAAGCCATGAACAAGAAGGAGGGCCTTGGTCTCTGCTCCAATATATGTCTCCAAAATACAATGTTGATACTTGCACCAAAAGCTGTGAGATTTTCTGGGTTACAAAATCATGGAGAAACAATATCTGCAGATACTACTACGGAAGCGCTATCATTCATTATGTCTGCCTGCAAAAACATATATCACAGCATACACATGTAGGTCCTGGCCTTCCATTTAGAACAGGTTTGACATAGGTTTATGTTTCACACATTTCCCCTATTCTTGACATATTTTTCATTTTGCACATTAAAAGTAGAGTGGGAAAAAATTAGCAAAGCCTCACAAGCTTGACTCTAGTATTTTCAATGGCATTTCCCACTTCTTTTTTACACAATTTGTCCTTTACACAACAGATGCTTAAATCTAGGAGAGAAACAGATGTGCAAATCTGCTCACCACCATGTGCACCGTGTCAATCTGATGCATTGGGGGGCTGTATTTCAAAGTGGGATCTGAGGGCTTGACTCAGCAATTGCAGCTCTAACAGAATGTTTATGCCTAGTGCACTCAAACACAGCAGGATCCATTGATGTTAATGTCTTTAGTGTGGAAGATGTTAACATCATGCCAGTGTGGAAGAAGATGGCAAGTACAGATGCACCAGGATGGATTGCTGAAGGCTGGGCAGTGACCAGCATAGGAAGAAATATGCTCATAGAGTGATATGCTCATAGTGTGGGCTGACACACAGAAACCTTCCCTGTCTGGAGTGATACTTTTCTGTAAGATTTTTTCCTGAAACAGTGAAGAGTGTGTGCACAGCTGCTAATGGCTCATGCACAGCTGCTGATAGACAAAAGCCTCTTAGTGTTTTATCCCTCAATGATGTCCGCCTCCTTCCCTCATCCAATGTCTGTCACCAAACGATAATTAAAAAGTAAGAAGTTATTACTGTTTTGCAGCTTTCTAAAAGAATTAACTCACATCATATTTGACAGGAACCTGCAAAGGCAAGGGGTGAAAACTAACTCACACAGTGCTTTTCCACACACTCAGACAGCATATGATATCACGGGCAGTGGAAATGACGATTTCCATGTCAGTTGAATAAATGTTGCAACCTTAGAATTTTTGCTACTTCTTCACAACTTATTCCTCAGGACTTTTGCATTCAGTCCTTGACCTGAATGGTCTGTCCCAGCATAACCTAGGACAGCAACAACTAGTCATGTACAGGACAAAAATAGACTTGTAGTGGAGTAAATCAGAACAGTGAAATGGAGACATTTACAGCTGCAGTAAGCAGATTTCTAATGTACATTTTTTTTAATTGGAGAAGCAATGAGCACTGGATTAGTGGTGATGGTCCTTTATTTATGGATGAGGAAAATTGTGCACAGCAAGAACATTCAATTTCTTCTTTCATGAAACTTGCTTTCACTTGCATTTAATGTCTCATTTGCCAAGTATTTATCCTTACTTAGCATGGACTGCAGACCTACCAAAATTATTAACCCTGCCTACCTTCCCCTCTTTCTACAACAGAAGGATCTGGAAATACTCTATTTCCCTTTGTGGCATTATATAGATATGGCAAGAGTTTGTTACATCAAAATGCCATACAACTTAGAAATTCTTGATGAAAGAAAATAACCTGCATTACTTGTAACATATGATTTATGCATGCTTTTCAAACATAGCATAGGTATAAACCACACAGGTAGGTACATATCTCTTGGTAAATTGAGATTTTGATATTTTCTTCTTCCTATGATCAAATATTAAATTTTGGGGGGTTTATTTTCTGTATAGAAGAAATGTATACTTATTTGTACACATCTGAGTGATGTTTGTCCTAAGTATTTGTATGGCTTAATTGACCTTAACAACTCAACATCTTGCAATTTTTAATAGCAATCCTGATATGTTAGGATAAGAAAGCATTTTCATAATATGTAGTTTTATTTTGGGAGAATGGATTCTTCCAAACCACTTAATGTTGTTTTCGGCCAGGAGATTGAACTCTCCTGAGGCCCACTGTGTTAGCTTAGATGAGTGAATTTTGGTTCACATAAGAAGAAATAGTAGAGCATGGTGTGTTTAAATAGTCCTGAAGACTGCACCAGGGCTAAAAATGGTTGTGGACTCACTTTAGCTGAAGGTATAGCCTGTTGTCTGTCAAGCTCTATTTTGGTTTTTCAGCTATGTTAGGAGAAACATACAGAAAAATGCAATTTATACATGAAATTTCCAAGAAATCAGTGCTAGCAGAACAAAATGGGTAAAAATTTATTTTACACCTCTTTGCTACATCCTAGATTGATCAATAAGTACTAAAAATTTAGTAAGCTGTTTTACTTGACTGTATTAAATTATTTTTATTACCTACTGTACTTCATCAAAGTACTGTGACATCATTAGTTTCAGTGCTTTATATGATTCTGTAATACTAATGTATACTAAGATTAATATAAAGAAAATTCATTTTCTTCTCTTCTGCCAAACACAGTAAATTTTTATACAAGTAGTAAATACATACCTCCTTCTCTTTATTTTTTCATTTTGATGTAACTTGAACATATGCAGAACAGTTCAGATGTAGAAATAATAAAAAAAAAATAGCAGGCTGTATATAGAAGCATATGTATTTGTTCAGTGAAGAAACTGGGGCACAGACAAGTAACAAGACTTCTATGAGATGACCCAGTAAGATACACCTGACTGCAGAACAAAGCTGTTGTCTCTCAAGTTAAGGTTTCATGCCCTGTGAGATATTTTTAATATTATTTCTCAACAGAAGGTCACCATCAAGTCAAATGACAAACCAGCCTTAGCAAGGAAGGAAAATAATAGTTATATTTACAATTGTATAACTATGGCTGCCTGCTTAATTGAGGGTTGATCCAGATTCATAATATGTGCTGTTTTCCATGCCTGTTTGCTTGGTTTGCAATAAAATAATTTTTATTTGATCCCACCCTACTTATGTTACTTCCCATGCATATTCACTCACATATACTTACTGGCAACAAATGTTTTCCAATGTATGTTATATTAATATTAGCTAGTGTTAATGAAACAGGAAGAATCTTACTTTCGCAACCTGTCTATATATACTTGATTTTGGGTTTTTTTACTCCATGGTACAGTCTGAATATTCCCAGTGAGCACTGATAAATATGTAAATATGATCTTGGTGATTTCTGTTCTGGCCTGTTGCTGAGTCCTCAAGTCCTACTGCAACATCTTAGTGCAGTTCTTCAGAATTGCTACAGTTTTGGAACAGGAAGGTAAAATTAAATCACAGAATATTCCTACTGGTTTTCACCTGCTCTCTGAAGTGTCTTTTATTTATGCAAATCACTTTCTAAATTTAAGACAATATTTGTGTGCTTTGAGTGCCTATATTTTTTGAAGAAAAATGTTTTAGTGCCAGTGTTTATTATCTGTTTAATAACCTCCCTGATCTTTTTTCAACCCTTGTGGAGACACCATTACCACAAAAGAAAAGTAAAAAGTGAAAAACAAATTCTATTTTTTTTAATGTGTGTATTATTGTTTATTATTATTTGCTAATGTCTGCATTGTATATTTCAATAATTGCAAATATCAGCATTAAACGGAATGACCTAATTGCCACCTTCCAGTACCTAAAGGGAGTCTACAAGAAAGATGGAAAGGGAATTTTTACAGGAGCATGTATTGACAGGATGGGAGAAAATGGTTTCAGACTGGAAGAAAGTAGTTTTAGATTAGATATTAGGAAGAAATTATTTACTTTGAGAGTGGTGAGGTACTGGAACAGATTGTCCAGAGAAGCTGTCCCATCCCTGGGAATTGCTCAAGGCCGGTTTGGATGGGGCTCTGAACAACTTGATCTGGTGAAAGTTGTCCCTACCCATGACAGGGGGATTGGAAACAGCTGATCTTTAAGGTCCCTTTCAACCCAAACCATTGTATGATTCTGTGACAGATCCAGCACTACCTTTTAAACTATTGTCTTTCCATGGTCCTGATTTTTCATAACTCAACTATCTTTTTCATCTTTTCATCCTGACTTTGCTCACGTCTTCAGTACTGGTAGAATGCTTTTAGAGATAGCTGGAAAGTGCCATATTGGTGACTTAGTTCATTAGTTAAAGTTTAAATAGTTGTCAGTACTTATTAAAATACAAACACTCTTCCATATTTAGAATTTTTAAAAACTATTCGGGAAAGTTGTAAAAAGCAGAGTAGATTTAAAGAATTGCTTCAAAAGTCTTCAGTTTCAGTTTTTCTTCCTCATTGCTGGTTTAATAGGTGAAATTCCTTGATAATAACTTGAAGATCTACCTATAATTTATAAACAGCTGGAATATTGAAGCAGTATACTCAATGAATATTATATCAAAGACAGGTATTAGTCCTGCAAGACACAGCTCTGTATAAGAAACTGAATAGAAGACACAACTCAGGCATATTGCTTGTTGTTAGTATCTATATTAATTAAAATATGATTGTGAAGTGAGGGGTCCTAAGTACTTAAACCAAGTCAAGGAACACAGGAGAGCAGTTTTTATTACTTCTAGCTAGCTGTGCTGGCAGTAGGCACATTTCAATTACTAGCATGTATAATAAGAACACACAGCACTATTCCCTGTTGATTGCACTGCCTCAGAGATGATGTCTAGATGGTGACATTGAACACATGACTCTGGAAGGATTGTCCCAGTTTTTGCTGTCAGATTTTCATTCTTCAGCTTACATGGGCAGATTTCTTGCAGCTAAAGAAATCTCTGTTTTAGGGGAGGGGAATAAGCTATCACAGCTGGCAGAGGCAAACAGTACAACATGCACAGCTGAACAATTGTAGCATCCTGAATTGCCATAAATACTTGGAGGCAGGAGCTGCTACAGAAGACAAGACACTAGCTGTTTAAGTTTAAAAACAGGGTCCCACAGTCTGCTTTCTTCTACTTAGACTGTAGATTGATTTGTGATTGTGAAGAAATTCCATCTCTCAGATGATTTTTCCCCTTTCCTGTTGTGATACCAATATATGATGAAATGGTAACTGCCATAATGGAGACATTCTTGCTATAGGCTTAGTGCTCTTTTATTAAAGAGAAATATGTAAAATAAGAAATCATTGGCAAAAAGAATGGAAAATAAAAAATGTGTTTTCTTTTTAGGCCACTGCAGGTGCAAATACACATGACCTTCCTTAAATTAGACTTAAATTTGCATTGCTGATGGGAATTGGACTATGGCAGGTGCTGAGAGATGGCTGTGTGGCTGGTAGATGTAGTGGAGAGGGGACATGGATAGTCCTCGTGGACCTCTGTAAATGAATTGTCAGATGTCTGTTCCATGCTTATGGCACCCTTTCAAGCTCTAAGGGACCCTGTGTATCTGTGGCAAGTTTATATCTTCTGAAAAAATAAGACTGACTAGAAAAAACACAGCTTTTGTTGCCTGAAGGTATTCACTCCCTATGGCTGTCACAGTGGAAGCATTAGGAATGTGAAGCATGAGGAGGCCTTAACCAGTAACATCCAAGCCATCTCAGAATACTTCAAATTTTAATGCTCGCAGTAATTATCAATATTCGTGAAGCTAAAGTATTGCTGAACTAGCAGTGGCAACTGTAGAGAATTAAGGGATTGCAAACATTCCCTCTAAGTGATATCAGAAAAAGATATGAAGATTTTTTATTTTAAAACAAAAGTGAGGGGGAAAAAATGCATACAAGCTTTAACTTTTTTGAAAGTAAATGCATAGTAGGTGTCCTCAGCAATAAAGTATGATAACCATACCTAAAACTTCAGTTAACAAAAACACTTTAAATATTTATTTCCTATAGCCTTTTTATATATCTTTATTTTATTTAACAACTAATTTTTAAAATGACAGTATGTGACTTGCAGTTTAGTTACAATTACTGCTAAGGACCACTTTGCATAGAAGCTGGATAAACACAAACACAGATGGGATTGGCATGCAACCATTCATCTTTGTACCTACGCTTTCACAGAGACAGGAGGTGTTTGACACGTAGAACAGTGGAGATTATTGTACATTTCTAGGGGTTGTTGTTCGTTTTTGTGACTGATGGAAGAACTGGACTCAAAAGGTTAACCAGAAAAAAAAAAAACCACTGTATATGGTCAATCTTTCTAAAGCATTTAATTTTAGCAAAAGTCAGAGGACTTTTTCTTTTTTTTTTTAGTGGTTGTAGGGAAATAAGTGATCTTCAGCACCAAACAATCTCTATTTGAAAAGAGTATGATACAAAAGAAAGAAAATAAGAAAGAATCCATATTTGCCTTCAAAACTTACCCGAAAAATTCTGGATCGTACTTAATTAAAAATCAGATAAATTTAAGCATCAGTGAAAGCAAGACATTATAGAAAAAAATTTAAATGTCTTCAGAAAAATAGGGATAGCTGTCTGGACAAAATGCAGTCTTTCAAAGTGGCTGTAACAAGATACTACTTGATATAAAAGGAGCATAAATTGAAGGCAAAGAATATCCTCAAATACTTTAAAAGGTTGTGTGAAAATATATGTCATGTGGACCAATCACAGATAACCAGAGAAAATGGGTACCTGGCATTTTATTAATGGCCTTCTCCTATCTCTCTTGATTGTAATGGCATTCAAAAGCACAACAGCCTTCTCTGACAGTAATGCTCAACAGGTGCTAGATGATGTTGATATTAGTTATCTCAATTCCTTTTGTAAGAAAGCTTGGAATTTCAGAGTGTAATATGGCAAGCTGGAAAGTCAAATCTGATAAGCAGAAAACTGTAATACAAATGGAAACAGGTAGCAATAGAAGAGATCAGGAAAGCTCTGTACCTAAAACTTGCTTTACTGAAACACTTCAGTAATGTTTTTTTATACACGAGATGGCAAGTTGAACAGGGCATGAATGGTTTGTAATGACCTGTAATGTCTGTAATGACCTGTAACGTCCTAAACTTGAGAAGATTTTGTCTCACCATTTTTCTTGTCTTTACAGACTCTCTGAGCAGAGACTATAATAGATTCTTCTGTTGTTCTTACTTTGTGTACATAAAAGTAAGAGAGGCTTTCACTCTAGTGTAATTACAAAACTGATTATGTTAAATATTTCTAATCAAATGATAATCCAACCATTTTTTGCCATCTTACAACTGATCTTTTAGTAAATTCTCTGAATTTACTTGTCTGAAGAATCACTTACCAGTTAATATTCTGTAAGTTAGTGTTTTCATAGATTTTATTCTTGAATTCTGTTTTTCCAGCCTGGATGGATTTGTAATCTATCTTCATTTATGCTGGCTATTCACTAACTTCACTCATACTGGCCATTCTTTTAGTTCTCTACTGCTAATACTGCCGTATTGGAGCACTTCCTACTTGACGTGAATATGTGTTGTCCCCAAAGTGCTACTCCTATCTAAAAGTTCTCCGTCTAAAAATTATTAGGTGTTGAGATGGTTCCTTTCTATGCATTGAAACACTGAAGTGAAAACCATGAGGCAATTTATATTTTATGTTCTGAGTTTGATTATTCTAAGTATGATAAACTTAATAGAATTTTTTTAATCCATGTATCTCTGAGATACTTATCCATGCTTGCATGAGAGAGGCTTCTTACAGCATCATACAGTTTGCTAGAACTGTGGCTTCTGAAAGTCACAATAAGGACAATAATGCTTTAAAATATGCTATTCCATGATTTATAATCCTTGTATGTTGTACATTGTGAGATGTGGTTAGTGTAGACATGTAGACATGTATATGTTTCAAAAATTGCGTAGGATCAAAGTACATATGAGATAATATCTTAAAACCATGTAAATTTACTACTAGCAATTTGTCAGTGAGGATCTGTTAGGCAGTGATGAAGTTATGTTCTCTGGACCTTTTCTCTGTATTTTGAAAACTCTGGCACACATCCTGCTAAGAAAAACCACAGGATGATGGAAGGCATCAGGCCTCCCTAATTTTAAAATTCATGAATGACAAAGCCATTTGTTTTGTAGTCATGCATTTTCTTTACTAGTATTTCCTGTAAAATATCTTTTTCCTTTCTTTGCCTCTCAGTTATGTTCATTTGTAACTGCAAAAGGGCTAGTCCACTGCCAAATCTCCTCAGCTGACAGAGGGGAGGGAACTCTCACACAGACTTGGAATCATAGAATCATTTAGGCTGGAAAAGTCCTTTAAGGTCATTGACTCCAACTGTTAACCTTACATTGGCAAGTCCCACTAGGCCATGTTCCCAAGTGCTATATCTACACATCCATTAAATACCTCCAGAGATGGTGACTCTGCCTAGGTAGCCTGTTTCTGTGCATGACAGCACTTTCTGTATAGAAATATTTCCTAATGTTCAATCTAAGCCTCCCCATGGTACAACTTTAGGATATGTCCTCTCATCTGGTCACTGATTGCCTGGGAGAAAAAACCAACCCCAGCTGACCACAGCCTCCTTTCAGGCTGTTCTGGAGAGTGATAGTCTCCCCTGAGTCTCCTTTTCTGCAGGATAAACACCCCCAGCTCCCTCAGCTGCTCCTCACAGAACAGGGTGCTCCAGACCCTTCCCCAGCCCCATTGCCCTTCTCTGGACTCACTCCAGCCCCTCAGTGTCTTTCTTGCGCTGAGGGCCCAGAACTGGACACAGCACTCGAGGTGTGGCCTCACCAGTGCCCAGCACAGGGGGACAATCCCTGCCCTGGCCCTGCTGGCCACACCATTGCTGATCCAGGCCAGGATGCCATTGGCCTTCTTGGCCCCCTGGGCACACCCTGGCTCATGTTCAGTCACTGTCACCAGCACCCCCAGGTCCTTTCCAGCCCCTCTGTCCCAGCCTGTGGCCCTGCCTGGGGCTGTTGTGACCCAATGACAGGACCCAGCCCTGGGCCTTGTTGAACTTCCCACCATTGGCCTCAGCCCATGATCCAGCCTGTCCAGATCCCTCTGCAGAGCCTTCCTGCCCTCCAGCAGATCAGCACTGCCACCCAACTCAGTGTCATCTTTAGAACTGGTGCTAGACAAAGAGGACAGGCATTTTGCTAATGGACTTAAAAAATATTTCCTGGCAGCAAAACTAGTGGATTCCATTCCTGACTCAAGACTCTTTAATTAAAAGAATTTTGCATGTGCATTTGGAAGAAAGACCCGGACTTTTTTCTTGCCAAAGATCACGTCAGCAAGTGTGATTTTTTTCTTAGAATCTTGGATATTCTGGAAATTATTTAAAAATTACCCCTACTAGATATAAGAATACTTTGTTTTGTCTAACCCTTTTAAAAAAAAAAATCTATTCTGTTTTGTCCATCTGTTAAAATTCAGCCTAAGGCAGATTCCTGCCACAGGCAAAATTTTAAATTTAAAATCTGTGGGTTTATGCAGCTGGCAAAATTTCTTCCCCCTTTTTTCAGCAATTCAAGTGGATTCCACTGTTAGACAATCTTATTAAAAGAAAGAGGTATTAGTCCCATTTACAACATGATTATATTTTAAAAGCTCTTGTCTGATAAAAGGCCATCAGAATGTTTTCTGATGAGAGAAAAAGTAACAAAGAGCACAGTAACAGTGCTGAGTTGGACCTTCACTTTTATTTGCTCAGCCACCTGCCGCTTCAGACCTACAGAAGGAATATGCCTGCCCTGCAGCCAGCAGAGGAGTACAGAGATATTCAAGCTATCCACACAGTTGGGCTTGTTTATATCAAGCAATCTGGTAGCAGCAACATGGAGCTCTATGTAAGTCAAGGTATTCTGATGAGAAATGAGAGTTGATTAGCTTACGCACTGATGCTTTTAGACCTCTTCCAAAGCTTCTGCTCTTTTAAAAGGGATTTGTGCATTTATGTACTAAACTACAGGCATACTTTGAAAGGAGATGCTATTATACCTGACAAATTAAATTTACACTTTACTAAATTTTCCAGATGTGTTTGCTAAAATATTTTACATTTCTTGCTTTCTCTGTTCAAGTATTCAAGGACTAAAATCTTTACAGTATTTATGTTTCATATGCCATAAATATCTGAGCTGTGCAAGCAGAAAAGAAAATATTTATTTACAATGATCGTGCATTTTTTCCCATGTTTCTCAGTTTCTAAGTCACTGAAGAGTTTACCCTTTTATACTAATCAACTCTACTTTGTAGAGATACTTTTTCATTAACAGAGAGACAGATTGTCTTTTCCTCAGCACTGCAGCCCACTCCAAGCAGATGACTAAAGAACCATGGAGAGCATATGCTCAGCTATGACAGTCAATGCTACACAAGCATTTTTCCTACTGTTGTGAAATGTGGCTGTTAACATCTCTACATTTTTCTCAGTACACTCAAAGACTTATTCAGTTGCTAATGCTGTTTGAGTCATAGAATATCTTTGCCTACCACATGGAAACAGGAGGAAACACATAGAACATATGCTTTTATAAGGAGGCTCTAAGAGAATATACAAATAGCAATGGTGGAATTCTAGCAATACCATAGAACTATGGAAAAAATCTTTCACTGAGGAAAAAAATCATTTTACTTTTCCTCTGACTTTTAGAGTTCAAATTATATATACACAGTTTTAAATTTAGTTTATGGAAACAATCTAACAGATTAGAAATTCTACTTTTTATTACTGAAGGTTTTATATAATCCTGTCTTTAAAATAGACTGTCTTTAAAAATGTATGTCCATTCATTTTGCATAGAGACTTGGATATTTGTGCTTACTGGGAGTCATGTATGCTGCATTTACTTTGAAATATGATGGTGATTTAGGACTATATATATAGAAATCTGAGTGAACAGATAGTATCTCAGAAAACAGTAAAACCTCATCATTTTAAGTTGTGAATATGGACAGACAATTGATAATCCTTAAGGATGCATGTTATTAATATAGAAGTCATGCTGACTGTCTAGTATAAGTGCAGAGAGATGACATTGTTCTGTATTACTCACATGATCCAGTGATCCCTGGAAAAAAGGCAAAGACATGGTTGACTGTAAAGCTGGAGCAGGTCTGGATGTCATCTGAGGACAGAAGATAACCTGGCAACATTTTTAACCGTCTTTAAGAATTCTGCTTTGATAGAATTAATTTATTTCCAGTGTTTAAGTGAGATTCCACTAGTTCAGTTCTATAGGATAGACTAGATCTAAATTCTATATAGGTCTGACAATCTTTTCTAAGAAAATATGTGTGATTCCCTGCCCCCGAGTGTGTAACAGAACAAAGACATCAGAAGCAAATCACCTTTGTAGGGTGCGAGGGCCATCAAAGCAGCTGTTTGACCACTGACCTGTTTGGTAGTGCTTTTTGTACTGTAAATGTTCTTCAGCTTTTATCATATGATGCCTTGATCTGAGGTCATTGAGATAAAAAGTGGTTTTTTTGGGGGTGAAACTCTGAAAGAGAGTGCAGTTGTGCGGGTCACTTCACTTTCAGTCATAAATCAAAGCGTTCTGTGACAAAAATAAAAAAATCTCATACTGCTCAAGATTATTTACCCTGCTTATACAAGATAATCAATTCCAGCCTCAGAGGGAGGTCACTGTCTGTGGTCATACTTTTAAAGATATTATACTGGCGTCTAGCAGGGGCATGTAACACTGCAGAGCTTGCAGGATTATTTCTGTAACATCTAGAATAAGCAGTAGAGCCCATTTTAACCATGTTATTTTAAAACTAATTTTTGCAACCCAATAAATGATTAATGCCCAATCTATCTGCATTGGTAGGCACTTTCCTGAAACTTTTAGGTGACTATCACATACTTAATTTTGCCTACCTACAGTATTTTACTGTGTGATTCAGCAAAATAATTAAGCTTATGTAGTTGTGTAGATTTCACTGTGATCATGCAAATTCTGAGGATTTGATATACACTTCATTAACTTGGGGAGCTGAAATTCAAATATTAGTCTTACAGGGTTGCACCCATCCCGATGTCTCTTGGATTCGAGTTATAGACACTTGGACATAGCTTTCCCCACAGGATCAATCTTAGAAAAATGTCCTAGGGTGACTTTATATGAAAAGGTTGCAATTTTAGAATTTCTATTCAACAAAACAAAGAAAATCAAGCCAGGAACCCTTTTTCAGAAAATTACAATCACATCAGGATACAGTAAAATTTAAGCAGGACATTCAATGCCAGTGAGTTCTTTTTCAGAAGACTCATCTGGACATTCCTGTTCCCCAAATTGTTTATTCTAAAGCCTCAAAGGTGCAATGATGGGCAGAAAAATATTCCATTTTCCATGGAACTAATTTCCAGTACAAAAGAGCTAGTTTTTTGAGTTCAGTCTGAGTGTTATTTCAGATAAATACACAGTGCTTTGCCTATTCATCATAGTAACCCATCTCTGTATACCCTGACACCTATTCTGTAGACTTTTCTTCAGTCTTCTACTTCCCAAAATTCCTTAAAAAATTCCTGCAAAATTTCACTCTGAGTGTGCTAAACTGTAGTTTTAATATAATTAATATTCCACTTTTAAGAGCATTGATAGAAATATTTGAAAATGAGGACTGCATTTTCCTTTGCGTGACAGGGCTACTCATGTAGTTTACATATCTAGTCTCATGTCACCTTATCAAAGGCAGCTAACAGTCTGGCAAAGCTGTTGATAGCTATCAACTGATGAATTCACTGCTGAGATTTTAAATTTTCACTTTTCTCAACTAACTCAGCACACCTCAGTGGCTGAAAACTTCATATGATTATGTACTAAACAGTATGATTTTAAGGTTATGCTAAATGTACCAACCACAAATTCAGAGTTTCTCTTTCACTGCTTGTATTGTTAAACATGCAATATTTTTTTTCTAATATATCTCCATATATTAAGAATTACTGTACTGAAATCAATAGAATTAATGGTCTATTTTTAATACATGTAGCAGCAGAATCTAATTCCAACATTTTCATGTCATTTCAATTCTATATTTTTTATTTTTTCTCTGAGGTTTGTGTCTCACTTAAATTTTGAAAAGTACAGAGTCAAACTCAAATGGCTAGTAAATTCTATGTGCTAAATTCTATAAATAAACTAGAGGATGAAAATATTTGAGCTAGTAATCTTCCATGCAAATTGCATTCAATCTAGGCAGAATAACCCTCTCAAAAACTCTGTAGAGGAGTACTGAAATATTTAAGTTTCAGTCTTTATTAATAAGATTGAAAGCAGGACGGGGTGGGGGGGGATTTGTTTCTTTGTTTTACAGGAGATTTTTTAAATGTCACTGATTTTTTTTCAGGTATGGATAATAATAACAATTGCATCATTCAGTTGTAGTATCATAGATAAGTCTTCCTTTTAAGGTTGCCACATAGAAGTCTTCTGTTCTGAAAAAAAAGCCACACAGCTTTCCTTTACTTGAGTAAAACTATGCCAAAATATGAAAGATATCCCCTAAAATCTTTTTTCTGTCTTATCCAATAAGTCTCAAATCACAGTTCAGTGGGTGCCTTGTCGTCTCATCAGTGATAGCAGAATATGTATGATTATTTTAGGAACAGTAAAGGGCTCGTTGTACAGAGTTCATAGCCTTATGTATGTTCACAGCTTTTTTATGTTCTTCGATATAGTGAAACTGGATGTATCTGAGGGCATTGCCTTGAGAATGAATACCTAAAGGGACTGACCAGGGCTGTGTGGCTGAGGCCTCTCATAGCCTGAATAAATCATTTAGCTTTTCCCAGGCCTCTCTGGCAAAGTATTTCCTGGAGGATAAATGGAAGCTGATGTGCCAGTTGGCACTGAGTTTCCAAAATGAATAAAACACTACCTGGTGTTTTTTAGCATCTTCTAGTCTGTTTTATCAATTTCCAGCAAGTATTTCAAATTAGCATGTCACATTCTATAGACAACTGAAAGACAATTTTTCTCAAAAACAGTGTATTAGGCTAAATAATATAACATATTGTTTGAAAAATCAATAGATCAGAGTAAGTGGGTTTGGTGTCTCACAGATGCAAACAAAAAGTACATTATAAATCAAATTAAGCACTAAAACTCTGTGAGAAAAGTCCACCACATAGCAGTAATTACTCATGTAGTTGCTCTGTCCTCCCTTGCCAGTATTTCCTATTTGAAAATTATACCATCAAGAAATAATGCTGATGGTTGTTTTCAGAGGCTTTTTGTCATACCTGCTTTCTAAATCTAAGCAAATCATAAAATTCACAGGAAGTGAACAGCAGCACCTTTCTAAAATCTAAGTATAAGAAAAGATAAACTTATAGGTATACTATTTTTCAGTGAAGTGTGCAGTCTTCTTAAGGCAAGAGGTATTCAAGATTGATTGCATAATTTTAAAAAATTGCAATATTAAAAAACTTTTTTTCAAAACATAAGAAAACTGCAGTCTTGTCTGGGTTCCATCAGAAATGCCTCTTGAGAAGCAATTGAATTCACCATCACAGATGTTCACCAACAGAAGTAAGCTGAACTTCCTTTTTCCCAAATTAAAGTCTCTTTCTTTATCATTCTCTAAGTAAGGTTTTTTCATTAAAACTATCTCACTGAGAATGATTCTACCCTGTGATGAGATCTTTGATGAGGAAGTGATGAGGAAGTGATCTCTGTGCAGATCTTGGACTACTGATAAGAAATATTTTTGGATTTCCTAGGTATGAAATTAATTGAGTTGTAAAAATCCACAGGAAAGCTAGTAATAAAACCATTGAGAATATGGAGATTAAATTAATTAAAAGAAAGGCTCGATCTTCCACTCTTTAGTTTCTTCACTTCAACAGAAAATTAGCCAGGTCTTCTTGAAAGTATAATACTTGAGGGTCAGTGTATTACATTTTGTCACAATTTTCAGGCACACGACTGACCACACGAAAGGTCATGCAACTACAGCCAATGTTTATTCATGGACGCCCCTTTTCATAGAAGGTTCAAAATTCCCGTGCTTACACACCTGATTGGTCGGGGTCTCAACCCTGCCCAACATACTGGCCAGTTAGATGTCTGCATTCAGGATTGAATGGGAATAGCTGGGGTCCCCGTTTGAGTTTGAATCCAACCTATCATTGTCTCATCTGGGACTTGTTTACTTCCACTTTTTTAGGTACTAGGCTAGCCAAATTGGGGTTCTGTTATGGCCAAATTCATCTGTGCAGATTCCGACCAGCTGCAGCTGTCACAGTTCCCTCTTTTCTGTTTAAAAAATGAAAAGTGCTCTTTGTTATCCCCTTGCAAGGGCCTTTTGCAGACAGGATGACAAAGATAGCATGAGTCTAGTTCAAGTAAGGCTTTCCACCCAAATTGATGAACCTAGCTCCCTCAGTCAGGGATGTATGCCATTTATCACCAGAGCTGCAACACTTACATGCAGGAGCTATCAGACGAGTTCAACCAGCAATACAATCTTTCAGGCTAGCATACCACAGGTTAATCACTTAGAAGTTACAAATTACAACTTTACACTACAAACAAGAAGCCATTCAACTTCTAGAACCATCAGAGAAACCAACTAATAGAAGAAACAATTTGTAAACAAATAAAATCCTTAAATAAATTGTCAGTTTAAGAGTCACAGATTTCCACACAGTACATGCACAAGTTGTTTCAATCACTGCTCCATACACTGCTCCATGACATCTGCTGAAAGGCCATCAGGAGGGTTGCTTGTGATCCTGGGCAGGATGTAGAGGAGGGCATACACATCTGGCAGGTATCCATTGCATTCCGATATCAATGGAGACACAAGTGTATCCATGTCCCCAGTTAATAAGATCCCAAGGAGCTTCCCATCTATTGGTGATAAGGTCTCACACAATTACCTTGGGTTTGGGCGACTGGGCATCACTGGATTATTGTAATGATAAGAAGTGATTTAAAATGACTGATTTTGGGAATTTTCTAATACTGTGAAATGGTTTAGGGTATAGATAGCTTTAGGCACTCTACTCTGTGAGGTCTCACCACACATTCCCCCTTTCTCTTTATCAAGGATGTGTTTTAGAGTGCCATGTGCATGTTCCACAATGGCTTGTCCTGTTGCTGAGAAGGGAATACCAGTGTGGTGTAACACATCCCGAAGCTGTCAGAATTGTCTTGTAATTTGTGAGGTATATTCAGAGCCATTGTCTGTTTTAATGGTATGGGGAATACCTAAAGCAGCAAAGGCTGATGGCCAATGTGTGATGGTATCCTGACTCTTTTTTCCTGTGTGTACTGAAGCCCATATAGCTGATGAAAAGTATTGGTTGACACATGCACGTATTTTAAACATTCAAATTCAGGGATATATGTGACATCTGTTTGCCAGATTTGAACAGCATGAAGTCCACGAGGGTTTACCCCCATCTGCAGTGGTGCAGTGTGGCCTTGGCAGTCAAGACAGGTATTAATTATATTGCAAGCCTCTGTGTTTGACAGCTGGAATTATTGCTGTAGGGCTCAAACACCTTGATGGAAAAAATCATGTGATGCCTTTGCTTGTGCAAGCATGTCTGGCTGTCCAAGCAGGGCTAGCTAGCCAATCTGCTTGAGCATTGCCCTCTGCAATGAAACCTGACAAAGTTGTATGACTTCTGGTGTGTAAGCTGTAATAAGAGCAAGTTCTAGCCTGCATGGTATGACACAGAGTTTTTAGTAACTCAAATGGTCATACATTGTCAATTTCTCTCAATTTTGCTCGGTCTAATCTCTGTGTAATATCAGTGACATAGGCAGAGTCAGTCAACATTTAAAAGAATATGGGGAAAACATTGGAAAGCCATAACTGCAGCATGTAGCTCCACTAACTGCGGTGATCCACTCTCACAACCTTCCAACATTTGCCATCCACCTTCCTCTTTCCATGTTACAATGGCTTTTCCCATTTTCCCAGAACCATTGGTGAATACTGTAACATCTCTTAGGAGTGTGCAACTATGTAGTGGTTTTAGAGACAGTGCAGTGGCCCCATTTAACTGCAGTAATTTAAGGCTTGGTAGATGATAAGTAATTTGTCCTGAGAAATTTTCAAGGTGCTTTGTAAAGCTGTGCTGTTGGCAAAGCACCATCCAAATTGTTCTTGTGTCACAGGTATAATATTTGGAAGAATCTCTACCATTTAATTGTAAATACCTCTGACGGCATTTGATAATTAATTGTGCAATCAGCTTGAAGACAGTAGGTGCTGGTTTTAAGGTTGGTGAGGTAGGAACCTCCACTGTAGAATGTGCAATGGGTCGGGCCAATGAATATCCCACTGTCCAATAATACCAGTAGGGTGAAAATCAACTATGAAAATAAGTATAGTAATGCATACCTCTGCGCATATCTGGTGGACTTGTATGTTTATGATGGCTTGCTCTACTGTTTCAAAAGAGGCTTTTGCCTCTGGGGTTTATTTTCTGGGAGAAGTTAACTTAGGATCATCTTTTAGGATGTTAAGGGTGCCAATTGTGGGATGGTTAAACCTAGAGAGGGTGTAATCCAGTTTATGATGCCCAAAAGATTTTGTGCGTCATTTAAAGTTTGAATTTTGGTTGAAAGTTGAATCATTTGTGGCTGTATGGTCTGATCCACTATTTTGATCATAGGTATTTCCAGGGTAGTTGCTGCTGCACCTTTCCTGGTGCCACCTGCAGCCCAGATTTTTTTAATGCTTGCATCAGGCTTGGCTGAATCTGTGAGAGATCTTTTTTGATTGGGGTTGCTATCAAGATGTCGTCCTTGTAGTGGTAAAAATATGTCCCTGGAAATTGTTCTCTCATTTATGAGAGTGCCTGTGCAATGTATCATTGACAAATTGTATGTTTGACGGGTTGTTTTTCATTCCCTGTGGTAAAACTTTGCATTGATAGTGCTCGACTGGTGCAGCGTTATTAATGTATGGCACTGTAAAAGCAAACTTTGGGGTATCATCAGGGTGTAATAGAATAGTAAAAAAGCAATCTTTTAAATCCACAGTCAGAATGTCCTAGGTGCCAGGTATCATGGTAGGAAATGACATACCAGGTTGTAAAGCATCCATGCTTTCCCTGATAAAAATGATTTTTCTTAAGTCATATAGCAACCTCCATTTACCAGATTTCTTTTTTATGGCAAATACTGGAGTGTTCCAAGGGGTCACTGAAGGTTCTATGTACCCTTGAGCTAGTTGATCTTGTACCAGGGATTTTAGGGTGTCCAGTTTCTCTTTCTCAAGGGACCACTCGGATACCCACAGAGGTTGTGTAGTGTGCCATTTTAGAGCTAATGTGAGATACTTTATGCCCTTTAATACTGTGGCCCCCACTAAAGATCCACCCCCACCTGGACTCCCCAGGCTGACAGAACATCCCTCCCCCACAGGTTAAGTGGTGCAGAGGTGATGTATTGCTGAATCAAGGCTGTTTGACCCTCTGGATTTTTAACCCACACAGGTTTTCTATCCAAGCAGCTCTGTGTGGTCCCTCCAAGGCCAGCAATGGCAGATCCCGCAGGCATGGTAGGCCACGATGGAGGCCAAATATTGACAGAAATGATGGTAACATCTTCCCCTGTGTCAATCATTCCACTTACCTTTGTCTGCAAGGGACTTGCCTGAGGCATCATAATGGTACAAACCATATTAGGTCTTTGATCACTTGCGACCTGACTCTAGTATCCCTGGGACACCCCTGTTGATCCGAAGCCTTGGTATTTTTGCACCCTAGAATCTGTTTTGAGGACAGAAGACCTAAAAGGAATGAGTTGAGCAATTCAAGTTTTAGCAGGGATAGTCACGGGTGGAGGAGGGGTTGATACCATGGCATGTATTTGTCCTGTAAAATCAGAGTCTATAACACCTGGGTGCACAAAAATATCTTGTAGAGTGGCACTGGATCTTCTGATCAGCAGTGCACTCAGTTCTTTCCCTATGGGCCTCTAGGCCTCAAGAGGGACTTCATGTACCTTTAAAGTGCTTATAGGTGTTGGGATTGAGGTGCAAACATCCATTCTAGCTGATCCTCTTGTCCTTCCTGTGAGCTGTTCACACAAGCTTCCACAAGAAAGTGGGAAGCTATTTGTGTCGTCATGCATCTTCCTTTCATGCTCTGTCTCCAGTTTTCCTGGCCCTTGAGAGGTTGTCTATTAATATGGAATTTGGATTTGTCTGGTTTACATTTACACTCCTTTGTCCTTGAAATGTCCCCAGTGGGATGGACTTGTGGGGACAATATGCTTTCATGTGGCCTTGTTGTCCACATCTGTAGCAATGGGTTGTCAGTCTTACAGCAGCTGTAAGAGGATTGGCTAACCAGTCCATGTTATATAATTCCAACCTTTGCACGTGCATTAATCATTTCCTCTAATGAAGGATTCTCTTTGGGTAATGAATTTATAGCTTTTCTGCAATCCTTGTTTGCATTATCCCGTGCTAATGGTAATATTAATTGATTCCTTTTCTCGCTGTTTGCTATTTGCTTTTCCATAACATCCTGCAAAAATTCTATGAACTGCATATATAATTCCTTGGGGCTTTGTCTTATGCTTGACTATCTTTGGGTTGGAACAGACATGTTTGCAATTTTCATCAGGTCTTGCATTCCAAAATCTCTTGCCTGTGCTAGTATTGAGAGATCTAAGCATGCTTGCATTTGTGGACTTTCAAATGCGGTGGGGGGGCAGTCCCATGAGTTGAGAAATCCCTGCCCCAAAGCATGGGTCCTGCTGTGCAACTTCTGAGTTTTGCAGTCCCTGCTCCTCTGCATAACATCTCCAGGTGGATTCGAACATCATATATTGCACTGGAGTACAAAGTAATTTTGCAATTTGCTTTGTTTCAGAAGGGGTTAATACACTGGCAGTTAAAAATTGAAGCATATTTGCAACTGCAGGAAACCCCAGTCTATGTTTAGTAGCCAATTGGCATAGATCAGAGAAAACTTGCAAATTAAAAGGTACATATCTATCAAGTGCACTCCCATTACCTCACTGAACTGGGAATGCTGCAATTGTCTCAGCCCCCTGCTGCCAGCCCTATGACGATAGGAAAGACATGGCCACAGAAATTTGGTCAACCCCTTGATATCCTCACCTGCAACCACCATTTGTTTTACCACCTTCCAGAAAGGTCTGTGGGGATGGTATCCAACAGGAACAGTGGTAGAGCTGGTACCAGCAATGTTGTGAAGGCCTTCTCTCGGGGGTTGGCATTAGGGCAGTGACTGGGGGCTCCCTCTGTGGGGGGGTCTCATGTCAATCCAGCAGTCTAGGTCACTCAAGCTGTTCAAGGCTCTCTGCAGGTGCAGTGGGGCCATGGCGGTGGAGAGAGCAGGCTCTGGCAGCATGCCGCTGTCACTTCTGGGTTCCGGCACACTTCTGGGTATGACATTGGTTTGCCATCTGGGTATCTGAGATGATGCAGCTTCAGTGTCTGCCCACAAGTCACAGCAGCAAGTGGGTGTGCCCAGCAGAGGTGGGACCACGGGCATGGTTTTGGAGCCAAGCTGATCAGCCCCAGGCAGAGGCTGTCTGAGTGTTTCTGTGGTAACGGAGGGCAGCTCTGGTGTGAACAGTTTGGGTAGCTGCATGTGTGCGCTCAGAGCAGGTGACGGGGGCAGCACGGCCCAGGGCAGCTGCAGCTCCATCTCCTGCCACAGGTCTGCCACTTGGTGCAACTGCACTGCCCAACACAGCAGGGCACGGTGCAGCTGCAGGGTGCCCGTTCAGCACAGGCACAGGACAGCCATCACACCCCTCCACTTCCCCTGCATGTCCAGTGTGGTGCCCATGCTTCCCGCTGCCTTGTCTGGTGCCCTGTCTTTGCTGCACATCTTGGTTTTTAACTGCCTCAATAAGTCCAAAAAGAGCTTCCAGGGCTTTTTTTTAGCTGTGTCCAGCCCTTGGTTCTTAGTCCATGTCAGCAAGGCTAACAAAGCCTGCGCTTCATATTCTACCCCCAATTCCCTCAAGAGGAAGGTTCATACCTTCATAACTGGGTGTTCCACCGAAATCCATCCTCCCATGTTTTCCAGTGGTGTTTTTCTTCTATTTTTTTTTTAATCCTTTTACAAATGAGTCCAGACTTAGTCAGCTTTTCCCACCACAGGTGGGCTCTACATGCCACTGTTTTGGCAGATTTTTTCTCTGCAGGCAGGCTCTACATGCTTGCCCTCTGTCTCCCCACTCTACCCGTGGAAGATGTTGCATCACATCAGAGGGTACCACATATTATGTTTTGTCACAGTTTTGGAGACAGGCACATGACTGAATGCACTGAAGGTCACCCAATGTTTATTCATTGTTGTCCCCTATTTATTGGGGGTTCAAAATTCCTGTGCTTACACACCTGATTTTTTGGGGTCTCAACACCGCCCAGCTCACTGGCCAGTTAGGTGTCTGTGTTCAGGATTGAGTGGGATTGGCTGGGGTCCCTGGTTTGAGTTCAAATCCAGCCTATCATTGTCTCATCTGGGGACTTGTTTACTTCTGCTCTTTAATGTACTAGGCTAGCCAAATTGGGGTTCTGTTTGCGGCCAAATTTATCTGTGCAGCTTCAGACCAGCTGTAGCTGTCATATCAGTGGACGATATAAGGGCCTAATTCTGTGAATAATAAGGGGACACAGATATTTTCTTGTCCCCTAAGAAAGACTGTCAGCTTCTCAGATCAGAGACTGTCATCTTTCTCCTTTCCAGCTTAATAAATCTTAAATAACTTTTTTTGAAAATAGGAGCTGCTATCCTCCTTTGCAGACAGGGAGTAGATCTAATAGAGTTAAACACCTCATCAGGCTGAGAAAATAATTTGACTCAGATGGTGGAATCACCTCATTTGCTGACCAGTCATATCTAGAAACAAAATTGGTTGATGAAAGAAGAAACATGATTGTTTTCCAAGAATGAATACATTCTGTTGAAGCGCTTGAGTTGAGTAGAATTCAAGAACTTCTAAAATCTATTCAACAAATCTGGATTTTTAAAATCTGGATGGCCTCTGCAGCCAATCAGGCATGGAGGAGGCATTGCCTGGAGCAGCATGGGAGGTGCAAATGGCTCCAGGGAGCACAAGGAACAGGAGCTGAAAAACAGGACTTGGTGTGTCAGAAGAATGTGACATGGCAGTGTGCACAGCAGTTCACACAGGCAGGGGTGCAAAAAAGGCACCCTCTCAACTCCTGAATGGGGTGTTTGGTTTTTTTCCTAACTTGACCAACTTGAACTGCCCACAGTTAAAAGCCATTCTAGTAGGAGCATGGAGCACGAAGTTCCCCAAGAGGGACACAGCTTTCTGGTCTCTGACTGTAGGGAGTGCCTGAGCCTGGTATTAATACAAGAGGACAGATGAAAAGACACCTGTGGGCAATGTAAGCAGGTTGATCTGTTCTGTCTGGTGTCAGAGCTTAAAGAGGAGGTGGACAGGCTGAGGACTATCATGGAGTGCAAAAGGAAGGTAGTCTGCCCGAGTCACACTCTTCCATCCCTGAGAAAAACTCATTGGATCGAAGATCAGCAGGAGCTGGAAGATCCCACCCCTCAGTCAGAGATAGGAGACCTAAAAGATGGCAGAGAATGGAAATGGGTCCCTGCTAAGGGAGGTAGAAGAATCTCCTCCCAACCTCTTTCTCCTTTCCAGGTGCCCTGACAGAACAGGTATGAAGCTCTGTATCTTGAGGATTGGACAGATGACAGTGAAAAAGGAGGTATATCTGTAGAGTCCACCAGACCAACACAATCAACCAGACAGGACACAATTTCAAGTATTGAAAGAAGTATAGAAAGAAGGGTAGTTGTAGTGGGTGATAGTTCTGAGGGGAACAAAGAGCCTTGTATGCCAACCAGATCCATCCCTCAGGGACCTCTGTTGCCTTCCTAGGGCCTGGGTAAGGGATATTACCAGCAGACTCCCCAGACTAATCAGGCCCACTGATTACTACTCAGTCCTGGTTGTCCAGGTCAGTAGTGGTGAGGTTGATAAGAGAAGCACCAGGGTAATTAAAAAGGACTTCAAGGCACTGGGTCGCCTAGTTGAAGGGACAGGAGCACAGGTGGTATTCTCCTCAATTCCTTCAATAGCAGGGATGAACCCCAAAGAGAGCAGGAAAATCCACATGATCAATAAGTGGCTTAAAGGCTGGTACCACAAGTTGAATTTTGGGGCTTTTGATCATGGGGCACCAGGTCTGTTGGAGACAAGATGGGGTTCACTTATCTAACAAAGGAGAAAGGATTCTAGCCCATGAGTTGGCAGGGCTGCTTGAGAGGGATTTAAACTGTGTTTAAAGGGGGAAGGAGAAGAGACCAGGCTCAGGGGTACCATGCCAGAGTCAGGGGTGAAATCATCAGCCCAGCTGCAGTGCATGTACATTAATGCACAGAGTGTGGGAAATAAACAGGAGGAGCAGGAAGCCATGATGCAGCAGGAGAATTATGCCATAGTCACTGTCACCAAAACATGGTGGGATAGCTTGCATGGCTGGAGTGCTTCAATGGATGGCTACTTGCTCTTCAGAAGGGGCAGGGCAAGGAAGGTTCCATATGCTGGGGAGACTTTTGGCAGTATAGAGCTTCAGGATAGTGATGATATGGTAGAGTGCTTATGAGTGAGGATCAGGGAGAAGGCTAGTGTGGCAGATACCTGGGTCAGAGGCCTATTCAGGACACTGACTCAGAAAGTACCTTGCGAAGCAGTCTTTAAAAACTAAAGGGCCCATGAGGGCTGGACATATTTGAAGAAAGAAATCTTGATGGTGCAGGAGCAGGCTGTCCTTAAGTGCCAAAAGACAAGCCAGCGGGGAAGACCAGCCTGGTTGAGCAGGGACCCTGCACAGCAGCACAGGTGAAAAAAAAGGGAGTGTATCACCTTTGGAAAAAAAGAGACAGGCAATACAGGAAGCGTTTCAGGATGTCATTTGTCCATGCAGAAATAAAATTAGAGAGGCAAAAGCTCAGAATTTAATCTGGCCACTTCTGTAAAACATAATAAGTGTTTTTATAAAAGGAGGGGCAAGGAAAATCTTCATTCTTTATTGGATGTGGGGGGAAATATATACCAAAGATGAAGGAAAAGGCTAAGGTTCTTAAATCCTTCTTTTCATCCGTCTTCAACTGTAAGACTGGTGATCCTTAGGAAAATTGGCCTCTTGAGCTGGTAGACAGGGACAGGGAGCAGAATGGACCCCCTGTAATCCATAAGGAAGCTAGTGACCTTCTGAACTCCTTAGATGCTCACAAGCCTGTGGGACCAGATAGGATTTATCCTATGGTAATGGCAATAACCATAGGATAAATAAGCATAAATGACAATAAGCACAATAACTTGCCAAGACACTCTCTATAATTTGTCATCAGTGTCATCTCTGTGATTTGTCATCCTGGCTAACCTAGGAGGTCTCAATTGACTGGAGGTTGGCCAATGTGACATCCATCCACAAAAAGGGCCGGAAGTAGGATCCAGGAAACAGCTTGACCTCAGTGCTAGGGAAGATTATGAAAGAAGATTATTACACCTTGAGTGCAATCACACAGCACATGCAGGATAACTGGAGAATCAGGTGACCCACTTGGTGTATGCAGAGAAGGCTGTGGATGTTGTCTACCTGGACTTCAGAAAATCCTTTGACACTGTCTCCCACAGCATTCTCCTGGAAAAGCTGGCAGCTCAAGGCTTGGACAGGAGCACTCTTTGCTGGGTTAAAAACTGGCTGGATGGCCAGGCCCAGAGAGTGGTGGTGAATGGTGCTGCATCCAGCTGGGGACAGTCACCAGTGGAGTCCCTCAGTGGTCTGTGCTGGGGCCAGTTCTGTTCAATATCTTTATTGATGATCCAGATGTGGGTATTGAGTTTACTATTAGCAAATCCATGAATGACCTCCAAGTTGGGCAGCAGTGTTGATCTGCTGGAGGGCAGGAAGGCTCTGCAGAGGGATCTGGACAGGCTGGATCATGGGCTGAGGCCAATGGTGGGAAGTTCAACAAGGCCCAGGGCTGGGTCCTGTCCTTGGGTCACAACAGCCCCAGGCAGGGCCACAGGCTGGGACAGAGGGGCTGGAAAGGACCTGGGGGTGCTGGTGACAGTGACTGAACATGAGCCAGGGTGTGCCCAGGGGGCCAAGAAGGCCAATGGCATCCTGGCCTGGATCAGCAATGGTGTGGCCAGCAGGGCCAGGGCAGGGATTGTCCCCCTGTGCTGGGCACTGCTGAGGCCACACCTCGAGTGCTGTGTCCAGTTCTGGGCCCTCAGTGCAAGAAAGACACTGAGGGGCTGGAGTGAGTCCAGAGAACTGTGGTGTTTATTACTGAATGTCAACATACAACTAGAGAGATTTTAACTAAAAAATCATTATTTTAGTATAAATCAAAATTACAGACAATAAAAACATAGTTTCATATTGTGATACCACTTACACTATTGACAGTGTAAGTGGTAGTTCAGAGTGCAATGTGAAGCAAACTAAAGGCTTAGAAGAATGAGAACAACTTCAAAATATTTTTTTGAAGTAAAACGCACTTTGGTTTAAGCTCAGTTTGAAATCACAGAATATGAATAAAAATTGAGCTGGAAAAAATATCCTTCTAAAATTTTGCTATAAACTTTTATTTTACCCTAGTCTTGTTTTGTTTAGAAGCAGTACATACTGTGAACTAGTTAGGGATAGTAACATATATCATACAATTAACTTTATATTTATTTAATAAACACACTGAGTATGGAAACTGGTTACAGATTTTTTAAGGGAAAAGAGAATTCATAAAGACAGACTATGTTGCTGTTGTAAGTTGTTGAAAATTAGCATATTGAAGAACACTTGTACATTCTTTTTTGTAACTCCCCCTTGCTCCCATACATTAATGTGTAATTCAAGTCTTGGGCATTACCCTCTCAGGTAAAACCCTAAAATACTCTCTGGTTGCAGCATCTTTTGTTCATTTTGCCATGCTTACTGAATACAGTAAATTAAGTCAATGGAGCTGCTCACAGGACTTTATTCAAGGGATAACAAAATCCAGCTACATTTTTGGTATGACACATTTTTTCCATTCTTATCCATAATTCATTTGTGCAAGTGGGCTTTTTTACATTTTAATAAACAACATGAAAGAAAGAGTTATTCTCATGACATTTGCACAGCAACAAAGAAGTGTTGAAATGTGTACAGTAGTCCTTTCTTATTATATGTTTAGGCTGATTTCTCTGATTAAGGTGTTTAGTCACCCAGTAAATACAATTATTTAATGTTACAGCAGTCTTGGTTTTTTATTGTCCAGAAAACCAAAACATGAAGAAAAATATTTTATCAGGATAAAATTTAAATTAGGGATTATTTTTAATTGTTTGTGTACATTCCACTAAGGAAAATTACAAGGTCTGTATTGTTCAGGAATTCTTTTTCATCTGAAAAGTGATGTTCATACAAAACAAGAGCAAGAAAAGAGAGCAGCTACTATATTGCAGAAATAAACCTATGTTGAATCCATTGAATAATTTTGCAAAAAAGTTATCGTAAATAAATTACAAAAGCAACTGTTTACTAACGTTTTCAGAGTAGCTGTTCAAAAGTTTCTTGCAGGAATATTGACCACCACATGTAAGAGTTTTTTTGGGTTTTTTTTTTGAGGGTCTTTTAGTAATTGTGCTGCATCTGATGTACCATTTTTAACAAAACTAAGTAAACAAAAAGAGAACAGAAACAGTCTTCAGCAGCATGAACCAAAAGGGATGTATTAGTACACTGGGTGATGTACCAAGCAACAATTCTAGAGACTACTAAATAATGAATGTATAGTACATCTGCTACCTCCCAGTGGTTAGGAATGGGAAGTGTCTCACTTATGAGCATTGACATGAAAGTATGCCTCAAAACCAAGGGCTAACAAATTATTTGAACTTGATAATATTTATAAAAGCACTACTTTTGTTTTTACTGTCATTGATAGGACTTGAAGATATGGAGATGGGAGTATTTCTTTATTGCAAGACGTATCACTAAAAATTTAATATTTCTGTCTGTTTAAATGCAAATAACTAAAGGCAATCTGTCTATTGCCACTTGCTTAATGGAAATTGCCTTCCAATTCAGTAATCATATTTTGCACTCTGTCTCCAGTCCTCACCTGCCCTTCAACCTCTCATGAAAAATGGAAGAGTTCAATGCATAAATGACTCTAGGGTCATGAAAGCAATTAGAGGTATTGAAACTGGTGGCTCTTTTAATTGCTTGGAGCTACTTGATCACCCACCTCTCTTTTTTTCTTCTCAAAAATGTTTGGAAGGTATTCACTGAACCAAAGAATCACAGAATAAGCTGAGCTGGTGGGGACTCACAGGCGTAATCAAATTCAACTCCTGGTCCTTTAAAGAACCATCAAGAGTCACACCATGTGCCTGAATGTTGTACAAAAGCTTCCTGAGCTCTCTCAGGCTTGGTGCTGTGATCACTTCCCTGGGGAGGCTGTTCCAGTGCTCAACCACCCTTTGGGGGCAGAAACTTTTCCTGATATCCAACCTAAACCTCCCCTGACACAACTCCAGGCCATTCCCTTGTATCCTGTCACTGGTCACCACAGAGAAGAGATCAGTGCCTGCTGCTCCTCCTCTTCCCCTCACAAGGAAGTTGTAACTGCAGTGAGATCTCCTTTCAATCTCCTCTTCTCCAGGCTGAACAGACCAAATTACCTCAGTTGCTGTGATACAGGTTCCTCTCAAGGCCCTTCACCTTCTTTGTTGCCCTCCTCTGGACATTGTCTGATAGCTTCATATCCCTCTTATCCTGTGGCACCCAAACCTGCCCCCAGCCCTGGAGGTGAGGCCCCCCAGCCCAGAGCAGAGGGGACAATCCCCTCCCTTGCCCGGCTGGCCGTGCTGTCCCTGATGCCCCCAGGACACGCTCGGCCCTCCTGGCTGCCAGGGCACTGCTGGCTCATGTTCAACCTGCCATGGCCCAGGAGCCCAGGGCCCTTTCCATGGCACTGTTCTCCAGCCTCTCATTGCCCAGTCTGTCTGTACACCCAGGGCTGCCCCAGCCCAGCTGCAGGATCCAGCCACTGCCCTGGTTAAATTTCGTACAGCTGGTGATTGCCCACTCCTCTGATTTGCTGAGGTTTCTCTGCAAGGCCCCCCTACCCTTGAGGGAGTCAATAGTTCATTTCAAAAATCAGACAAGAGAAGTTTTGCAATTACATCAGCCAGCTCTTTGAGGATTCTTGGATGAATCCCATCAGGTCCCATAGAATTGTAGGGATCTAGCTGCAACAGCTGATAGTGCACAATTTCAATATCAACTGGGAGTTGATCATTCTCACAGCCATGATTCTCCACTTCAGGGCACTGAGACCCCCTTGTTCCATCACTCATGTCAAAGACAGAAAGAATGAATATGTTAAGAGAAGGACTAGGATGTTTATCAAAGTGTGCTTGCCATTTACATTGTCACAGTGGAAACTGAGTATTGAGATCCAGAATGAAAAAGTGTTAGTGATTTATAAACATAAATGTCCATGTTCAGTGTAAAATATTTTTTTAGCTCATAAAGATCTAGATGTGGCCATAATAACATTTTTGTGATGCTGTTGAAACAGGTGTTTGGTAGTCTTGAAATGCAATTGCTAGATGCTCAAGAAGTTTTCCTAGCATCAAGTACATTCCTAGTATTAACATGTAATATTGCATAAATGAGCCTGTCTCACACAGTTGATCATTTTAGCAAAGGAATAATGCATCAATTGTTACTGTGGATAAACAAAATTCCACTTTGCTTTTGTTGTCAACTTTATGAATACTAAACATACAGGATTTAGCTTAGTTGAAATAAGTCTTTCAGATAGAGTAATAAATTACTTCTATTGTGCATTACTTCTAGTACCATTCTTTCTTCTGAATGTCCCTTTAACTTCCACATCTGGCATGAGAAAGTGACTACAGGATGACTTTGAGTGTGGCTTTGAGTTCAGGTTTGGGCCCATTTAGTTGTGGTTAGCTGAGTTCTGTTTGGGTCCAACTTGGGTGTGCTTTGGTGCCCATCCCCACCCCCCACCCCAGTTTGTTCTGTTTCATTTTCTTTTCCTCTTTTTGTGTTTTTGTGGGATTTTGTTTTTCTGAAGTTTTTTGTCCAGAAAGCTACAAATGCATTTCAGATTAAAAGATACAATTTAAAGCTGTCACAGGCAGCTTCAGTTTGGTACCTCTATAAAAGCAAGATAACTGAACATAGTTTTTCAGGCTCAATAAGTAATAAATTAATAAAAGTAACTTAACAACTAATAAAAACCAAATTATTTTTGCTTGTGCTGACTATTGCAGTTATGTGCTTGCAGTAAATAATTTTGTGGTGGGTCTCTACCTTATACTCAAAAGAATAAACATAAAACATATAGCATTATATAAATGAGATAAAGACCATAGTATTTCCTGATTTTTTTTCAGGCCCAGGCTGCAGTCTTGAAAACACTGGAGAATTAATCTTTTGCTATGCTCACCTTCTGCCACTTTTCTCTGTACTAAAAGCTCTATGTGAGAGATGTAAATGCCAGCCTCTTTTAATTAAATAATTATTCTCCAAATGCAACATAATATCATGAGCTGAGTATTTATGTTATTATACCTCTTCCCTTTCTACCACTCAGATTTTTATAATTTGTGAACTTGCTTATCCAGATTTCCAGAGGGAAAATCATGTCTGCCTTCTGTGCTTGGAACATATTGTGCATGACATTAATATTCTTAAAAGATCGTTAATTAACAGTGAAAAAAATCTTGAAACACATGCAGGAATAGCATCTGACAAGTCAACATTTCACAATTTGAGGATAAAAACATATCCAAATCACAGAAACTATTATGATAAACTAAAATAATAAGCAAATTAAGGTCTAGAGCGTTGAACCTTAAAACTGAGGAGAATGTTTAATTGTTTGTATAGCAGTTATCCAAAACTTCACTGAATCAAAAAAATGCTATTAGTGAAATAATGCACAAAAAAACCAAATCAACTTATGGAAGAACAAACCAACAGACAGACTGTTTTTTACTGCATGAGCACAGAATGGCAATTTCAGAGAAATTAATATTCTTATGGGAAGGTGTTAGTGAGACAGTAATATCCGTACAAATTTTTTGCTTTGATATCCTACTCTGCTAATACAGACTTCATGCACTCTTGCTATCCTTATCACTTAAACTTGAGTGCCTTCAAGTAATGCATTAAGGAAATTGATTACCATCTCTTACATGCTTATCCTTTCATTTTTTTCCCCTGGAGGGAAGCTCATGCAGTTGGAAACTGTCTTCTGTATTTTTATGTATGATTGATGTGCACAAATAGAGATATCAATCTGATTGATCTATATGTCAGCCCATTTGATAGGAAGCCAGATTTTGGGAGCACATTTTTGCAGTTGAGAAAGGAAATTTAGAGTTTTGTGACAATCAGTAGTTCCTGTGGTCCTCTCCTCTGTAGTCATGGGCCAGTCTGTGGGACTGTCTTATCCTCTGACAGCACAAACAAGTTCTGCCTTTTATTCTAGCATTTCATTGTGCTATCAGAACAAAGTTTTTGGGCATGGTCTTTATGAGGACCGCATAAGAATAATGGAAATCAGTGAAATACCAAAAAATTAGAAGTTGCAAATATGACTTAGAAGTCAGTCAGAAGTCTAAATAGGCATATTTGATAAAACTTTAAGATTTTTTTTTGTCTTCTAGATGCTGGGAACTTAATTTAAATGTATTTCTTTTAATATCTAGATCTGTAGTTCTAAATCAGAGTATAGACAAGCAGCTGGGATTCATGCATTTAAATAGTGGATCAATTAATTTACTATTAGTACTATATTTTGCCACTCAATTGAATTACTAATTAGGTAAGACCATTGTAAGTTTTAAATTCTTACACTTGGTGAAAGTAGAGCAAGGTGTTTGTATCTTCAGTACTTCTGTAACTTTAAAGCCATTTCTATTTCCCCAAGTACATCTCCCCATTTCTATTCTGCCATGAAATATAAGGCTAGAAATTCCTCATACTCTGGTGTAATTGTCCCAAACATTCTTGCCTAATGAAACTAGTTAAAATAAGTGAAATAAAAATACAAATCTTTTCTATCTGATTTTTTTTTGAGTGAAGGAAAAAGGTGCAAGTGATTGATTGTTATCATCCTGTTCTTACACTGGGAATGATGTACAAGGATTTATTTTATATTTATTAGACTCTCATCTCTATTTCAGTGTACCTACCATGTTGATGGTCGCAATAATATAAATGAAAAAATGTGAAAATGCAAGTAGTAAAACTGGTAAAAGCACATGAATTACCTGAAGCAATACATGGTGTTTAATTTTTGAGGTTCAAATCAATGCCTTCCTATCACATTTATGATATCTTCAAATAATTAAAACATTTTTGTTTGAACCTGATAAATATTGAAATGTTGAAAAGTAAAAGTGAATAGTATCAAAAAGCAGACACCTCTTAAGTAATGCATTAAATTATAGTTGGAGGCAACCTTTCCCTGAAGTACACCATAACAATAAAGATGAAAGGTGTTAAGCCTGATGGGATTATTTTTTGCTGAGGCAGAAATTGGCAGAAGATGTAAACCATTTATACCATGCCTAGAGATACAGCCTACAATCAGATCATGCCCCCAGTACAATCCTTCTTTTGTATTTTACTGTGTTTTCCTTTCTGGTGTGTTGGATTTCTACACTTAGGTGTCCACTCACTGGGATTCTTGTTCAGAGTCTTCAGTCAGGCACTGTGATGATGTGGCCAGGTGGGACATCCGTGCAGTGCTCTCACTGAGTCAAGCTGAATTCACAGAATGACAGAATGGGTCAGGTTGGAAGGGACCACAGTGGGTCATCTGTTCAAACCTACCCACTCATCCCAGACCACATGGAACAGGATTGTGTCCAGACAGACATTGAATATCTTCCATGAGGAAAAAACTCCAAACCTTACTGGACAAACTGTTCCAGTGCTTGGTCACTGCACAATAAAGAAGTTCTCTGTCACGTTCAGGTGGAACTTCCTGTCCATCACTTTCTGCCTGTCCTATTGCTCAGCACTACCTATTTATAGACACTGATGAGGTCCTCTCTCAGTTGTCCATTCTCAAGGCTGAACAGGCTGAACTCTCTCAGCCTTTCCTTTTAAGAGAGATACTCACTCCCCTAATCATCTTGTTTTGTCCTCCTCTTTTGCCAGTGATGATTTGGTAGACCTCTCATCTTTCCTTCTTGTTAGTGTAGGTCATGGAGACCTGTTTTGTTTAGTCAGTCCTTTTGTGGAAGATTTTTTCTTGTCTTTGATCATCCTTTTTGCCTCTCTGTCTTAGTTTTTCTGTTCTGCTGTAACATTCTTCAGACAGAAGAACCAATCCACAGTCACTGTTTGCAGGTGCTGTACAGATTCATATCATACCGTAATGATGTCTTCTGTTCCATTTTACATTCCTTCCTTGACTAGTCATAACATTTTGTTTGCTTTTTCACTTCTGCTGCACACTGAGCTGATTTCTTTATGAAGTTTTCATAAAATGATTTCTTTAGTAAGCCTTTAATTGTTAAAAAAAATTATTTTCTGAGTGGTTTTATCAATCTAAAAACCTATTACTGGGTCATACCCCAGCTTGCCATTGCCATGGCACATACATAAGTTTTTAAAAACTATGTCCCTGGTGATCCACTTATTTACTAGATGGACTACCTTACTATGCTGCTAACAGAGAGCCTGTTAGAACTCAACCCCTAAAAAGATTAATGGCAAGGAAAATGGTACAATCATGGTGAATTGGATATTGATCAATGGGGCAGTGGCAGAAGCTCAGAACCCTTTCCTTAATCAGCACTACCCTCTGATGATACCTTAGCAAGTAACTGCCTGTCAGTCATGATTAGAGAGGGAAGATTTCCTCCCACACCAGCCCAAAGCCCCACCTGGCACGTAATGCTTGGTCTCAATGATTTCCAGCTGCAAATTGCAATGGAGAATAGGTAACTCCAGATGTAAACACAAAACACAGTTACTGCAGGAAAGGAATTCACAAACAAAGGAGCCAGAAATAATGAATCCTTCTTTACAGAGAAGAGGCTTCATGAATCCTCTCTTACTGACTGCTGGATGTCCTATTTTTGAAACCAAACTGTTCCTTGTTTATAATGAAATGAAATAATTTGATAGACAGATGACAGGGATGCTGTGTACTAGAAAAGCAGCTGTTTGCAATATCATTAAAAATTCTGGCAAACCCAAGAATATTGAAAGCAGCTGCTAGACACTTTCTAAAGTAATATTATTATGTTTCTATACTGATTCTTGGGAGTGCAATTCAATTTCTTAAAAGTAGATCTTTGAATTCTATTTCAAGGCAGCTGAATTAGACTCCTACTTCTTAACTGACTTGTGAGAAAATCTTCATTTTTCTGTGAATTTAGAAAATTATACCAAGTCCCAAAAATTTGTTTGTGAACTCACATATAATATCCCAATGCCTTAAAACAACAACAACCAAAAAAACCAACCAAACAAAAAACCAACCAAACAAACAAAAACCCAAACCCAAACCAAACAAAAAAAAAAACAAAAAAAAAATCTTAGTATGAGCTATTTTAGTAATTTTTTTTTGTTTATTTGCTTGCTGGAAGTATTTCTCATTAGTAACAAAATGGACAGATTATTTTGTGTACTTCACTCCTTGATATTCCTGTGTGACTGGTAGAAAGATATCTTTTCTGCTTTGTTAGGAAAGTAATTATGTACTCAAAACCTCACTATAAAAGACAGGATCAAAGGTTAATGAACAGATTCTAAAGATTCCAAAAGGAAAAGTCACTTAAATATTGCATATGTACATGGTAACTGTGTATTGCTAAAAGGATAAATACCAATGGGAAGTCTAGTTTGATGCATCTAGAATTATCTTTACATCTTTCTAGAAAGATAAAAGCAGATTCTGAAATACATCTCTCCATGTCCCTATTCAAGACACCTTGAAGCAACCCTTCAACTCTGATTAATTGGTTTTTTCCACATGTTTGGTTGGATATATTCGCCCCAGCATTTTATGCTTAGCTGTACTTGGGATGTAGGTCAGTAAGGCTGTGGTTAGAATGCCCTTAATTCAACTTCTACTTGGTGCATTTTACTTTTCAACTTTCACCTTCTGCCAAGCTCTTTTCTCTAGCTTGGTGTCACATTAACCACCCTTCCATGACTGCCTTGAGGTTGGTTCACTTCTGCTTACAGCAGGTTGTACAAGGCTGTCTTAAGAGGTCTGACCTTGAAAAACTAATTCTTTCCAGGGATCTCATGTTGCACTTGCAAAATATTGTATTCATGATTATTCATGGGGTTGTACTTGCCAGCTGTCTATACAACTTAATAAATCAATGCCCTGGGAAATCTCTGCTACAGATTGCCTTCTTAAAAGAGCACTTGCAAAGCACAGCTCTGATCTTCATCATCATCTCATCAAATCCTCCTCATTTTCTTTTTCATTTTCACTTCATGGAATTTTTCTTCCCTTATCTCTTGGATCCCTTGGATCTCTGGTTTGTCTAGGCTCTCTTAGAGATGTTATGTTTCACATTCAAAAGCAGGTAGATTTACTCTCTGGATGTGCCTTTTCCAGTGACGAAAGAGGAAGAGTCTAGATACCAACTTACACTGCATCTCTATGGTGTAGGCAGAAAAGGAAAGGAGACACAAAGTCCCCACTTCAAATTTGGAGCTAAATGTCCTTTCCAATGGATAAATAGTTCTATTTTTAACGTCTCTCTCTGCTGGTTCACAGTGTTACTTTTCTGGATTTTTATATCAAGGAGGTATAATAGTCTGTTTTGCTTGGTGATTACTGGGATTCCGCATGAAAGCTTCCTTCCAAATCCACCTATTTCTAAAGACTTTTTCTAAGGCTTGCAGACCTTTTTGCAATGTGAGATAAGTGAGACAGCTGGAAGTAACCCAATACAATTTAACAGCTTTTGCTCTGCTGTGAGACTGTAATGGTTCACCTCTACTAAGAAGATAAATTATAATGTAAACCTGTTACCGCATGAATAAAAAACCACTTAAGTTAAAATCACAATATCTAGTTATCACATAATACAATGCTCAGTTAATATGATCTACAGAATGACCTGTGGTGGAGTCCCACAATTACTGTGGAAGAGAACAGCACAGCCTCTGGTGGTTTTCCTTTTTCCAAAATGCTGGAGTGCTTCAAAATTATATTTAGGACTATGTCAGGCTGCTCACCAGTATAGAGTGCAAACTCTACCTAGACTGTTAACTCATAAATCTATGAAAATGGAATTTAAATTCTTAATACAGTTTAATGTTCTCATTATAATTTTTTCATAGAAAACAGTTTTAAAGAGACTAACAGTAGATAAGGAACCGCTTGACAGTAAAAGTAAGTTCTTTAAATGAGCCTGCTATAGAAATACTGTATATAAAGTCAACCTATTGGCTTACTGTATTAGATAACTTCTAAGCAGCATATAAGAAATGAGGGAGAGAATGTTTTATTCATATGATGTATGCAGTGTTCAGCTTTGAGAAACAGTCAGGGGGGAAAAAAAAGGTTAAACCTTCCTCTCTTTCCAAAGTGAACATGTGGATGTAGACAATTCTTGCTGTAATGAAGGAGTTTAAAAGCTCCTCAGATTACTTAAATGCCATGGAAAAAGGAAAACATAAGAAAAATCTCCTTTTCACTTTTTTAGCACATAAGCCATATTTGAAGGAAAATCCTGGATGAGCATCACCAGAGGTGTTACTAAAGGAGCATCAACTACTCAACAGGCAAGAGCAGGAAGTAATAATAAAGCTAAATTTATTTCTGGATTCAGTGGTTTAAAGTAACTGACTGTTCCATGGCTTCTGGCAAAACACATTTTTTATTGCAACTTATTTTTGATGCTGTTTTCAAATGAGCAACAGCATCAAACTGACTACCAAAAGTTGGCAGAGCTTTTGCATATCTCTCCCTCTTACATTATGACAACATGCTTTTTGAAGTAGTTTCAAGGAAGTCCATTCACATCTTGCAGAAAGCAGGAGAAATTATTTTTTTGCTGCTATGCAGATAAATGCTCCTCATGGTGCAAAGTATAATCAGGAGAGAGGTTTCCCCTTATCCCCAGCTTATCTAGTCAATGTAATTTCTGGTGACCTGGATTTCAGGTAGAGGAAAAGTCAAAGTCATGCTAACCAAGATAGATAATGTGTATAAAAGACACCCCATATACCTCCCATGCAACTCCCAACAGGTTTTCTGTCCTGGTTGCAGACCTCCAGGCATGGCCTTCATTATCTTCACATTTGAATTGCAAATCTCAGTTTCTTTCACATTATATGAGTAATGGGTAACATGTTCTTCACAGGTTTTTTAACCTTCTGGTCCATGCATTGAGAAGCACTTGCAATTTAAACTAAAAGGATTTGTTGGAGGTATTAACCAGACCACTGTTTGACCCTTGTTAGTGAAAATCGAAGATGCAGCATTTTTGTTTATATAAGGATCCCTAAAATAATACAAAAGTTGGTTGAAAATGACATGTGGGGATATTGGACCTTGCTTGTCCGTGCATGACTATCTTCAGAGGTGGATCACCTTGCTCAAAGCTTTGCCCATGGGATAATCTCCAAGGGGCAAAAATTACAGAAATCTTGGAGTAGACTTTTCTAACTTCTAGGCTACCATCCTGGTGAAAAACTTGTTTTTCTGGTACCCGAACTGAGCCTTCCAAGCAACAGTTTGTGCCCATCATCCCCCTTTATCTCATCTGGCATTATCAAGGAAGACATTGTCTCTGACATCTTTGCAAGTATCTTTAAAACAGTTTCAGGAACCTGTATGACTTACAATAAGCCAAAATCCTAAGGAGTTATTTATAATTTCACACGCAAAGAGAATTGCAGAAAGAAAAAAAGGGAAATGATGAGTGTGGAAAGATGCATCATTACTTTTAAAGATGACCATATTGATGAAATTTTTGTTCAAAGGGATATCTGCAACACTATATAGAGAGCCCTTTGTCTCATGGAATTAAAACTAATTAGAGCTATGTAACAGCTAAAAATAGAGAAATGTTATCTCTTAAATTTTGGCTTTCAATACAGGTTTGTATTGTATTTATTTTATTCATGCAATCATGTATTATGAAAGCTAACATATTATAAGGAATATTTTCAGAGTCTTCTGTAGCTAATGGCATGTTCCTGAGCAAAAGGGATTAAGGTGTAAAATTGAGGCCAAAGTTAAAAGAAAATTACTGCTCTGAATGCTATTTAAAGGAATTTAGAGAAATGAAGGAAACTCAACATTTCAGATTGCTGAGTGCTGAGAATGCTATTTTTAGTGTGCTCTGGTGAATTCGTGTGAAACTCTTGGCAGCTGATACTAATTGTAATGAAAAGATACTTGTAAAGTGGTGTGGGGTACAGCTGTGTATGCAATTCAATGTCTGAATGTATGGAGAAGAGTCACCTCAGAGAAAGTATGAAGTAAATGCTGCTCATGAAGAATAAAAATACTCAGCCCTTGGAAGGCAGTTGAATGACCTCAGTGCGTTAAATATATATAACAGCACAGAAATCAGTGTTTTAAAAAAATGGTCATTGCTATTTACAGACTACAAAACCACAAAGTATTATGGCATTAAGCCATTTGAACATACATCCAGGTCTAAGATCTTTACTTGATTTTTCTTAAACAGGTTTCTTTTATAGGTTTTGCTGGAATTGAATGAATAGTTATAACTTAGACTTCCTTAACTCTAAACCATTATTTTTTTATCAGGTTTTGATTAGGATTTTTGTGTATTATCTTCGGCACATATTTCAACAAAGTGCTAGTAGAGCCAAACTTCCATGTATTTGAAGCCCCCAAATGGAATTATTTAAATTTTAGTTAGAATTTACATTTCTACTCTGCTGCAAATCTTTAAAGTGATATATAAGATGCCATATTTTTTTCTAAAAGCCCTATGGTCCTGTAACATCTGCAGCTACAATAATGAAAGTAATGATCAGTTATGATTACAGCTTCCTTTCATTACAATGATTTATCTTAAAATTACAGTATGAAATCTGTGCATAGATTAAACTGGGTCTCATAGGATCCAAGCCTCTCATTCACAAGATCCTGATCTCTCATTCAGGCAAAGAGTGCTTAAACAAGAGGAAAACTTGAAAAGAATGCACAAGTTGCCTAAAGCTTACATTTCCAGTTATAAGAAAGCCCAGCTGAAAATCAGAGCAAAATTGCCCACTGAAAATGTTTATATTTTGTTCATTTTGTGCTGACTGATTTTCAAGAGCCAAGTATCTTGAGGAATTAAATGTATATAAGTGCAGTATAGGATGAAAAAGCAACCTCAAAGCAATGAGCTACCTCACTGCACATGAGGCCACATATTTAAGATCTTTCCAAATATGTGAAAACTACAATAAAAGCAACACTCCTGGCTTATTGCCTTCTCCTGCAAAAGCATTTAAGTTCAAAATCCTGTCATCTGCAGACTCACAGAGGACCCTTCTAGTCCATCAAGAGGGAATCTGATCCTTCTGGAAAGAACTGATGGTCTTACTGTGTATACCACACATTGCATAAACACAGATATAAAGCAAAACAGGACAGAATCGTAGTGGATTATCTTCTTACATTCAGGATGAATAAATGCCTCTGAGAGGGTGAACTGTGACTTGGGGCTGGAGAATAGTCTTAGTGGAGTAGCCTGAGTCCATCTGAGAAGAACAGTAGGTGGTTTGGTTTTTAATGAGGTAATGACTTGTCTAGTTAGGTATGGTAAGAAATCTTGGAAATTTGGGATGAGGTGGAGGAAATGAAGCTAGTCCTAACTGGTTGAGCTAATATATTGAAAATATCGATGGTCTCTGTGAGAAGACACTTCTTTTTCTAGAACATGTAACCTTAGAAGGTCCTCTAGGCTCCTGCCCATAGTATTACAGATACTGATAAAATAAAGTTGAAATGCTGCTGCTATACAAACTGAGGCAGTATCTTGTTATCTCACAACCCAGTTGTTGTTTTAGTATCTCATCTGCATAATTTCCAATTACTCCAGCAGATTTTGTGTGTTAGGAAAACTTGATTTGATGCAGAACAATTCAAGAAATTTAATCATAGGTATTGCTCATGAACAAATTTGTCTGTCTAGGCAGCAAGTCTGACGCAACCCAGGTTGGGTTGGCTCACATATATGTTCTTCCATATTGGTTGGGGGTTTTTTGTTTGGTTCACTGGTTGGAGTTTTGGGGTGGTGGTTGGTGGTGATAGTGGTGTTTTTATTTACTTTAATGGTTTAATCTCTTAAATTATCCTGAAGACAATTTTACAACATAAAAATCAGTGGTGGCTAGTGCCACATCTGCAATCTGAAAAAAGATGTATTGTAAAGGTTTTTTCCTAATAGAGTTCTAACAAGAGAGAAATTGTTAAATCAAATCAAATCATGCACTTAATGAATTATTTGAGAAGAGCAAAACAGGCTGATTCCTGTGCAAATCCCAGAATGGAGTAGATGGGGAAACATAGTCAAACTTCTAGCCTGTGAGAAAGAATAATTAATTGCAAAAGAGGGATCAAAAGGTGAACTTAAGAAAGTTACTGCTGTAGCAAAAATAAGCTTAACTTTATTTTTGGATATTCTTTGGGGAGTTATTTTAATAAACATAAGCAAATGTCATTACAATGCTGTTATAACTTTATTCTTTTATTTGATTTTTGAATAGAATTGCTCTATGTATTTGTAACTTTTGACCTGAAAGGACAAGGAGTTATGAATCACACTGGGACCCTCCTTGCTGGCACTGCTAACGTGGTTGGAGTCCTGTACTGTAAAGGTGGTGAAGATGAAGCAGCAACAAATAACTAGGGTTAAGGAACAGGAAGGTAGAAAGGTACAAGTTGGGTGAGAATATCTTGCAATTTCCTTCTGGATTATTGCAAGTGTCTACTATAGTTGACTAGGAAAGGGAAAGGCATCTCATGTTTGACCACTTTTAAAACATAGTGCTTTTCAGTGCCTGATCAAAATCAGCACAGTAGGTATTAGTATGTATTCAATTTGCCTGGGCTTTGAAGTCTCTTCTTCAAAAGCAGTGAATTGCAGACTTTTAAAATATTGCTACATATTACAAATATTAATAACGTGCTTCATATGGCTTTGACAATGTTGAGAAATCCTGCTGGAAAATGTAACACTTCAGGATCTGTATTCTGTATAAAAAGATTTGGTCTATTACTTGTCATGTCTGATACAGAACACAAAAATGGGGGAAAAGGAAAGAGAGTAAAAGCTGTGTTTCCTTCAGCAGCAACTGTTCCTGGCTGTAATTCCTTTTCTTTGATTGCTGGATATCCTATGTGTGACAACATCTCAAACTTGCTGATGGGGGCAGCTTCTGACAGTTGTTGCCTCTGTAGGCAGCAGGTCTGTCTGGGCTATGACCTGAGGCATGAGGCATGTTGGATGTGATCAGGATGTAAAAGTGGTTGAAAGGCAGAGGAAGGGTTCATTAGAGCTGCTAGTGTGCTCCAAAAGGTGTCAGTTACAGAAAGAAATGTGTAAGCTTTGAAGATCCAGGTCAGTTTTCCCATATTCACTGGGGTTGCCAGATGTCACTGTGTCATGGGAGTTTTGTTAGTTTTCTCTTAAAATTACAGAATAGTCTTAAAATGTGTTACCACTGCATTCCAGATTGGTGGCTCTAGAGCAAGATGCAAGAACACATAATCTTTGCCCATTCCAGTTTTGTTAAAATAACTAGGGGGGTTTATATTGAGAGTTCAGTACAGCATGTTTCAAGATGGATATATTCCCAGTTAACTGAGTATGCATCTCTAGGGGATCTCTGAGATCAGCTGTAGACTAGAAACAGTCATCAGTCTATCTATGTTAATTTCAGGTTGAAAGATTCTCAGAAGGGAATTTTATGTTGGTTTCCATGGGCCTGTGGTCAAAAAGTCACCTGATTCTTGCAAGTATTTGCTCAGTAAAGTGCCGGCTTTCTGCCATGCCATCTGCAAGGAAGAAAGTTGTGTTTTTCTGAAAAAGAGAGAGTTCATTTTTACGTGATAAGATTCTTAGAAGTTAAAGCAATTGGATCAGCTTTACAGATTCAGCCTGAGTCATGAGGAATATGTGCCTGACAGGACAGAAGAGAGCAATGAAGTCAATTTAATTTGGCACCTGTGAAATTTTGTTCACAAATCTTGAGCACAATAATTTGAAACAAACCCTGCGAAACTAAATTTATGCCATGCAGAATGGAGTGTGTAATTTTCATTCTGAAAAGAAATGCTTTAAAAATGAGTAATTTAAATTATGGCTGTCAGTAATTTATAAGATGAAAACATACCATTTTCTAGTAGCTTGGATATTCTTCTCATAATAGATAATTTGGTTGGTGTCTGAGGTCCTTCATGTCCTACATGTCAGAGAGATTTCCTTTGTCATGATGCAGAATATTAATGCTTCCAGCCAGACCAAACTTTCTCCACAGATTTCATTAAGTATATGATGTATGAAATGGAAACTTAACTAAAAGCTACATAAATGAAATGTAGAGTGTGTAGCATGATTATGAAGCTCTCAGATGCGTAATGGTTCGATATTAGCTTGTAGCAGTAAAAACAGATTTTATCCCACAATATTTTACTTAAGTAAATTTTAGAGGTTCAGGCTTGTCTACGTTACTTGGGTGCCAATGATTTTCAATGTGTGTTGCTTCCTAGTTTATAAGTTATAGATCATAGACAGGTAAGCACAAAAGATCATAAGATACGTGGGGCTTTGGATGTAAGCAGGTCTGGAATTAATCAGTCTTTGGTCATTTGGAAAATTTTGCTTAAGACATGGTCTCTAGTTGTGTGATTCAATACTCTTAAATGCTAAAAGCTAGATTATCAGAAGAGATGAATGGTTTAACACTGCTGTAAAAATAATAGACTCAGACTCTCCCTAACCTGAAACTTACAAGTAATGATCAACAAATCAATAATATTGTGATTCCTGAGGCCATAAAAATGTACTCCTCATACTCCATTCTTGACTACAAGTATTCACCTTAGTTTTCTAGAGATTTGCCATCCACAACTCTTGTAAACTAAAGCAGGAATTTGAATTTTTAAGTTCTTAACTCATCTGCAAATTAATGTTCACCTTTATGTTTTTCATAGTTTTAACATTTCCTGTTTCATATACCTTCAAAAAATGTTACCTGAAGTTTCAGACTAGCAAACTTTAAATCCCTGACTCAAAACACTTTGTAGCAGCTCCCAGTGAAGTTATTTTCACTCAGTAAAAGCAACTGCTTTTTTTTTCAAAACACCTTCCACAGACTTTTCCCCCATAAAAATCTAACAAATCTCAGTACTCACAAAGACATTATGGAAGAAAGTAATAAGTTGAAATTGGGCTCCTATAATTTAAATATCATTTGCAACTAGAGACTGCATTCACAGTGAGGTCTGAATTTCACATTTGTCAGCATAGTAACATTAACTTATATGTGTTTTGATATATATTATATTAGCTTATACAGATAACACTGTGCTTCCCTGCACCGTCCATCTAAATCTTACTTTAAATTTGGAAAACCCAGATATAGATGAGTAACTGTGTGAAGCCATTTCTTCAACCTCACATTTTTTCCTAAGATTCACCTTGTTGGTCTTTCTCATTTTTGTATTGAGTGCTGTAGTAGCAAAAAATATTTGTAGCCACAAAAAAAGCAGAATTATCTGAATTGAACTTCTCTGCATTCTTCAGAGTCAAAGCAGATCATGTAAGTGCTTTCTAAGGTTCTTTCTCAGTTGTTTCCTGTCACACTTGATTTTGCAGTGGATTCAGAGAAGACCACTGCAGCTTCCTGGAGTTGTCCTACAAAGTTGATTTGAGGCCATATTCTATTGCTTGTCAGAGTAAATCTTGGTAATGCTTGCTTCATGTTTGCGTTTGTCTAACATGGTGAAACTCCACAGAAGATTTTTTGCCTTCATGAATAGATGTTTGCAAATATGGTCTTGCATTTAAGATCTCTGAAAGTCAGGTTTTGTCTGTTAATTCCCAAAACCATGTGCTCAGTCCTCTTTCAGCCTCTGCACTGCAAGAGGTTACAGATAAGACCTGAGAAAAATACTTAATAAGAAAATCTCTTTTGACTCTTACATTGCCACCAGCATTTAATTTTTCTTAATAGTGCCCATTTCTCATTGACTTCCTATGCTCAATGAAAATACTTAACATAGAAACTAATACCACTGAAAGGATTTTGCATATGTTCAGAAAACTGTATTTAGCTGTAAAGTAGTCAACCTAATTGTAATTTTGACAAAATTAAGTGGTAACTAAAATCTCAAGAAAAACATTAATTGCATCCATGATACTTCTGTTTGCTCATGTATTATACTTCAAGACTGTTTAAAAGAAATATTTTGGTCCCAAGTCAATACATGAAATGAATAATAGAATAAGGTAGCCTTCTCTAAGTCTGTGAGCATTAAATGCTATGTTTCTCTCTATAATTTTATAATATTCAGGCTGAAAACATTCAAAACACTCGACATCCAGTCCATATCTATTCAGACTACTTGTCAAATAGTGCTCAAGTTATGAGAATCTTTACATGGTTAGAAGAATATTCACAATTGGATGGGTGGAACATTTGCAGGCCAGCTGGTCAGCTTTTAAGTTCTTGTTTTGAAATGGGAGTTGATCTATGTAGATGTTATAGAAGCATTATTCTCGCTTTTTAATTGATTTGAGAAAAAAAATAGTATTTTTTCTTCTGAACTCTACTAATCTCAGTTTTTAGCTTGTCCTATCTCACATAAAGAGGCTTTACATGGATCTAATGGTAATTTTTCGTTTGTCAGTATGATCAGAGCAAAACATTCCAAGGAGTTATGAGAAATTATTTAATTTTATCTATTGCCTATGATTTTGTTGTATTTGAGGTGTGTTGAGTGTGTTAAAATGGACTAGTGTTTTCCAAATGTATTTAAAAGGCTATTCAAATATAAGAAAAAACCAAGAAATCTTATTAATCAATAAATCTCGTGCATCCTAATGTCAAATTGTTGTCTTAGAATAGTTGCAAACCCTCCCTTGTCAATTTAACACTTTTATGGAGAAGAATTTAAGGATATCTAGAGTCACAGAATTTTTCTTCTGCTGGCAAAAATTCTATTAAAAAATTATTTCCATAAACCATTACATGTATATCTCAATTCCAGATAACAAGCCCCAAAAGATGAGACAGGAGTTTTGACACTGTTTCATACAATGCTGCTATTTATGTTATTATCCAGTTTTGAAAAAAGTCAAGTTGTTCTCTTGAATGAAATTAAAACAGCTGTGTAGATTATCCAAACACAAATTTGAACATTTTCAAGAAAATAAAATTAACTGAGATTGAGTCTGTTGTCCTAACTACACTGCATTAACTGATTTAATGACATAAAATCTGTGTGAAAGGGAATCTCTCGAGTGTCTTGGTGTCCTAGCTAATCAGTTTGCTGCCTTCTAGTTCTTCATGATTATATGTAGTTTTATCATTGTCCTTGTTATCCTCTTGCAAAATGAAACACCCTGTTCTCTTTTTGTATGGAACACATTCTTTACTCTTGAAGCCATTCTCTGAAGGTTCCCACTTATGATTCCTCTTTCATTTGATGAGAGTTGGAAGTATTGCACCTTAATAGCTGTAAAAATATTTAACATTGCTTATTCAGTGAGGCTGTTTCATTCGTGGGTGTTTTTTGGGTTCTTTTTTTTGTTTGTTTGTTTTAAGTGATTCAGTATCAAGATGGTACATGATAATAGCAGAAATCTTTGATTAGCAGATTAAAGCCCATAAACTGTGTCCTATTCAAACTTCATACATGCCTTCTGGCAGAAAAATGTTTTCTGTGGAAATAATTTCCTGTGGAAAGGCTGGTTTAATGTATGGAATTCGAAGCATGGGCATGATGATGCGACTTTACTCACAAAATTCAAGTATAAACCATACAGATAATTAGGACACCTGACTCTAACTGTCATTTACAATGCCATCTGTTTTTTCATAATCTTGAGATATTTTTTCCTTCTGAGGAAGTCTTGTTCTCTTATCTTGTTAACCCTCTGCATGTATATACAGAACAAGAAATAAATTTTAATCTTTTGTTTCTTTTTTGTATAATTATTTTCCTTGCTGAATGTATCTGTAATAAAACATAATGTTCCATTTCAGACATTTCATTATCTGAAGTGTTTTGTTATGAAGCTGGAGAACTGAAGTATTTCTCTTCTAAAAGAGTTTCTTATGTTTTCTGTTCCCTTATTTATTTTGTTCTGATTAAGAATGATAGCCACTCACTTATTTTATCATATAGAAGAGGTAATTTAACTTCAATACTTGAGAGAAACTCAATATATTACGTACAGTACAGATCTTGAAATGTCCAGGGCAAATTATATCTCTAGCTGAGGAGTAATATGAAATACTTTGCATTTTTAGTAATGTATTCATCAATTTCTATAGAATACTTAGGCTCAGAATGACATATTCTACAGCAGGATTATTGAATACATTAAAGTAAGTCTTAAATCTTTCTGAACCTTAGCTGCTGAAGATGGCAGCACAGTCTCTGAAAGTAGGGGAATTGATCCAGGATGCTTGGATATATATATAACTTAAGTTCCAGCATTCTTTTGAAAAAAAGTGTGTTCTATTTTTGTTCACTCTAAGGTCCTAACCCACAATAACAATCTTACATGGACTGGGGGTGCTTCTGAAAATGTCACGTAACTATTTCCTCTGCTTATAAGCCCCATATGGTTCTAAGAGTGTTGGTATGCCTTTTATTTGTTATCTTATCAGGATTTTCTTTATCTTTTGTATTTTTTAATGCTATTTTGAAATGAGCAGATAATCCTGGCAGAGCATCTCTGACCGGATATCAGCTTGGCAGTAGTGAAATGCTACCTTATGCCTGTGAATTCCTGAATTGTAACAACCCTTTCAGAAATAGGTTCTCCATCTTGAAAGACTTGAGAAGTTAGTAATTTGACTTAGTTGCCTTAAGTGAAAGCTATTTAAGAACTTAGATCCATATAAATTTCGGTTGTGATAAATGCATTGCATATTTTCCCAGCACCTTCATCCCTCTGCCCATTCACTACTTACAATCTTCTTCATGGATAGTGCAGGCACAGTCAGGCAGTTAATATTGTAAGGCCCATTTGTTTGTTTGGGTTTTTTTCCTTTCTGTTCTTTAAGAACAGCACTTTATTTTTATTGTTTAAGTGAAGTTTATGGGTGTTGCGTCATAGAGTATGAATTGAAGTCTTCCCAAAAAAATGTGAGTCAGAGATAATGTTCCTGTCCAGAGAACAGCTAAGCTTACTTGTGGAGAAAGGGAACTTGGCAGGTAACTGCAGTGCAGAGGTGGGAGACTGCAGGGAGCAAACAGACTGGCTTCAGGGGCAAAGAGGTAGGACGAACACTTGAGGTCTGAAAAGGACAGAGAAATGTTTCCTACTACTTGCTTACTGATTTAATCTTGGGGAAGCTTGAAAGGGAAGCTCTGCCTGCAGGGCGTAACAGGTAGGAACATTACTTGGCATCCTGCAAATCTTAGATTTCAGCCCTGTGCAGGCAGGGTAGTCCCTGTAAGCCAAAGTCTTTTTCCTCCCAGGAGACTGACCATGCCTACCTTCTTTTGTGTGCATGCTCCTCAGCGAGGTATTTCTTCATCCTAGCTCCTAGAGCCTGGTCATCCCTTTCAGATCACAAGGCCATGTGATGGTTTTCAGCTCAGTAAGCACAACTGGAAACTGGCTGACACTTCGTGTAAAACAGCTTCTTGGTCACCCGTGGAAAAACACCTAGCTTCCTGAGCGCTGGGTGTTTAGGTAATCTTCTTGAAGTTCTCCTGCTGTTGATTTTTTTTTGACAGTTACTTTTGCTGCACCTCATGAACTTCAATCAGTAAGTACCTCATACCATAGTGACCTACTACTAGCCTTTCGCCTTTTAAACAGTGAGAATGGAAGTTGAGGAAAAGAAGTGATAAAATGACAGATGTCCCCTAAAACAAAGGCTTGTGATATCTCTGTAAATTCACAGTGAGCAGTAGGCTCATTCCAGGCTGATGTAACAGATTAAGAATAACACTTAAAATTTCTACCAGCTTTCTAGTACTGAACCCAAGTATTGTATCCCTTAAGATTTTCAGTGGTGGTTGGCTTGGTCTCTATCTGAACTCTACTGTTGAAACATTCCTCTGGCTTACCAAATATCTTAGATTCTTTTTCAGCAATGTGTAATATCTATCACTAGATGAATGTATATCAAAAACATGAGCATAAACCCAAGGTGGTTCTGTTGGTTTCAGAGTGCTCAGTGAAGCCAAATCTTAGAAGAGAAATACAATATGTTGTCTAGTAATTTGAAACATACTGTATTTTTAAATTAAAAGTCTTAATGTCTTGTTAAATATTAGGAACAAGCTTCCCATTGAGATGAAACATTCCATTAAAATCCAAAGTATGATGTGTTTTTCTTTATTGAATATAGGTGCTTTGTCACAGTTCATATTGAAGCCCTTTTTTTGAGAAATCAATATGATGCATCTTAGATATATTTTTCTAAGTCTATTGTATACCTACGTTTTTATAGATATAGATACATATTCTCTACATATATTTGGTGTAGATATTTAAATATTTTACATAGATGAATGTATATATAGAATATACACATGTATATTTAAATAGATATGTCTAGATACAATTATAGATATCTAAATAGAAAAATAAATATCCAATATATTAATTTGTGTATATTTCTACTACATATCTACTGATAATCCACTTTACATGTGGTTACCTCTATATTTACGTATCAATGTATCTATGTATTTTCTGTTTATATTTACCTTTATATAGAGAAAAATATTATCTAAACGTGAATAGGTATATAGATAGTTTTCAATCCATGTATTTTTTTTTCACCCCATATAATTGATCTTCCAGTTAGCAATGTGTCACATAGAAACACATGCTGCCACATGAGCTACATTTATCACCAGACAGCTGGAGGCAATGGGAGAAGCCACTGCCCAAACCCGTGTTAGCTCTAACTGGGGCTTTCTACAGCAGGTCCACTTTCTGCCTGTTCTCTGTGTCTTAGTGCTACAAGCTAACATGGAGCTACTGGGGCACCAGATAGTACTAGCATGAATTGTGTTGTCCATTAAAGAGTAATGTTGAAGTCTTTACTTTGGACAGAGAAACAATGGGGCAGGAATTTATAAAGGGTCAAATACTGTGGCTAGGAAAAGTTTGTTTTATTTAAACAAAAGCCTTGTTTCTTCCTTCCAATAGATGGTTGATTTAGCTTGGTTTGTTCTAGTGACAAAAGCAGTCAAGACCAACCAAGAAAAATACAGCTTCTGATGTTGGGATGCCATATATAGGCTTGTTCTGCCACTTACTCAAGAAGGCGTTGTGTAGATTTTCCAGCATATAGCTCCCCCAAATTGTGATACGTCAAAGATGAAAAAAAATATTTGCTAATATCTTTCCTTGGTTAGGGTGATCTGCTCCTTATTCTTAGTCTTTCTGATGAGTTGGGTGTAGATGAATAGGGCCTTTCTTATTTTCCAGGCCTGACAGAGCAGGCTCTTTCTTATCTCTTAGATTCTTATAGAAGAATGCTGGAAGGATAAAACAATGTGAAAATCAGTGAGTCACAATCTATAATTTAAACATAATTCACCATGACTCATTCATGAAACGCTTTTGCAGTTTCATGTGACAAAACAATAACCATAAGCATAATCATCACTGCCTACTCAATCTTCTCTTTAAAGCTATGCAACTCTGCGATTCAAATTATTTTGGAGAGCCTTAGCAGATATAAATCGTCACAAAACCATCAGAAGCAAAAGAACTCAATGACTTAGAGCAGCTGTGTGGTCATACTTTTTTAAGGGTTCAGCTGGCACAAGCAGCTTCAGTTGTTACACAGACCCTTTTCCACTCCTACTGCAAGAAGGTGATGAGAATGAGTGTTCTGGGAAGGGCAGCCACATCCAGACTGCTCTCTCAAGACCTGGCTCTGTGCTTCCAGAAGATAACAGACCTCCAGTAGCTCCAGCCTCAGTATTGCAGCCGGGGTTTCCCCTCTTATTCCAGAGGCAGATTTCCCCGGTAATAAGGTCTGTGGGTCTGCCTGCTAATAGATGTTGTGACTGCATTGAGGTCTGCAGAATAAATAGCAGTTGCACACCTCCTTTAATGAGTGTGTCCCTTGTTATAAGGCCTTGATTTAGTGCTTCATGTTCTCTGTGTTTCTTGCATGACCTAGCTTAAAACACAAAAAGGAAGCTTAAAGAGATGGATAAATGGGCATTCAATACAGGGAGTGTTGGAAGGCATTAAAATAATTATATCAATGTTTCCTCTAAATTAAAGGAGCTACAGCAAATTACTGCATTACAAGCTTTCAAGTAAAAAGGAATGTAGAAAAGAAATATGGAATATTAATTAAAACCCAGTTTTCTGGAAGAATCCAAGGTAAAGAAGGACTTCTGCAACAGTAAAGTGGCTTCATTTGTTCCTGGAGATGGAAGACATAACATTTTTCTCATTACCTACCATAAATCCAAAGTGCTAGACACCGGACAGAGCCTTCTCAATAGTTATTAGCAGTGGTGTCCTTGTAAAGGAAATTTGCATATTGTGTCTTGGATTAGCAATCTGATTTATTCAATCATTGACACCAATTTATTGCAATATATTAAATGGCACATAATCAATCATGGTTCTCATCTGTCACATTAAGAACTTCATCAATTATAGAAAGCAGCCTTCTCAGAAGGAGATTTTTCAATTGACACTGAATGATAAAATGAATTTAACTTCAAGGATGGATTTTTTTTCTAACAGGCTTCCTGTGACCTTTCAAATTTCTTCAGAAGGTCTTTGGGAAGTTAACTTTGCATCTTAAACTTACTCTGTGCACTAAAACTAGAAAATGTGGCTCTCTGCTTCTTCTGAATAAAATGTGTTGCTAAATAATATAGTAAGGTCTGGGATTGGTGCCATTGGTTGAGGGCTTTGGTTATATTGCACCTTTCATAATCCAGTTCAAAGCAGAATTTCTTTCCAAATGGCCTATGAACTTTTAAAGTGCATTTAGTCTCATATCTGACTAGCACAATTTAACTGATTAGACTGCATTGTTATGTATTTATTGTTGTTTATAACATTATTTATTTGGCTAATTGTATAATCAGACATTGACAGGGGACAAATATGTTAAACAAAGTGGTATCAAAAATTTATTATTTAGACCTTAAAATTTATTACAGACATTAAACATAATATGCCATCAGAATATTAAAAAACCCTAATTTTCAATCATTGACTAAAAGGGATCCTAGAAAATTGTCTAACACTCCCATACCCAATGCCAGCACTAATTTGTAATTCTCTCTCAATAAATCTGAAGTATCTGTGGTATTTAAGATATTATGGATATTCCACAACATCCACAGGCAGTCTGTGTCTGAAGTCTGTCTGGAAAGAAGCTTTTCTAATATCTAGCCTGAATATTTTTAACTAAAATCCATTATTACTTTTTGCCTTCCCGTGATGATGAACTAACTGATTGCTTCCTGTCTTTAGATACATAAAAACATTCTAAAAGAGGCTTATGTAAGCTTTGAATAGCCTGGGATAACTCATCTAAAGAAGGGAACAATCTTTGATGCAGGATCTGCACTGGTCCCTGATCACTCCTCCTACTTTTCTCCTGTTCTGTCAAGCTGATCTACACTTTTGAAAATTACAATGGAGGTCTGACTGTTGCTGGGTAAAGCACATAGGTAAACTTGTGTATATTTAGACAGTGATTATGGTCTTCTCACTTTGGCAATTTTAATTTTACATAGAAATTAAATGAGAAAATGCTTTGGGCTTTTTTGTGTATGTGTAATATACTTATTCCAATACACTTCTCCAGCTAAAAAAGATAACATAAGTGTGCAAGGTATATTGCATTATATATTGTCATGTATTATTAATTTTATATATAACATTGCACAATTAATATATATTATGTATTTTATTTTTTATTATATATCATATAAATACATGTGATTGATGTAAAATAATAATTTTTTAACATTTATTTCAAATAAAAAATGAAAAAATTCCTTTTTTGTGGTTTTATTTTTTTACTTTTTAAAAAAATTAAGTTTATCATAAAGTCTTGGTTATGCCATCTTCACTGATTTTTTAAAATATTTTAATTCTGAGAGTTTTTATGGAGACCATGTCGCACGAAATGCAGCTGTAGGTATGGTCTCTGCAACTTAAGTCATCCTGTAACTACTGGACATCTTGATTGTGAGAACTATGTAAATTGTTTTTCCTTAAATCTTTCTTCATTTCCTCTAGTTTATTTGTGTTGCTTCCACCTCAGCAGTTTTGCAGTGTCAGATATGTGGTATCAAATCATTCTCCAGAGGAAACCCAAAGATTAGTCCTGAAAAAGATGACATTCCTGAAGGAAAGAGAAAATAAGCACAAGGTTTTCTGGGGTGCACTAGGTTAATTGGTGTTTCTGAAAATTAGGCTGTAAGTGGATATTGTTTCAGTTAGAAAATAGATTGGGTTTATGAGGCAGTTCTTTTTATGTGATTGAATTAACTCTAAGCTTCTTTATGAGCTATTTATATTGATGTACAAATCTTCTACTAGCAAAAGGAAAATAGTTTCTGAGGATGTAATTAATTTGTTTTAATCTATTCTGTAGTTTAAATTGAAAGAGAGCATAAGCATCCCACTTGAATGACTTGCTAAGACACCATCTGATTTGATTAATAGTCTCTGGATCAAATGTCAGCTTTTTTCCTAAATAAAATAAATTTAAATTGCCATCTTAATATAGAAATACAAAATATATAGTGTGCTTCAATGTGACCCCTTAGGTGCAGCTTGCAGCAACACGAATGAAAGCTCCCAGCTGTTCTAAGTTCAACCATAAGGCAGTGCCTTAGCAGTGCAATCAGTTTGTCCTAGATTCCTTCCAGCATAGTTCAGGATGCTCACTGACAAGCATACGTAATCCTCTGAGAAGCTCTGTGTTGTGAAGTCCTCTTTTAGATGAAATTTTAAATAGATTAGGCTTTTTTTTTTTTTCACCTTTAACTTCCAGGACTTTACATGCATAAAACCAGAAATTGTGTCAAAAAATATTAATATTCTGTTGCTTCCACAAAGTTTGTCTGGCCTTGTTTTCATTTTATGCACCTGTGATTTACACAGCTGTGTATGTTAGAGTTGTGTATGTTACAGTTGTCATGCAGCTTTTCCTGAGGAAAAAATAAGATCCTAAAGAAGTCACTCAAACAACTAAAAAAAGTTAGGGTTTGCTAGTCTGTATGAAGCTTTAGAATTTGTATATTATTCCTGTATATTACAACAACTGCATGGGGGTGTCTTCTCTATTTGAGAACAGGTTGCCATTTCTTAAGTTGATTGGATTTTTTACATTTTTCTTCTCCAGTAATTAATGTTACCGTTACTTGATGTTAGCCATCATATAATCATTGATTAATTATCTTTCTTATTCCTGTAGTGTTGTCTGGCCAGCAAAACTTCAGTTCACAGAACATACTGTCTACAGAAAGCACTAGTCTTCTTTCATTTAATTGCAAAATCTAATTACTTGAAGAGTCCAATCTGAAATTTCAAAGGTTGTTTTCTATTTTCCCCACTCTAGTTACCATCAGAATCATAATTGGAGTCACTGTGTTCATAGCACATTTCAAATTTGGAATATCTGGTAATGAGATGAGGCCCAGGAGCCTGGGGCCCTTTCCATGGCACTGCTCTCCAGCCCCTCACTGCTCAGTCTGTCTGTACATCCCAGGCTGCCCCAGCCCCGGTGCAGAATCCAGCCACTGCCCTGGTTAAACTTCATACAGCTGGTGATTGCACAGCCCTCTACTCTGTTGAGGTCTCTCTGCAGGGCCTGCCTGCCATCAAGGGAGTCAATAGCTCTTTCCAGATTTGTATTGTCTATGAACTTGCTCATTATCCCTTCCAGGCTTACATCCAAGTCATCTACAAAGAAGTTGAAGGCCACAGGGCCTAAGATGGAGCTCTGTGGAACCCCACCAGTGACAGGTTACCAATCTGATGTCACTGCAGTCACTGTAACTCTCTGTGCCTGACCCATGAGCCAGCTGCTCACACACCACAGGATGTGTTTATCCAGCTGAGTGCTGGACATTTTGTCCACAAGGATAGATTGAGAGACAGTATCGAAAGATTTACTGAAACCCCAAAAGATTACATTAACTGGACCCCCCCTTGATCAACTGGGTGGATTACTTTGTCTTAAATTTGGTAAGCAGGACTTTCCTCTCATGAAGCTGTGCTGGCTGTAACAAAAGGCTGCATTGTCTTTTGGATATTTTTCAATCCCCCCACAATAATACTCTCCACATTTACCAGGCACTGAAGTGAGACTGACACACCTGTATTTCCGTGGTCCTCTTTCTTGTCCTTCTTGAAAACTGGGATGACGTTCATCAGCTTTCGGTCATCTGGGACCTCTCAGGATTCCCAAGACTGCTCAAAAATCACTGAGAGAGGTTTTGCAATGACATCAACCAGTTCTTTCAGGATTCTTGGATGAATCCTATCAGACCCATAGATTTGTAGGGATCCAGCTGCAGCAGCTGATACTGCACAGTTTCAGGATTGATGGGAGTTGATGGTTTTTGCACAGTCATGGTCCTCCAGCTCAAGGTATTGAGACCCCGTTCTTCTTCTTGTTCCATCATCCATGTTGAAGACAAAGGTAAAGAATATGTTAAACACTTCTGCCTTGTCCATGTCCCTGTTTGTGAGGTGACCATCCTTATCCTCTAATCAGCTGATGTTATTTTTATATTACCTATTGCCATTAATATATTTTTTAAACTTTTTTTTATTCTCTCCCACATTTCTGGCCAGCTTCAACTCCAGTTCAGCTTTGGCCACACAAACTTTCTCCATACAGTGAAAAGCAGCATCTCTGTGCTCTTCTCATGTCACACAACTTTACTTCCACTGCGTATTCATGTTCCTTTTTTGCCTTTTTGTCAAGAGAAGATTCCTGTTCTGGCCTTCTGCCTCCCCTGCTTGACTTCCAGGATTTTGGAATTGCTTGCTCCTGTGCCCGTAGGAAATTATTTTTAAAAAGTGACTAGCACTGATGGAACCCAGAGCCTGCAAAAACATTTTCCCACAGACTTACTAAATTCCTGAACAGCTTGAACTGAGAAGTCAGTTCTCCTCATGTCCAGAGTTGAGGTTTTGCTGGCACATTTTGTCCTGTCAACAGAGATTTTAAAATTGATCACTTTGTGGTTGCTGAGGCCAAGACAGACACCAATCTCCACTCATGAGATCCACTCAGTTGACAAGCAGTAGATAAGAGGGTATCTTTTTGAGTCAGCTCTTCTCTCCCTCGTGCTTTCCAGCAACAGGTCTTTGTGATAAAACACCATACTTCAGGCTAAAAAGATTGAAAACTTCAAAGCCTATTTTTTAGATTTAATTGCCTATACAGTGTTGCCTTCAGTTTTCTTGTTTGCAAGTGTTTGAAATCTTGCAGTGGAGATCCTCACGCAGCTTCAGGAAAACAATGTATATTTTTAGAAATTATCTATTTTTTACATATTTCTGCTCTGGGAGGAGAAATACGATTGATGGTGATGTTCACCATCCAGGTTGAAGAGGTGGCAACCTGTGTAACCAATCTCTTGACCTCTGTACAAATGTATATAAGTATTGGAGTCAGATAATTAAAATAGAGAAGCTTTCCCTTGACCTGCTGTGCCTGCTTCGTTCTTCGTGTGCCTGAAATCGGCACAATACAGTGTGCAGCATTTAATGTAGGACTCCATAGGTTTATAGTGCACTTCCATGCTCTCATTGCTTTCCTGCACTGGTGAATGATAGTGAGCCTTGTTTTCTTTTGTAACTTTAGCTGCCAAAAATTTAAGCCATGTATCTCCTCTGCTACTGAAGAGAGCTGTCCTGCAAATACAATAAATTGGAAGTTGGTGTGATGAATGGATTAATCTTTTAAAAAATATATACAACTGTGTAAATTAGTTACTGTAAAAGTTAGGAATTTTGTATTGACTTTCCTTCCAGATCTTCATAATCATTGCAAGGAAACTTTTAAGTATATAACTTTTAAACTATAATTTATGGGCTAAAAGTGCTTTGATCTTTTCCAGAATCTGTAGTAACCCTCCTTTCCCATGACTGAGCAATTCAGCCCATATTTGTGGTATTACAGCCTAAGCCAATGTAATTTACAGCATTGCTAAACTTGTTTTATTTGCCCTCTACCAGACTCCAATGAAATGATGAAGTTTTTGTATAACATCTTTTTGACTGAAGAGAGAGATTTTTAATGCTGGATGTAGTCCACATTCTTTTACATCAAGTAAAGTACCAAATATTTGTGAACATGGTAAGTAGGAGAAAAACAACCAACAAAAACCACATCACAGAATCACAGAATCACAGAATCACAGAATCACAGAATCACAGAATCACAGAATCACAGAATCACAGAATCACAGAATCACAGAATGATCTAGGTTGGAAAAGACCTTTGAGATCATTAAGTCCAACCTATGACCTAACACCTAGTCATCAACTAAACCATGGCACTGAGTGTCACGTCCAATCTTTTTTTAAACATTTCCAGGGATGGTGACTCCACCACTTCCCTGGGCAGATGATTCCAGTACCCAATCACTCTTTTGGTGAAGAAGTTTTTCCTGATGTCTGACCTAAACTTCCCCTGATGCAGCTTAAGACTTCTTGTTCTGTCAGTTGCTGCCAGGAGAAAGAGACCAGCCCCCACCTGACTACAGCCACTTTTCAGGAGATTGCAGAGAGTGATAGGGTCACCTCTGAGTCTCCTTTTCTCCAGGCTAAACAACCCCAGCTCCCTCAGTCATTCCTCACAGGGTTTGTGTTCCAAGCCCCTCACCAGCCTCATTGCCTCCCCTGGACGCTCTCAAGCATCTCAAGGTCCTTCCTAAACTGAGGGCCCAGAACTGGACACAGCACTCAAGGTATGGCCTCACCAGTGCCAAGTACATGAACTGTCCTAGGTCTTAAAAAGAAGAAGAAGAAGACATTCCTAAGAGTGAAATAAGCTATGGATTTTTAGCTATTCAAGAAGATATGTTGCCCAAAAAAATTATTCTGATTCAGCTGCAGAATGACACCTGAAATGAAGCCTGAAAATTCTGCCCACTGTCTGCTGCTTGTTAGCAACTCATAAACATCAGATGTCATAAAATGTTCAAAACTTAAAAGGAAGCTGAAGACATCAGTCTCAGGGCTTTCAGGATAACATAATTGTGTATTAGTAGTAAATGTAGCAGAAGTAAAGGTTTTAATATGAGTTCGCCTTTTATTGCAACTCGTCCTACAATTATCCTCAAAAAAGTACAGCAGATGAAGTATAAACACTAAATAGATGTTCATCAGGGGCTCCATGTCAACAGACATTAGAGTCACCTAAAAAAATCAGGAGGCTTCTAAAATCTTTTGTACATTCAAGCTTGTGACCATTTTGGACAGCTATGAATTTTTGTTCTAATTCCCCTATTTTCCAGTATGATCATGAAATGAGTGTCTGTTGTTTCTTTTGTTCTAGAGCAAAGATAAGTGTTATTATCTCTCGTCTGTTTGAATTTATTTAAAATGTTAGGTTTTGTTGCATTTTTTGTTAGGTTTGGTTTTTTGGTTTTTTTTTTTTTTTTTTTTTCAAAATAAACTGATCAGTTTTCTGTACCAGTTCATGACAATCTGGGCAAACCATTACCCTTATTTTGTGGGCAGGCATACCCACGGCTTAACAAAATCAGTAATTACTTCAGAGAAGTTAATGTGTGTGACAAGTTACTCACTGCAGAAATGTACCATCAGCCCCTGAATCTTGTGCTGTAAAGACCAAACTTTTAAAGAGAGTAATGACACGTGATTGTTCTTGTAGCTGTCATTGCTACCAAAGCTCCCTTCGCCAGCCTTGTGCAGCCTGCAACCTTTCTCTCATTGGTGCTTACTGTTTGTGACTCTGCCCTATGTTTCTGAAGTGGCATACTCCATTCATGAATGGATAACTAGCACAGTAAACAAGAAGTTGGTTATCTTTTTTACTTGATACTTTTTGTGTATACAGGGCAGTGCAGCTGGTTCATCCCTGACACCCTGTGGTACTCAAAACTAGATGATGATGGTGATGGCAGTGGAACAAAGCCAAGGTGTCTGGAAACTTCATTGTTGTTAAACTTCAAATGAATAGGAGGCTTTAATACCTGAACTAGGGAAAAATATCCAAAATCAGATGGGACTGTAAAGACCTATTCAGCTATCTGCAGTATTATATTACAATGCAAAAATGTGATAGGAAGAAACATATTTCTTCATACTAACCAATTCTATAATTGGAAAAAAAATTAGAAAACAACTGTTTCTCTCCCCCTCCTCAGAATGTTTTGATAACATTTAGCTCATTTGATTAGATGATCACTTGTGATTATTGGAGAGAGAAGGCTATGAAAACTGGAGGAGCATAACAAAGTTAGGTGCCTGGGAGGCAGAATGATAGAAGAGGCTGTCTTTTGTCAGTTCAAGCAAATGCACAATAAAAAGGATAATTTTAAGTGCAAACATACCTTGAGGGGATGTTCTAAATTAACTGTACCTTTCAGGAAAAAGGATCTGTGCATAAGTCCATGAAATTACTTGCCTAAAACATAGTTGTGCACTAGGAAAGCAAAGAAGAGAATCAGGATGGAAGCAGAGATAATAAGGATTCCTGTAATTACCTTAACCCTTATGTAATGAGGATTAGAATGAAATATTAAATAAGTATATTACCTATAAAACTTTATTATTATCCTATATATATGACACCAATTATCCTATTTAGAAAGAGAATATATATGTAGCATAGGAACATGGCTTTTATTTAGGCTTAAATTTACATATATAATTTATATGAATTAAGCAGAACCTTTTATAGCTGAACAATCATCATTTTTAAAATAGCTGTTTTGTACTGATGAAATAGAACTTATTTGCTGGGACAAATGTGGTTCCTGGGGAAATATAATGAACTGAGGTGAGGGAAAAATAAAGGGGAATTATAGCAGAGGAAATTGTTCCACCATTACCCCATTTCTATAGTGTTACTGGAGAAGCTGAATGGATGAGAACATATGTAGCAGATCACGTTGAGTGCCGCCATGTGGTATGTACAGGACAGCCAGGAGATCAGATGCAGCCGGGGGGGTTGTGAAGGGCAGTTCCTGCCTGACCAACCTGATCTCTCACTGACAGGGTGACAGGCTCAGCATGTGAGGGAGAGGCTGTGTGGATGTTGTCTGCCTGTACTTCAGTAAAGCCTTTGATACCGTCTCCCACAGCATTCACCCACACGAAACTAGATGCTCATGGCTTGGACAGTTGTGCTCTTTACTGCCTGGATTTCTGGGCACAGGGAGTAAGTAGTAGGGAATGGAGTTACAACTAGCTGGTGGCCAGTCATGAGTGAGGCACCCACTCATGGCTCAGTATTGGAGCCAGGCATCTATAATATCTTAATCAATCATCTGGATCAAATGCACCCTCAGTCAGTTTGCAGATGACACCAAGTTGGCTGAGAGTGTTGGTCTGCTGGAGGGCAGGAAGGCTCTGCAGAGGGATCTGGACAGGCTGGATCATGGGCTGAGGCCAATGGTGTGAGGTTCAACAAGGCCCAGTGCCAGGTCCTGCCCTTGGGTCACAACAGCCCCAGGCAGGGCCACAGGCTGGGACAGAGGGGCTGGAAAGGAGCTGGGGGTGCTGGTGACAGTGACTGAACATGAGCCAGGGTGTGCCCAGGGGGCCAAGAAGGCCAATGGCATCCTGGCCTGGATCAGCAATGGTGTGGCCAGCAGGGCCAGGGCAGGGATTGTCCCCCTGTGCTGGGCACTGCTGAGGCCACACCTCGAGTGCTGTGTCCAGTTCTGGGCCCTCAGTGCAAGAAAGACACTGAGGGGCTGGAGTGAGTCCAGAGAAGGGCAATGGAGCTGGGGAAGGGTCTGGAGCACCAGTCCTGTGAGGAACAACTGAGGGAGTGGGGATTATTTAACCTAAAGAAAAGGAGGCTCAGGAGGGACCATATTGCTTTCTACAAATATCAGAAAGGAGGTTATACTGAGATTGGGGTCATTCTCTTTCAAAAGGAAATGGCCTCAAGTTATGCCAAGGAGGTATTTGTATTGGATATTAGGAACACTTCTTTCATGCACAGGGTTGTCAAGCACTGAAACAGGCTGCCCAGGGAAGTAGGGGATTACCATCCCTGTGGGTATTTAAGACATGTAGATGTGGTGTTTAAGTACATGATTTACTGGTAGACTTGGCAGTTTTAAGTTTACAGTTTGACTTGATGATTCTAAAGTTATTTTCCAGCCTAAATGGTTCTATGATTCTATCATTTGAAGAAAAATTCTGCATCTTCTTGACTTTTGACTGAATGATGGAATCAACAGTGTTTCTGGTTTTGAAATCTAGAACAGGATGATACAGATTCTAAAATAAAGGACAGAACTGTCCACATCTGCTTTATATAGCCTCCTGGACTTTTTATTTACAAAATATTTAATATGATAAATTAATGTTGCAGTATCATATGATAAATTTAACTTTTTAAACTTAGTAACTAGATGCTGTCACGTGTCAATTTGTTCTCTAGAATTTGAACTACTTTTCAAGGTTCAATTGAAGATTATGCTAGATTTTGTATCCTGCCATGAGAAGCATTTATGACTGCTTTATATTCTTGAGATTTTACTTTGTTCAAAACAAGTCTCAAAACAGTTAGGAAAATTTTTAAGATAATGTTTTAATTTTAACAAGTATTTTGGGAGCCACAACTGTCAGTGAAATCCAGCCTCTGAATATCAATTTCATTTTGATAAAACGTTACATCCTAAGACTGCAATTTATTTCAAAACTCTGAAGCAGTTATGTCAGTGTGATCACTATCTGCACTAGGCACAATTTCAAATCAATGCTATTCCTTCATACCTTTTTCTTGAATGGGAGAGGACTTTGTTAATCTTACATCACATTGGAAAAAAAAATCTCCCTATGGAGCTCCATCTATCATAAAAGGAAAATAAAATATGAAGCTCTTGGGATATTGCCTCAATTTCTCTATTGCTGCATTCATAAAACAAATTGTTACAAGTAGGAGAGAAAAAAGTGCTAGGATTTTGTCCTATACTCAGCAAGTACCTAGATAACATATGCAAATGCCTCATTTCTATTCAGACTAAAGAACTTGTCTTGAAAGAGTTAACATAATCAGTTAACTGTCACAGTTTTTGTAGGACTCGATTCTGAAATAAGCAATTTGCTGAAGACCTAGGGCAGTACAGTTCTGGCATTCTGCATAAATTGCAAGGGCTAGCATGTCAAGTGAAAGAGATGCCCTTAATGGTAATAAAATTGACATGTTTTTACTCCAAGCTGTTTCTAAAGCAAGTTGAACAAAAGTGCATGATATTAAAAGAACTAGTTATATTGTTTTGAGGTCCTAAACTACAAACCTGAAAACCACATTTGAATTCAACCTGTATTTGAATACTTTGTTAGATTTAGTGAACAAACAGAGAATTCATGTATAAGTGGCCTCCACTTGTAGGGTTTGGACCCTGATTGAAGGAAATCCCTAGCTGGCCTTAGCCTTTTGGATACAACTACAGGAAGTACATATGTACAGTTTTGTAAGCTGCAGTTTATCTCTTTCAATTTTGTGTCAGCAAAATGAAACTATAAAAACATAGGGGAGGCCACCAATAAACCAGGACAAGCAATCCTTCAGCTCAGAACCTTATCTCTGAATGCGGACAGATGAGAATTGCTGGAGTAGAACAAAAGAACAAGGTCTTTTTTTACTGCTTTGTCTCCCAGCACTGAAATACAAATATTTCAAGAGGCTTAGTGTCTGTGTTTTATAGACCTCTTCTGCAGTTTCAGCACCCATGATGTCTTGCCACAACTAATTCCTCCACTTACCTACAGTCTATGAGAACAACTTTCTTATGCATTTCAAATGGAAAAATGGAAAACTGGTAAAAGTACTTACACCCTGTCAAAGACAGTAGCTTCTCTAATTGGGGGAATCAATCTCAAACTTGGTTGGGAGGGGAAGCCGCATGAAGTAAATGGGCAGAAAAGTGCAGCTGTTCCCTGCTGTGATGCTTTAGTTTTATTTCATCACTCCTGTGGAAAGTTGATCTGCAAGGGAGCAGTGAGAAAAGAAGACTTAAATATAGTTCTGGTTCATGTTTGGATTGTGTGGAGGCCAGACTTCTTGTTCTATTAAAGGGGAAAAGAGTCAAAAAGTCTTGTTTTTGTTAATCTCTGGACTCCTTTGCTCTCAGGGAAAATCCTGTTTAGCTTCCAATTGTGAATGAAAGTTTGAGCTCTACAATATGTATGTGCTGGATGCCTTCAAAGGGCAATGGTTTCTGTTATCACATGCTAGGTTTCAATAAGCTGCACCTCAGAGGTGCTCAGCCTGGGGCATGAAAGTGTTGCCCATAACCTGCTGTGGCTTGGCTGACCTGTCATAAAGAGCAGGAAAAGACAGAATACTGTGATACTTGAGGAACAGGGGAGAACTTTTACTATAGTATCAACCTTTATTTCTCTGAACCAAGTCACCAGCTTGGACATCTCTAACATGAACAAATTTAACCTTATATCAAGAAAAAGGATGCAGACTTTAAACTTGGGACTTGCATAAGGCTTAACAGAGATAGATGTAAAGATATGTATTTACTGGGGATGAAATAATTCTGAGCAACAATCTAGGTGGGCACTGACTGCCTCAGCAAGGACTGTGCAGCCCTGGGGTCCTGGGAACAGTGAGGTGCACAAGAGCCACCCTGAGGTGGCAGCAACAATGCCATCCCCACCCCGTGCTTCAGTAGCAGAGGCACAGCCAGGAGATCAAGTGCCTCCACCCGGCACTTACTGGGATGCCACAGAGAAAATTCTGTCCAGTTTTGGTCCCTTCCAGCTGTAGAGATACAACTGGAGCAAGCTGAGTGGAGGGCCACTGAGGTGGCACATAGTTGCTGTCTTATAATGATCTACAAGGTGGTGACAGAGAAGGTGGAGGTACTCTCTTCACAAGAGCACAGCATGGCAGGACAAGAGCCAGTAGCATAGGTTGCTTCAGGGATAATTCTGCATCTATATAAGACTTTTTTTTTTCCCTGTGAGAACAGTTAAACATTGAAAGAAATCCAACAAAGTGGAATGGGTGGGTTCAGACAATGTGAGAAGCAACCATGCAACAAAATTTTTAGGTTTGATTTGGTTTCTAGTTTTGTTGCAAGTAAAGGGAGAAACTGAAATGAGGCATGAAACCTGAAACCATCTAGGAGTTGCTTAAGCAAATCTGTGTTTTGTTCTTTAAAGTGGTCTTGTGAGATTTTCTTTGTGAAGGAAAGCAGTCAGATTTAGGACTTCTTATACCAGTTCATGTAACCTGGCAGTACAAATAGTTATGTGCAGTGTTAAGCATTCACTACTACAGATTTATTTTATATTACTGGCTAAGTTGCTTAATGTACTGTTAAAAATCCAGGGGGTTGCTTGTTTGGGGTTTTTTTGGTGGTGGCGTGAGGTTTTTTGCTGTTTTTGTTTGTTTGTTTGTTTGTTTTGGTTTTGTTTTTTGGGGTTTTTTTAGTCTTTATATTTTGTTTGTTTAATTTGGTTTTCTCTCTGTCTTTTAATACTTTTTGACTTAATTCTCTTTATCATCACATCCTCAAGTGGGCTGTAAATGGCTATGTTAGGGCTTGCCTTGATTATTTAGATATTTTTAGTAGTTTTAATTGCCTGAGCTATATATTTGTTTGGGTAGAATAGGTATAAACTTTGTGTTTATTTAATTTTAGTGCATTTGTGTACTTTCTCCCATACCTAGGGACAAGTTCAGATTTGTTTATAGCAGTCCAATTAAAAAATAAGGTGATATAGTTCTCCTTCCCTGTGTGACATTGATTCACATTCAGTTCATGTGAAAAGTGATAAATTGCCAATGGTGAGATAAGCAGATATTTCCAATCAGAACATTTTAATGTAAAATTTAGCACTACTACTTGAGTCAGCAGACTGAGGCTTGAATGTGAGTTACAGTGAATTTACATTTCCATCACTGAGTTTGTCCCCTGATACCAAGGTTGCATTACTATTTTATTGGCAAAACAATTTCAGACTCTTGGGGTATTAATAACACTAGAACTCACTTTAATGTATTTTCAGATAAAAATTCATTGCTAAAAGGCCGCATGACTTTGGGCCAGTCACCTGCAAAATGTCTGCTGGATTATTGCCGTGGTACACTGAACTGTTACAGTTGAACAGGTAAAAAAAAGTCATAATCAAGAAATCAGACACTTTTAAGAGGCCTTCTCCACACTGCAGATTACCTGCAGAGCCTTTTAGTTACACCACCTGAAAAAATGCTGAAAATGGTGTGGCTGGCAGCATGAGATGCCTTAATTGTGAAGTGCTGTACCCATATGTCAGCCATGTATTCCTCAATTTAATAAATTCATCACTTCTTTTCATATTTCCAGACTTCTGCTCTGTTCAGTATTGTTAGCCTCACCCTTTGAACAGTTGTTGAAAAATTTAACCTGCTTATTTTCGTTTGTCCTTTTTCCATGCAAATAGATATCAATTTGATGTTTGGGGAAAGGGTGTATGTCTAACCATTAGAGCAAATGCACTTACAACACTTTGATGTGTATGGAGTAGGAATTGAGTCTAAATCTGTGCTCTCTCAAGGGTACGTGGCTTTTGTGTTTGAAAGCATGAGTCAAGAGCGTAGACATAACCTGTTCCATCCAGGGGGAACTGGGTGCTGCTAGCAAAGGCAACAACGTGTAGCCAACATCACGACAGGGTATATTAATCTACCCCTTGTTCTTTCTCTAGATGCAATTTTGCACCTGGAGAAAGAATTCCATTTGATCAAGGTGCATGACAAATCTTATTTTCCCAGGTAGAGCCGCACCCATATTTCTTGAAGATTAGGCTGAATTCTCCAGGTATACCAACAGGATTCTGTTGTTCCCTGGTTTTGCTAAAGCATTCTTTCCAATATCAAATTCTTATACTTCTCCGGCTGTCTCCACCAGTTACATTTAACCTGCTGTGACATACAGCCTTGTCAAATAGCCAGAGTCCTGTCTCCAAGAGTGTTCTATGTATTAAATGTTTTCTGAATGCTTTCTTGAGCTGTTTCGTTTCTCAGCCTAATGACATTTAAAACTGCTTATGTTTTTACTCATTTTCCTTTCCTCATCTGCTCTGAGGGACTGATCCTTCTGTTTTAGTTTGTTGACAAATGTAAAAACTCGTTACATGGGTTCCTGATTATAATTTTTTCCTTCTAATGCCCAAATTGCTTGTTCTGCTTTGTTTTGAATTATCTTAAGGCTTAAGGCTACTATGGCTGTGATTATTAATTGATCTGCTCTACAGGGTGTTGGTGGCATTGTTAGGTACTCCTAATCACTCCATTAGCTGTATCTGGGGCAAGACCAAAAAGCTGAGATCTTTTCAAGTTGGGTTGCAAGTCCCTCTAAAAAAAGCAAACTGGAATATTCTTCTTCCTTGCCCTATGGCAATCATCCCAAAGGTTTTAAGTAGTCTTATCTTCTATTTTTAGGTATTGTCTCTTGATTTCTAGAGAGAAGAATTGTGGATTACTGCCGCTTTGGATGACATGCTTTAGAAAATGCTGTGATGCATTCAAAGCTTGCTAGCCTTCTTTAGGGCTGATTTATCTAAATACCCAGTTGCAAATGTCACACTATTTTGTGGAACAATTCGGGGGTTCAAAATAAATGTTTCACTTTTTCAGTTCTTTGGCTTTCATAAAATAACGTGTGAAAATACAAAATGTGGATCAAATATCACTTCCGTATTAAGTGAAAACTCAAAATGTTTATTTTTAATTTCTCCTCTCTCTTTACTATACTTAGAGAGTTCTACCAAACAGACAGATAAATATTGAGAGAATAGATATAAAGGAGATCAACTTAGTTCTGAATCTAGTCGTTCTGACCATTAGAATTAGCTAAATTTCCTGCTGTGTTAGAATGAGTTTAATGCCAAGTGCTATCTCAACAGATTAGATTGCAATGAACTGAAATTGTCTATGACTTTCCTAAAAGAAGGGCCCTTATTCTACTGCTGGAAATCTTGGCAGTACCCATGGGAGTTGTTTCAAGAAGGAGCAACCTTCAGGGGTCTCTGGCTCACATGATGCTTCTTCCTTTTTGTGTAAAACCTCTCGGACAACCTCTGCGACCTGCTGACAAGCCACTCCTAATTCTGCCATGTTACTCCTAGCTGGAGATGGGCAGGAATCATTCTCCCTCGCCTCTCTTACTGCAAATACTAAACACTAGATATGCAAATTGTTTCCAGGTTTCTTAGCAGCAGAGATAAGAACAAACCCTCTCTCCTGCTCTTACCATCCCCAAGGAACTGAGGTGGAATATGGAGGGAAGGAGAGGATGGGGGCTCTTGGCTCAGTTTGTTGCTCTACTCACTGTTTTCCTGGGAGTAGTGACTGTCAAGAGGACAAGTTACTTGTCTCATTAGTACAGTAGGAGCAGTTTGCAGCAAGTCTGCTTGCCAGTTTTCTCACGTAGTTGCTGGAGCTGTTACCATTCTGTTGCTGATTGTGATACAGTCACCTTACTCCTGCTCCAGGCTGGCTTCAGAGAGAAGCAGACACATGATTTTTTTTATAGTCACTTTGTTAGGACATCTCACGAGTTGTTAGTGTCAACAGGAGCCCCAATTAACCATGTTTTCTATGGCTGCTGCCCTGAAGGCTGGAGTAGCAAGTGACTTCCCTGCCAGCCTCAGGCTAAGATCATAGCTGTGATAAAGCTGCATCCCTGGAATATCCTCAGTTTTCTTCCACAGAACTGAACTTATTCCCATAAGGTTTGTTCCTTTCAGCTTTTAAAATAGTAATGTGTATACAAGCTTAGTAAAACTTGCCTTCTATATCTAGATAAGATTTGATCTTCTTTCCTGAAGGTAGACTACTGCTAAAAGATTGAATCTCACATGGAATGTATTTTGGGCAGTATCACTCTGTGCTTGTCCCCTTTCTAATTTTTTCATAAATGTTTCCTGCTGTCAGACATGAAATATTGAGCTAGATGGACCTTCAGTGTGACCTTGCATTGCTGTACAAAATGTTAGCAAATGGGAAAAGGAACATGAGGTTTGATTATCAGCCATGAAACACTGAACTCCTTGGAAAATTGATGGAATATAATTGATATTCTAAATACTTTTATGGGTATGCAGTCAGATTGAATACTCTAGTTAAATCTCAGTTTCCACACATGGAAAATTATAGTAGAAAGTAAGAGTTATGGAAGCAGTACTTTTTCTTTATTAAACTAAGTGAAAAGACAACTGCAATGTTGACCTTGATTGTAGTGGCCTATTAAAGGCACCATCTAAATTATAGTCTGGTTCAGAAAGTTCACTCCTGTCAAAGAATAGAAATCTTTAAAGAGATTTTTAAACTAGGTTCTTCAACACTCATTTCTTGTTCTGTAGATTGTTATGAAATACTAGTATGTAACCTGAAAAGAAAAGACAGATTCAGGTCAAATAAACATAAGGTAAAACTGAGTTGTAAAATATTTAATTCCTAACAGTGTAGAAACATTTCCTGACTGAATTCCAGATACTGCACATATAGCTGGCATTTACTGTTGCATCTATATTACACCATATAAATTATATGGTCTGTTAACCTGCATGCACTCTTACAAAAAATTATTTTGTTTAAAATATATTATCCTTTAAGTATAGATCATAAAGGGTATAGTTCATAAAGGGTACAGTTCATATGATAGTTAATAAATGCAGGGTTTAACTAGTCAGTACTGATTTGTATGCATTTTAAACTGTTCATAAATGCAATCTTGGCTCTGGTAGATAGGCTTTAAATTATTGAACCTAATAGAGGCAGGTTCAAGAAGTATTTTTCAAGTTCTTGACTTCTTGCAGGAACTGTTATGTTTTAAATAATATCAGTTTTCTGGTACTTGGTGTCTCCATTCAATGACGGAAAAGTCAAAAAATCTTTAACTCCACTATGAAATATAATCATCTGGATTTTTCTGATTTCTCACACTGGCACAACAGCCAGATACATGGTCACTGCTGTTAGGAAATAAAGTGTTAATATCTCTAGGTAGAGGTGCAGCTCACTAAGTGAGTGGAACTAGTTGAAAACTGTCTGCATTTAACCATGTAATTTTCCTGCTTTAGTAAGTAATGTTTGTAAGTTCAACTTTGTAGATGCTAATATTAAAGCAACCATAGCCATTTTTTAAACAGTGGAATTAAAGGTTTTTGAGCACAAAACTGTGCATCACATCTTCCTCCCCTTTTTTCCATAACAAATCTGAGAGTATTTGGAATTTTTTCCACGCTTTTGCTTAGCTAATGTAAATAGTTTTAATATACCCCTCAAAGGATGTTGTGAAGGTATATGCAACTGACAAGAAACCCTAACACTCTTTTTAAGTCCACCACTAAGCATCCTGGTGCCTGTTGCCCCAGTCTAGTCAAGACCTCTTTCCTGCACGTGTCCAAATGGAATTATGTGGGAGTACAGTCACATGTTAACACACTGTAGGTACTATTAAGGGAAGGATGCTAGCTACCAAAACAGCAACACCATTTTTTCTAGAAAAGTATTGCTCCCATTTGATTTTTACTGCATGGAAATAAACAGTATTTCAGCTACAAGGTGTAGATGGTCTACAAAACAAGTGGAAAATACTTGGTCCTGTAGCACAATCTGCTCTCTGCAATGAAAGGGCATTTCATGCCAAAAAAGGAGCAACTTTTCTTGTCTTGGAATTTTTTTTTCTAGATACCAATACCTCATTCCCCTCTTTCTGGTAAATGTTAATTTCAACTTGCCAGTGAAAGCAAATACACATGCTTCCATGAAAAACAACCATACCTCTTTCTTGGAGCATTCAGAACATTCACTTTTGTCCCTTAATTTGGTGCTCATGTGCTTGCTTAAACTTTGTAGCTGGGAACATAGTATCTTGCCAATAACAGATGGTGATGAATGGAAATACAGAATGCATTTCACTGAATCATTTGTTCATTAGTTACAGTTTGGATACAATTATTCTTCACTCCAGCATATCTCTTGGGAATCCAGTTTTTCATTTACATATTTTTCACAAAATTCTCCTGGGTGCCTGTTAAAAACAAGATAAAGTGCTCTGTTAAAGACATCTACATTCAAGATTCTGTGACAGGCTGTTTTAGTTAGTTATTGGGAAGATTTACCTCCTGTTTCTCCACAGTATATACATGCTGAATTAATTTTCCTATATCAAAAGAAAGCTGAGAGTCATTGATCACTAATGATGATGTTAGGGAAATCCCCAGGAGATAAGTTACATCATAGTAAAAGTACAGTGCTGTCCTACAGACATTTTGCACAAACAGTGAGTATTTCAACCTCTGAAATTAAGCCTTATTCACATCTTCAATATATCATGAATAAAACATCCTGTATCATTGCTTTGTAACTTTAAAAAACAAAAAAGAAAATTAAAAAACATTAATACTGCATGGTTGCCCAAAATAGCTGATTACCCCATCTGCTACAGATAGGCTGGAGTAGAGATGTTTAAATTCTGCCAGCTCAGTTTTTATTTGTATTGCAGCTCCTGTAGTAACTGAACAACTCCCAAATTAGGAAACCAGTAAGCACATGGAAAACTGTCATGGTGGTAATTTTTCCCACTACAGCCAAATTATACGAATACCTTAGTTTTCCCTCCCTAATTTTGGGCTTAACAGAAAGATTTTTGAGGACTGTCATTTTTATCTCCTCTTTCTTCTTTTTTTTTCCCCATTGTGTCTATCAGTTCTGTATCCTACTGTTGTAAAATAGCAAATTCAGAAAGGGATTCACCTTGCAAATGGCTCTGAGATTAGTGATTTTTTTTTTCAGTTTTTGCAATTATGTGTTATAATGTTTTGATTTGATTTATGATATAAAGTGTCTCTTGCTGTATCAGAAAGTTTTTTAGGCTGAAAAATTACTGCAGAAACTAACCTTGCTAATGGATATCATCATCATCTTGGCAATGCTTTGCTATGGATTCAGGCCATCTTCATAAAGAACCTTGCAAATTTCAAAGGAACTTGTAAGAAATATTTTATATCCTCCTATATGAGGAAACAGCATTATGAGTCACTGAAGTGCTATCATAAATGATGAGAATATGCATTACTATGTTTGGTAGTACATGTTGGTGCACAAAACAAACACAGGGATGGAGATAATTATCACATTTGTGGTTCCATGAAGACTGTGAGATGTGAACATCTGGCAACCACTGGGGTTGTCCAGCCCCACATTTTGGTTAATGTTTGCTTTCCTGTTACTTGCCTTTCTGTGCTCTTGTATGGTGAAAAATAAATCAGATTTCTGGGATGAAGGTGTGAAGTGCCTTTAAATTCTCAGTGCCTCTTTAGGCACACAATTGCAAATTGTGCATAAAGGAACAAAATGCACTGGAGAGCAAGCTTTGATCCTGCCAACTCTCAGGATTTTCTCCAATGCATTAAATGAGTCAACTGTTCCTTCAGTAAGTTTATCATAGATTCATGGAACATAGGTTGGAAAAGACCTTTGAGATCATCAACTCCAACTCTTAATTTAAGACTGTCAAGCCCAGCACTAAATCCCATCCCTAATGCCATAGTTCCATGTCATATTTCCACTTAAATACCACTAGGAATGGTGACTCAACCACTTCCCTACTAAATTTTGGAGTATATGAATCAGCATGAAAGAGCAAACAAAGATGAGTTTTTTAAGGGAGATGTACATGTTAAAGTTCTAGAATCAATCTTTATCAATAAAGCTTCCACTCATTAACAACTTTGCTTCAGAATTTCCGTTAAGTCCTTGGTTCTCCTCCATAAAAATGAATAGCAGGAGAAAACGACATGGTTTTAAAAAAGGATCTAATAAATACAGAATGCCTTAATTAAATCACAGCTTGTAAAAACAGGTTATGAAGACAGTATTTTAAATCTTGAACAATTTTTGTGTGCATCTCCAAATAAAGTGGTTGCTAATAGATAACTACTTGGCATATTTAAGTGTTTGCTTCTTAGTCTGTGACTTTAAATAGTACACACTTGTCAGAACTGCTTCGGGTTTCAGTAACTCCTTGGTGAAAATGGCTAAGAGATCATAACACCTCATATCTTTGTTTGTAATGTATTATCCTTATGCATTGGACTGACTCAAAAGCTAATCCATTTATATGTAATTCCATTTTATTACAATAAAACAGCTCCAGCTCACCAGAACATATTAAACTCATGGTAGGCTTACAGTTACAGCTCTCTGAGAGAAAAAATGTATAGATACATAAACTACTTGAATCTTAATACCAGAAATTTCACATAGCACTAAGTCATGATTTCTCAAAGATGTAAAAATGATGGGATACAAAGTATATTCAGGTAGATAAATGCTATGGAAGTATTCTTTTATTATACTTTCATCAATACATTTATCATAATGAAATTGATTTAAAAGCTTGAGTTCTCTTCAATATTGTCTGAATATTCACATCACTGCTACTGCAACTGCCCTGTTGCCAAGCCTTTCACCTGGACAGTGATCCAGAACAACCTAGAGTGTATCCTACACCACACAGTGTCTGTCCTGTATGTATTTTGCTGAACTTGCTCCTCAGAACAAGTGTATGGGTTTATGGTGGTTGTCTCGTCACCAAATGAAAACAGCTTGAGAAAACAGAGAAGTAATGGACAGATTCTGGGTATCTCATTTAAATTGTCATACAAAGTCATACCTAAAAATAAAATATTGTTTAAAATTATGTGAAAGACTCAGTTTCTAGTACAGGTAGAAGTGCAGTAAGACTTTAAACTCCATCTTATCTCATGTAGTATGACTTTTGGGCAGCATTTTTGGGGGTCAGGGGGAAGACAGCAATGTGTAATTTGAGTTTGTATTTAATTTCAAGAGACAGACCATAACTTGACACTAAAAGTCACATTATGACAAAAGGCCAACCTGTGGGATATCTTCTGAATGACAAACTCTACCTTATTACTCATTAATGGGTAAAAATTGTCAGATTACAGTTACAATCAAGTGGTAGCTTGACCCCTTCACTAATGACAGAATGACTTGTGCTGACTAATGGTGGATACTCACTGATCTTTATCTGAATGACTAGGAAGAAAGTTTATAGAAAGTTACCTTATCTTGTCAACTGGGGTATCATGCCTCATGTCTAAAGTAGTATTTAACATCTCCGTTGCCACATTAGGCTTCAGAAGGTGTGCTGATTGATCTTAATTACCACATGTCCTTTCCCTATGATGTGCTGAAATGCTTAATAATCACTGTTTAAGTACACTACATGATCTGGTAACATGCAGTCATCTTATCTGAAGTGTCTACTCCCTTAGAAGTCTTCAGCTGGCATAAAGAGCTGCTCTTTGTCTGAACAGTGGGGCTCAGATTGCACAGGAAAAAGATCCTGGCTCATTAAAATATATTTTTCATCTGTATGTAAATGCTGTACTTTCAGGACCTGAAAATATATGGAATTATTCAGAGCTGTTGGTAGGGGGAATGAATGGATGATTTAATTGGTCTCTGCTATGTCTAATTCTTAAGACTTCATGAATACAGATGAAAATATAAATTAGGAAATATGAAAAAATGAATTTTTCACTCTTGTCTTTTTGTTAGTTTTATACTTTTCAGTCAAGGGCATAAAAATTTCCTAATTATGATAACTAAAGGTGTTTTAATCAAGATTTCATGGGCAGGGTGAAGGTGAAAAAAAGACTGAATTTATCTTTTACTCTTTTCTCCCACCTCTACTTTTCTTTACTTCAGACATGTATTTTATATTCACTCTAACTTGCAGATGTTTTAAAGTACAGTAAAGCTTTTCCATATGAAAACCAGTGCAAAAATATTATTTATTTTTTCTAACTCTGAGACACAAGCTCAGGAAGGAATGTAATTATTATTCAGTTTTTAGATGTAAGAATAATTTTCTTGCTCTTAAGGGGATTGCTGACAAGTTTAAAAAGTAGAACAGTTACCCAAGTAATTAATTTTCTTAGTAAACTTTCATTATCTGTCTGATGGAGTCATCTACCTTTCAGATTTTTTGAGCATATTCAGTGTCTAATTTATCCCAATGAATAAAGCCAGCAGCTATAGAATTGTCATAAAGTCTTTCCTTTTTTATCTTGAGTATAGCCTCTCCACATAATTCATACACTGGGAGCTACTGGAGAAGCATGTTGTTTGGTATAAGGAGTCTGAAAGAAACTGTCATTCATTTTAAAGAAAACAATTAAAAGGGTATGATGTCTTTATTTTTCTGGGTGGTTAGACCTCTATGTGTTTATGTAGGGGGGTTTGTCTGCTTTAATTGCATATGTCTGTATCTGGATGACAAATCAGCACTGACTGTCTATGTTCTTTGTACTTAGTGAAAAATCCTATTAATTTTTTGAGCACCATTGATACTTCTGGGTATTGTAAAACAGGCTTCATGAATCTTGTTTTTTATTCTCTTGACACTTGCTTACAGTAGAGATGGAATAACACATTCTTCATTTGAATTGGAATGCATTTCTATTACTTTTATCTTACTTCACTACTTTTGAACTCATTCTATATTATCCTTTGTCTGTTGTGTTTTTTGTATATGGAAGATGGAGTTATCATGGATAGCAGTGTCCTTTCTCTGGCAACATCACAGAATGCAGTCAGCATGTGCAGTGTAAAATTTACTTTTCACTATCATTTCCCCAACAGTATGATCTCTCTTTGCTTTATGCTTTATTACATATTCTTCAGAAAGAAAGCCATAGTACACTGTAACACTGTAACTTCTATTTAAATGGGAGTTATCTTTGCAAATAAAGCCAATGTTTTAATGTTTAAAAGCTGCATAAGGCGCTAAGTAGAAGGAATGCATTAAGTTGGCAGATCCTTCAGTATTTTCCCATGTTAAATATTTTCTTTATTCTTTTCATATGGAATTCCTTCAATGCTTAATTATTCTGCTTTTGATTTTATTAATACTTACATGTGCAATTAATTTTTCTCTCACATTATCAAACAGGCCATTACAGTTGTGAGTCCACTACAGTTGTGGGCATTGTTGAGTTGTGAGACTTAAATCAAATGGTCACTTTAATTTTTAATGTCTGAAGCTCTGATAGATATCTGAAATAGGACTGGTTAATATGTGCATTAGGGACTTACATCTATATAAAAACATAAAATAAACTTAAAGTAAAATTTCTGTGAGTTATATAATAATTACTGCACCAGCTTCAAAGTTTTTGAAATAAATCACAGATAACTTCAACTATTGAGCCTCACCACCTAGATTTTTGAGCAGTAATTATTATCATGATCTTTTTCTGCTGTTCAAAAGATGGGAAAAAAAGAACAGAGGATCTGTCTCCCACTTCACTAAAACAGAACTTGACAGGCTCAGAACTTCTGTCTGGTTAGGATCTTTTATGTGCTGCTACTTTCTGTGGCAGGAACAGTTCATGCTCATTTTTCTTTCCTTTTGCATGTCATCTGCATTTCAGAAAAGATTTCTAGCATTTATTGTCTACATCAATATCACATTTCATAGGCTATTGCAGAACTGTATTCTCTTATAACTGTGATTTAATATGCCATCAGCCTTTTTTTCCCCCATCACCTTTTTTCTTCTTCAGTGCAACAAACTATTCACTTACAAGGAAAATGTGGGAGTAGTACATGTATATTGCTTGTCAAAAAAAGGAAAAGGAAAATAATGCTGACCAGTTATCAGGAAAAATATGCAGAATTTATTTCCAGGACATGAGAGAATCTAAAACTCTACCATAACTACACTGTCTTCTCATGACTTGTAAGATAAACAACAAAACATTCACTTTGGCTCTGCATAAATGGGTGCAGTTTTTAAGGTGGTGCTATTCAGAGATCTAGTTCATAGAGCAATACTTAAACATTGATATCTCAGTTTTTCAACCTAAGAACAAGAGCAACACAATCCTCATGGCTGTGCAAAAAAGATTTTATGTGCAGGTCAAGTGTAGTTGATTTATATAGCCCAACCTAGATACTTCACCTGACAAAGAGCAAGCACAATCCTTCCTCTCCACCTTCTCAGACATCAGACTGGGACAGTGAGAACCAGTTCTGTACTGCTCTGTTTCTCTTCAGCGTCATGGGTAAACACCTACTCACACTCCTAAGTAGACAAACAAAAGTACCACAATGAAGTGATGGAAACAGCCAGTTTTTATAAATGCTTCTCTTAGAGCAGAATGTTCTTGCTGCATCTGAGAATGCAGAGGACAAAGAGGGGCTGTTCTCATTAGAAACCTGCAGAGCCTACACCCTCTGATGGCCTTAAATAACATGGAAAATGAAATGAGGCCTTTTGCCACAGGGTGTTTTGGGCCCAGACAGATTTATTAAGCATTACATTACCAGAGGTCTTTAAATTGCTGAAGAAAGAAAAGAGTAATGAGTACAGAGTACTCAATACCCAGAGAGTTGGTGGATGTCCCATTCTTGGTAACACTCAAGGTCAGGCTAATTGAAGATGTATGCAGCCTGATCTAGTCAAAGATGTCCCTGCTGGTTGCAGGAATATTGGACTAGAAGGCCTTTAGAGGTCCTTTCCAACACAAACCATTCTAAGATGTCTCAGAAAAGCAAGTTGGAAATCCAGTAGATCCCCAGAATGTTACCTTGCAAGGTACTGACTTGCAGTCTGCAGGTTGTTTGGCATTCCCACCCCCCAAGCAGTGCTCATACCACATCAAGGTGTGAAGCCTCATTAAACATGTGAAGTTTTTGCTAGGACTGAGACCCCATCAAGTTTGCCTGGAGCTTCCAGTTGTACCAGTTTCAGACTGGCTTAATAGGTGAATTACATATTAATGTAATTATTTACAGCTTAATGTAATTAATTAGAGCTTAATGCTGTAATTCACTTGAGCTAAATGACTAATTTGCAAGGCTTAGAATGTGCCAGAGTAGCATGATTATGAAGCCTTAAGCTGTTCTTTCATACAAAAAATGCAAACAGGTACAAACAAGTATTAAATATATTTTACAGTTATGTTCTGTAAATACTTCTGAAAACATTAAGGTGGGAACTGTATGAGTATGTGTAGGCTTCCTGTACAACTCGCAGACTGCTGAGTGATAATTAGTCTTAATGTCATAAAAAAGCCTTGTCTTTTCAAGGATCTGAAAATACTCTGCAGTGCACACATACAGAACTTCAAAAAAAATTATTTCTTCAGCCCCTCCTGGGATAGCATGTAAGGAATTTTGTATGAAGATAAAAGTGCAGTTGTCTTTAGGAGTGAATGCTATATTCCTAAAGAATACCAAATTTCTGAGATAGATTGTCAAACCTCTTTTGCTCTTATTCTCAGATTTGCTGAATGAGTTTCAACTGCCTGTCTAAGGTAAAGTGTACATGAAAGGTGAGATCATTCCCTAGCCTTCATGTCTATGTAGCTATTCTCACCCGAAACATAATAATCTTGCCTTGTCTAGGCTATGTGGTCATATGTTCTGGTGTTCACTGGTTTTGTGCTATAGCAATTGCTGCATCAACTGTCCTAGTCAAAGAAGAGCTAATTCTAAATAAATTCAAATGTTTGTTTTCTTCCTATCTCACTTCTGTAGCTGGGGAGTGCAGCTCTGACAGCCTTCTTGAAATCAGAGCATTGTTCCTTAAATCAAAAGAACAAAGCTTTCAGGGAAGAAGATACAACAGAGCTACAGCAGGGATTCTCTAACCTGAAGTGTTGGTAGCATTAACATAATTGAGCTGTTTCTGAAGTTCACGTGTCTCAGCAGAGATCTGGCAGGCACAGCTGCCTGTGGGTGTCTTGGAGCACTGCTGCTGAGGGAATGCATACCAGAACCTGTGATGTCTTGCCCCACTGGACCAAAACCAGTTCTTTAGGTTAAATGAAGGGCTGATGTAATTCTTGCTCTTCAGTTTTGACTAGGCATGTTTTGACCATTTTGAGGTAAACTGGACTAGTCCACCCCAAAGACCCCGTTAACAATTGTCAGCATTCAGCACAATGATACTTTGTAATACTATGTTCTGTCAAGTACTCAAGAAAAGTGAGTCTTTGGGGTTATCTCATGCAATTACCACATACAGTTATGTGGATCAGAGATGAAATATCAGTACTCCTTCATCAAGAGTCTGTGAGGTGAGTGTAGGAGGAGAGCCACTGAGGATCAGGTACAGCTGACAACCACAAACATAAATTTCTTCCATCAGCTCTCTGCAGCTGCAATTAGGATGACCCTTTAAGTTCATGGAACATATCGGCAAGAGGAATTTGGCATAACCACATAGCATCCAGAAGTGGAATACTTGGAATAGGAAGAATCAATCTACACTTTGTTACAATACTTGCTTTTTTCCTTTCTTTCTAACAGCAACAAAAACGAAGAGATACATTAGGAAAATTAAGAGACGCTTCAGATTGAGAGACACTAGGAAAAAATTCAAAAGTAACCACGTGTGTAATTTCTTAATACTTCAGTTATACACACATATTGGACAGTGGCACATGAAGTAACTGTAATTGGCTGCTTGTGTGTCCCATAAGCAGCTAGCCTCTGTCTCCCTGCAATCACTGTAAATCAACATGCAAATTAAATCCAGAGCTGCAATCTGTTATCCCAGCATGTGTGATGTGTTGGCCTCAAATGTCTTCCTGAAAGCTGGTCTGGTCTGCTGAACACAACCAACAGCTCTGACCAGGCAGTGGAAGCATATCAGCCACAACCACTTCAGTTCGGATAGTTGTAAGGATCGTGCTCATACTAATGATTATCACATCACCATTGTTGCACTCATTATCATCTTTACCCACTGACTACTTAAATTTGCATGAAAGAATCACTTATATTCTTTGGAAGTTTCTGGGATTTATAAGAAAAAACTTAAGCCTTTTCAAGTTCTGCCTTTTAAATAAACCCATCCTTAGCTCACTGTTCTGTAAAAAAAAAAAAAAAAAAAAAATATATATATATATATATATATATATATATATATCAAAGGGGAGTTTTTGGACCTGAGATGATTTTCCTACTACACAAATATACTGATTTCAGAACAAAATGAGCTTGTAGGGTCCAACTGAGCTTGTTGGATCAAGCTACGAGTATATAAATGTCTTCAGGGCAGTCTTGGATATCTGCAAGTCTCAGATCACAAAATACCATTGTTTTTTATTACAAAATGCATATAGAAAAACTTGCGATTTTCTATTCCTTCCACACACACAAATACTTTTTGAGCTGGAGAGAGCATTTCGCAAAACCATGTGGGCTCTGAAAATCCTAAACACTCCCTGAGCATCTACATATACTCTGGGAAAACTCCTACCTCTAGGTCCTGAAGCATTTACATATGTGATGTGGACTTTGACCTCCTTCTTGCAAAGAAATGTGTGGCCCAAACAACTGGCACTATTACCTTTAGGGGGAGAAAGGACTGATGCTCATAAAGAAAGAAGTTCTACTCTGCTCAGCCTAAATAATGGTGTTTGATTTTGAACTAATAACCTTACACTAATTTTAACAATAAAAGCTTTCAGCGCTTTCCTTTTTATGTAGCCAAAGAGACACTTTTTTCCTAAAAGACCTCCTTCTTAATGCCATTCAAATAGCAAAAAATATGAAATAAAATCTTATTTCCAAGCCCTTACAGATACAATGCTTGATACAAATGGGAGAAATGCAATTTTCTGCTGATCTTTGTGAGATACCAGGAAGTCCTTGGAAGATCACTTGGTCTGAAATTTTTAACTGGAACTACAGATGGAAAAGGAGTTTGAAACTTTTAAACTCTTCTACTCTGAGTAGGCCCTTTGTCCAACATAGCTGCAAGATTTCAACAGTTCAAATGAATTTCAACTCTCTTCTAAATGTTTAATACTTAAACAATATCCCTAAAGGTTGGAAGCCTAGGGTTTTTTTAAACTGTGAACAACTGTATGTAAGCAAATATATTTGTTTGCAATGCTGGTGTAAGGTCACAGAATAGCTGAGGCTGGAAGAGATATCTGGAGGTCAGCAAGTTCAGCTCCCCTGGTCAGGGCACAGTCTACTAGTGAGTCATTCAGATTGCATCTTCATTTGTTTTGTTCATTCTGGTTTGATTTTTTTCAAGGAAAAAAAGATTAAAGGTTTTAAACAGTAGTACTTCTGATGAAACCAGACCCTTGTACAAACAATACGTGAATTTAGAGGAGAATGAGACCCTTACTAATGACCTCTGTATCTCTTGCTTTTCATTATATTTGATTATGCTCATGAGATTATTTAGGTATCTTTATTTTGGATTCATGCTGTAATGAACAGTGACAATTTTGTACTAATGGTGTGAATAACAGTATCAATATTTATTGTGGTGAGTAGTTTCAGCTTTGCAATTGCTAAATATACAGCCCAGCAGTTCAAGGACCTGTTTGAGGATAACTTGAAACCAGGCTGAGGTTGTTAGGGCTCATATTTAAAGTAAAGAGAAGTGATCCCGGACATCTGATATTACCTGTTGTTTGCCTTGTATCTCCTGGCATAAAGAAGTGGACATAGCTGCAGGATACCCTTTCACTTCTCTGTTCCTGAGGCTTCTCAGGTCACTGATACTGTTGTCAATAACAATGTGATGACATATTTGGTAAAATGAGGATTTTAAATGCCCTTTGTTATCCGCTTCCCATTGTAAACATGAAGATATCTTATGGATCAATTCCATCTCTTCTTTATGACTGTATAGGTTGTCTTTGCTTGTACATGGTATTGCTGGGAAAAACAACAACAACACAACAAAAAACCAAAACCAAAACCCAAAAACAAAAGCAAAAACAAAAACAAAAACAAAAACAAACCACAAACAAAACCAAAACAAAACAAAAAACCACCACCACCAAAAACCCAAACCAAACCAACCAAACAAAAAATCACAACAAGAATAACAACAACTACAATAACAAGGATGCCCAAAAACATCCAAAAAAGCCAGCAAGAAACCAAAAGAGATGAATCATCCTTGTCTCTGGTTTGGCATAACTATTGTGATAGATCTGAAGAACTTGTTATAATATTTTCCTCTGTTAGATTAGGAACTTTAAGCTTAGGTAAAGTACAAAACAATATAAATTTTCAAATATCTAATGAGGATTGAAGTTTTTAATTTTTTTTCACCTTTGAAATGTGAACAGTATTTCAAACAATTAATAAGGGAGTGTAAAACATATGGAAACTTTTTTTAAAATTCAAACACAGTGACAGCATCCATAAGCTTATTTTCTCAGTAATTTGATTTCACATTCCTACATACCTGTAGAGGATTATATTAGGTAATCTGAGGGTGAAGTTTGGTTTCAGCATTTTATTTTTCCTCTTCCTAGCTTTCCACTGTCTTGGTTTATTTGCTCAGTTGATTCAAAAAGCCAGTTTTTATTTACAGCTCTGTTTCTAATGTTCTGTCACTTACAGACTGTTCTTTTATCATCTATACGTTGCTACTATCCAAATTTTGAGACAATCTCTTAACATTTACTGTGTTCATGATCCTTTGTGGTATTTCAATATGCTCAACCTGTGTATGTCCTATTTTTCTTAAAGTAAGTAACAAGAGTTTTTGAACAACAGTATCATTGTAAGCAAGTCTGCAGAATTTTATTTAAAAGAAGTTTGAGAATTTATTATGGATATGATTACTCTTTTATAAAATAATGGAAAAAAAAGAAAAAAAAGAAATGAAAAAACTTGTTCAGAATTAAGGGGCAGGAAGAGGTTCACAGCATTGACCAAGATGGGCTCTAAGGTCTCTTCCAACCCAAACTGTTCTATGAATTTATGAACTTGCCCTCCATGGAAGATTTGTCAAGTAGAACCAATCTAGTTTTGAATTTTTGCATTTTTTAAAGCCTACCATGTACTGGTGTGTGGGAAAGTCTATCCTCTCAGCTAAAATGGGATAATCCTCACACTGGAGAGCAAGGATTACAGAAACTGTTTCTAAGTAGTGCAGTTTTAGATTTCTTGTTGAATGTTATCACTAGCGTGACATTAGAGATTTCCCAAGAAGATTGTAAAATATTAATGGTTTGTTAACTGAAGAACAAACCTTGTTCACCTCGTTCACAGTGTGAGTCTGTTTTGCCAGAGAGGATAAGATTTAAGTACCAGTATTTGATATTTCAACTTTTTTATCATTACAAGACAAATGAGGCAATCTGAGGGGGAATAAAACCCACAAATTACTGTAAGATGTAGATGCAACAAATCTTCTTTGGCTTGAACAGTGCAAATGCATGGATGTCTTGTACAACACTGCTGAGGCTGTTCTTTACTTAACAGCACAAAAATGCTTAGTATTTGAGAAAAATATCAAGGTACTGGGAAAAAATGTCTTGGGAAATCTTTAAAAGAAATTCCAGGCCATGAACGAAAAAATACTGGAGATAATGTTGAGCCTCTAAACTGAAATCTCATCTTGACAGATAGAGCAAGGTAAGTAAATCTTTACTTAGAGCAAACATACACAACTACGACATGCTTCAAGTAGATGTCACTAATCTATTTTTTTTAACCCTGTCTTCCAAATCAGTAAATAAAACATCCTTTTGATCTCCACAGAATAGAAAAGGAATAAAAGGGTCTCAAGAAGGCCCTTTTCCTTAGGGATTAAAGACTAACAGGTTACAGTGTGAGGGCTGAACAAAGCTTCTTTTTCACTCTGGGGTCTAAGCTCTTCTAGTTAGGTTATCTGGTGTTTGATGACCAATCTATCAGTTTTCCCTCTGTGGGAGTACTGGAAGACTGTTTTTCACACAATTTTTGAGAGTTCAATACTTTTTCCATCAGCTGTGGCTGAACTTGTTCAAAGGTTATCACAGGAACTTGGATACACATTTCCACAAAATTAGTTCTCATAGGGAAAAAAAAATAGTGACTTCAGTGAGTAAAGAACCCCACTGTACTCGCTATGACACTCCTGGGTGATGGAAAACACTGAAAGAAACCCCATCCAAAACCCAAGTGAATACACAATAGAATATCTATCTACACACCAGAATTATTCAAAATAAATTTACATTGGTACTGGTAGTAGTTTGCTTAAACCAGTTATTAAAGATTCTTATTTGAATTGCTAAACTGTACCAATACTATTGGTTATAACAAATTACACTTAACCAGGACTCAATCAATCTACACAAAATTAAAATACTTTGTTAAAAGCCAATCTATTGGATAATTGTATTCACAGTATGCAATATTTGAAATTTCCATCATGTTGGTAGTACATTTTTAATTCATCATATTCAGCTCACACCACCCCACTTCCCCCCAAAAATTATTAAATGTAACAATTAACCACAGAAAATTTTAATATTAGGCAAATTTTAAAGTTAGGTTAAAATGAATGTCCTCTGTATCTAAGCTTAGAAGTGGTGAATGAAGTAACTGTAGATTTAAAAAAAATTATATACATCTCATCTAGAATGTGATGTCAAAGGATGAACATAAACAGTGCTTAGAAAAGTTGATGATTTGGGAGTGGTGGCTGTCGAAAGGAAAACTGAAGCCCTGGGAATTATGCCAGACATGAAGTAAGTGTAAAAGGAGACTGAATTCTGAGTGTCTGTACGCACTGAGATGAAGGAGTTCACATTAACAAACCATGGCTATAGCTCTGTAGGACAGCCTTTCCACAATAGAAGCATTAGCACCTAATCCTGCAGTGAGGGAGATGATGATTTAATACTTTGCTTCTTGCTGATATTTTGGTTTTTTCTTTCCTCCTGCTCCCTTTTAAAGGGTCTCTCCATTTGTTAAAGTCGGCAGTTATAAGATCTTTGTAAGATTGTACCTGAGGAAATGTGGGTGTTTCTGAACCTGCAAGGGCTGTGGAATGAGAGAAAAGACCCAGTTCATCACCTGCCTGACTCTGGCAGAGTTAAATTTTGAGTGTTCTCTTCCAACAAGAGCCACATGCTAGAGGGACAAATCTGGAACTGACTCTGGGCCTGACTTGCCACAGGTCTCTCTGATGGCAGCTAGAAAACAGCCTTTTTCTCTTGCTACAGCTCTCAATTTACAGTTAAGAATTGACTTCCTGCCCCAGTTTGACATGCCTGTGGATCTTCTCTATAGCTTGGTGGTTACTGCTATTCCTGCCTACTTATTGTTTTGCTTGAAGACAGTGGAGCAAAGGGAGGCAAACTGCCCCTAATTAGCATCAGAAGAGTCTGACCATGAAAATATTTCAATCATTTTTCCTTGAATGAGTATATAAAATAGTATGTGTGGATAACAAAGTTTTGCAGGACTGAAACTTACATGTTTGTTGCTATCGATTTTGATGTCTGCCACTTTTAAGGAGCTGGTAGACATACAATGTCATTGAGGGAAATCACTTTATTGGAGCATTTTGGTCTCAGTTGGTCATCTTGTTTTCTTCAGGCTGCTTCTATCACTATGTCAACCAGATCCTGATCTTCTTGCCAGAATAATTTTTTGCTGATCTAACTCAGATTTCCTGAATTATCTTGAAATATATAATTAAATTCTGTAGGTATGAAAACTGGATGTATTTAAAAAAAAAAAAACCCAAACCAATACAGATAAACATGGATGCACCAAAACAAATGCAATTCAATGAAAATTTATTTTTAGACTATGATAAAGTACTGCTGGCATTAAACCTAAAATGGGCATGTATTTGCAATTGGCATGATATAATTAGCAGGGCACTTCAATACAAGTGGTGTCCTTATGATTTTTGCTGATTTCATCATAATACATTACATTTTTACGATCTCCAAGAGTAGATAGAAAAGTAATCCTAAAAATGGGGATGAAATTCCTCTTCCTTGCTCTATTCTCGACCTTCAAAATGTTAAAGAGAGAAAAAAATTATTAATTATATTAACGAGTGTCTAGGAGACCATGTATCTGAACACTTGCATTATTTTTGCAGAAATTTTTTTAAAGCAGGTTCTCTCTCTCTCTCTCTCTCTGAATACTTGCCTATCTGCTTCTTATATTCAGGGATTATTCAGAATCAATTCTGTAGAGAAATGAGTGCTCTGGAAACTAGGTTTGTGCAGATCAACTTTCAATTTTAAAGAAACTGAGACAGCAACTAATTGTGACGGTACAGTAGCCTGTGCTTGGGGCTTTAATAAGCCCTCTTGATGACCTTTTTAAAAGTATCATGTTATTTTTACTGAATGTGTGATGAGTTTATCCTAATTATGTGAGAAATTACTGAACTACTCAAAAATTAGTTAAAATACTGTCCTGAAATTGGCTGCAGAGAATGTTGATGGGCCCAATATTCTGACCCAATGTAAAAAAAACCCAAAAATAAAACTTCTGAAGTTGTTGCTTTAAGAGTAGAGAAATTTGGCAGGAAATAAACCCCCCTTAGCATTGTTTAACCTAATTCTGTTAGAAGGTATTTTTCTAGTGATTCTTAAGCAATGAAATAACAAGAGTTCCAAATTACGATAACTTATTCATTACAAGGAGGTAAAATTCCCACTGGAAAACTGAAGGCTAAGAAAACTAAACATCTTTTGAGGATATACAGAAATAAAAGTCACCTCTAACTGAAAGTACTAAATACTCAGATACTAGGTATTTTGTTGATAGGACATCATACTGGGTCCTAATTTTACAGAAAATCTGTTGTTTCTTAAAACTTCTCATCAAACTGAATTTTAAAAGATCATATTAAAACATCTGAGATTTTTAAATGCAATTTATTTACATGATCACTTTTGGTATTACATAGAAGAATTCTTTTTTTTTTTTTTTGAAAGAGGTCTGAAATTCAATTGGAGACAGGCATTTTCATATCAAACCAAGAAATTTCAGCTTCATTGAAGGGATCTTTACCATTTTTAAGTTTTGAAGGGGGTAGTAATATGTATGCAAACAAAGTATTTCAGCCTGAAAACTTTAATCCAGTTCTTTTGCAGTTTTTGTTTACATGTCCCCTTCTACCTGCTCTTAATAATGTTTTGAAATTTACATAGCTTTTCACAGCACCACTGGCTGATAACTGATTTTATTTTTTTCCCAGTGATAAGAAATGAATTAGCAAAAAATTCTGTGTATATCTTGCTTTGCTGCTAATTGTATCTAACTGTAGTGAAAAACAGAAGTAAAACACTTCTTTTTCAATTCTCAGTTTTATGTAATTACTCTTATTTGAAGCAAAGAAATGTAAATTAATTAATCTATATTTTGGTCTTCACAGACTACAAAGAGTAGATAATACCTGCTTTGTGTGTATATACATGTGCAAATGAGAAAAAGTCTGTAGACATGAGGAAAGATTACCTATCCTTTCAATGAAATTTGCATTTACTCAGAAGTCTTGCCTGTGGTATGCAGCTTCACTTTTCTGATGGCTTTATGGTTCAGGTATTTAAGCAATAGTATAGAAGCTTTTACACAAATGCACATATGGAATCTTTTATTCTGCCTTTTTTCTTTTTACAAAAAAAAAAAAAAAAATTAAAAATCCTGCAGCTCTAAGAGACTAATTTCTGGGTCCATAATCATGCTGTAGTAGAAATAGCCTCACAAAGGACATGTGAAGAGGTGATGTTTTTCCAAGTGAAATCACAGAATCACTCAGGTTGGAAAAAACTTTTAAGGTCATTCAGGTCCATAACCAATACTCTGAATTTGGAGAGAAACAGGTTTCTTCATAAAAAAAAAAAAATAAAAATTTCTTTAGGTTTGCATTTGAGTCTCATTTTTCTCACTAGAAGACTGCATTGGTATCTAATGTATTTCTAATGTGTATCTGGGGGGAAACTGTATCAGGAAACCCTGCATCTGAAGAAAATTTAATTCCTGATTTCAATTTGTTATATTCTGACACCCTAGTTATCTATTCCTTTTCAGAGTAACACCTATCTTGTTCATCTTGGGAAGAACAGAAGCCTTGACGATATTGTGGAAGGCAGTAGTAGCACTTACATTTATTCACGTGCAGATAATCTGCTCCTCAGCCCCTAAGTTTTTCCATGTTACACCTGACATTTCTGGATGAAAGGTTCCCCTTTCTTATTGACAGCTTTCTCTAGAACTGTTTTTCCTCTCAGGAATGCTTATATTCTGGTGACACCACTTCTGCCATGTATTCTTTCACAGACGTTTTTTAAATTCAGAAAACATGAAAGGATTTTTTTTTTTCTTACTTGAGTGAGCGTAGTATACAAATAACCACAGTAGGAATTGCAACAGTGTTTTAAACTATTTCAGCAGATTTAACACGGATCTTGCTAAATGGTCCATCACTTCAAAAACAAAGGTTTCAATGTCTATTTACCCAGTTGTGGATTAATATTGACAAAAGTGAAGCTCATTAATGTACTTCAATGTTATCTCTCTGGTGATGTGAACAGATAGCCACCTTCTTTGTGTTCTGCATTGCAAGGTAATGGTTTATTATTCTCAGGAAAGTGCTGTTTCCCAACAGTCTGATGGAGATTGAAGTTCTGAAGCTGGTGGATTACACTGGACAGATGCTGCGAATTGCAATGTTTGATGCCTGCTAAGAGGACACAGCACAAAATCTGTAATACTTCTTTAATGTTTAGTTCAAAATTTTGTATATTTATCCTTCTCCTCTGGGACATTAGCATTTGGTTAATCTATCAGCCAGGCTAACCAATTTTCTTTATATTATCTCTCTGAAAATAATTCCAGATTGTTCCAGGAGATGCCAGAGGAGCTTTGTCTGTAAGCACTGGGTAAAAAAATGTACAGACTGCTAAGATGGTTTTTCAGGTACTTGGGGAAATGTCTGACATGGGTTGTTAAAAATACTATGTGAAAAAAGGCCTTGGTCTTTTAATGTGTATGTGTGAACTTGTTAAATACAACATGAATCTGAAAAGTGAGGCATTCAGTACATTAATGGAGTTAGAAGATGAAATTATCCTATATCAGTGTAGCAATAAAGGAAGACCAATTATGGTGCATAGAGAATGAGGTAATATTTTATTAAAAATTTTCTGTGAAATGGCCTTCAAAAAGTATGAAATTTAAAAAAAAAAGAGGAAAAAAAAAAAGGGGTCAAATCTATCCCAACAAAACAGTGGTGCTATGTAGAGTTGGTGCATAGTGTCTTCCATTCTCCCAAAATATAATTTAGGTGAGAAAAAGACTGGTGGAAACAACCCATCCTACAAATCTACAGTGCATTCAAGGGAGAAAATTATTTTTTACTTCATTTGGAATATTCTATTTGAAACATCTCCTTAGATAAAATATTGGTTTGAGTGTAAGGATTTTGTTTTTTAAGATTTAAATCATCTTCAGTACTCTCAAGGTGCTTTAAAAAAGGATGGAAGCACATCTGTCTCCAAGTTCCAGCTTGGACTTCCAACACTACTGTCATGCCAAAGAAATTTAGTGAAACACAATAAATGACCCTCTAAGACAAAAGCAGGGGAGAAAATATTCTGTTCTTGCTTTCCTGGTCTCTCTGTGCATTTTCTGTCACTGTGAGAAATAGTATAAGAACCACCTCAGACTTTCTAATGCCACGTCCTGAGACAGCTTATTGTCTGTTTCATAATAAACTGTTTCTGACCTGAGATAGAGACTTACGTTTATACTAAACATCTTTTTTTCCTTCGAACTTGACAACATTTCAAGACAACAGTGCAGAAGCTGAGAATATATTTCTATATGCCACCTTGTTTGAGAAAATTGATGATCTTTGCTCCCATAGTGAGAGAGACGAGAGGTAGAGGAGGTGGAGTACTCCTAAAAATGAAAGTACCTGAAGAGAACACAGATGAGACCTGAAGCTCTTTCTCCCCAAAAACAAACAAACCAAACCAAACCTAACTAACTAACTAACTAACTAACTAACTAACTAACTAACTAACTAACTAACTAACTAACTAACTAACTAAACTACTTTAGTATGTGGTGATGACTTGCATACATTTGAAACTTGCTTTACAGTTGTCAGAGGAAGACATGTGATGCACCGAGGTTCACATTTCATTTAGTGAAAATATGCAGTTACTCCAAAGGTGATCCTTTAGAAGAGAATGCTCCCAGCCTGCTGGGCTGCCAAATTAGAAACAGGGCTGTTGAATAGTATGCAATAATTAAACAGCATGGGGTTTATATGAATATTACTGAATTGAAGGTGACATAAACAACAGCAATAACAACACCCATGCGCAAGTAGAGAGCAAAACGTAAATCATGTCATAACAGAAGACTCCTGTTCAGCTAATAAAGGATAGATCAGCTATCACATGGAAGCAATAGATAAAAGTTTCAGAAATTGCATTGTTATGAGAAGACAAAAGGAGGATAAAGTAAAGAAATCCAGGATTAGACTGCAAAAAAAAGAGAAAAAAAAGCTTCCATATGGAAAGGTGGTGCTCATGTCAGTTTGAAGCCCTTGGTGGGTTGCAAAGGAGAATGACCCAAGACAGAGGGCACTGAGGAAGGAATTCAAGTTTCCTGGAAACATGACAGACATACAAGTAGATCTATATGCTTTTGCTGCATATCAGATTGAAGATTTTTAGATGCTTTCTCTCTTGAAACTCTCTTGGGGTTAAGTTCATAAAAATTTAACAATATAAGGAAAATAGATCAGCTCCTTGGTCGGTGTGTGTATATATAATATGAAATATTTCTGGCAGTTCTCATTCATGAAGCAACACTATGTTATGATACCACAAAGAGCAGTCCAGTTCACTGAAGGAGGCAACTGGTCTATACCGTTGTCTGACATGCAGCATCAGGACACAATAAATTTGCACCTTCTAAATTGCATTGTAGAAGCAACATCTTTTGTTTGAGTGCTTTCTAAGATATTCTTTAAATATTAGCTGATTTCCTTACAATAAACTAATTGATTTTTCTTCTAATCTGCCAAAACGATTGGGAAGTGTCATTAATTTCCAAACCAAACCAAAGGCTAAAGTGACTTAATTGCCTGTGACTGTGTCACAAGGTATCTATGGAAATCAGCAGACAATTCTCTGAACTGCTGAATCTCAGTCCGGTGCCTTAGTCATTTTCTTTTCCAGGAAAAATTTAAATCTCAGAAAATCTGAGAAATTCTTGTTGATTCTGCAGCCAAGGGAGTTTTCAATGTTACTGAAAAGTCACTTTTCTAGTTCATGGAAAATAAAAAAAAAAGACTTGCACTTTATAAAAATATTCAGAAAATTCTCACAAAAGCAACCTTAAATCCTAATGCGACTGGATTTGGAGATGCCAGAAAAATCCATAGTTTATCTACAAATTACCAGGTGCTTGAGCTGAGATAGCAACATCTGAGAAAACTGGCCTAAATATATTTGCACATTGTGTCCAATCTCCCACAGTCAACAGTGCTATGAGCTAGATCTGCCTCTGCGTTCTTCTAATGACCTCCCCAAAGAAAATGAACAGGCATAGAAAAGCAGAGTCTTTATTAGATCATAAATTAAATTCATTAGCTTTTGTTATAGAGATGGCATAAAGAAAATTCAAAGGGAGTAAATGAGAAAAGAAATCAAAAGAGGTTATAAATAACTTCCCCACTGCCCATTCTGTCCTTGCAGGGCAAATACTTGATTTCTGTCAAGGTTTTAAACAACTTAGTGGCTTTCTTTTTTTCCAAGTTCTGCTCTTTTCTCTCTGATTGTGGGCAACTTCCTCCTGTGAGGTCTGGCTATTTGCACTCCATAGTCCATAGGCTGTGCACCAGGTGCAGGCTCACAGAACCTCACAAGTGTTTTTACTTCTCCTGTTCTATGACCATTTGAAAAAGACCCATTTCCCTCCATCCTTTAGGAGGCTCCTAAACTGGGCAACTCTGTGATGAATGGCCAACGTTAGTTTTGTGTAAGAGGAATGAAAACCATTGCTACCACTCTCTTGTTCATAGTGGTATGCTGGACAGACATTTGAATTCTGGACAGACATTTGAATGAACATCTTCAGAGTAATTTCTTAGAGTGATCATAACATCCTGATCCCTCCTGATGCAAAACACAGACTCACAGACTTAGAGGGCTGCTAAGCAAACCCAGCTATTCCACACATTAGGCCTGTGAAAAAAAATGTGCTTTGTTTGAACAGCATCCAGCACAATTATGGGTCTGAAGCTTTCCCTTTCTTCGACAGGGATCAAACTAAGGTAGGGGGCTCAATCAGAAGAGACTCATTCCCCTGTAATGGATTTTAGGAACCGGTGATGACACACGGAGTTTGAGGAATCGGGCCTGGTGTTGTAGGGAAGTGTCACAGAAAGGCTCAGAGCAGTGTGTGGGGAAGATGGCAGGGGCTGTTTGAGTACAAAAGAATCAGCAGGATGACCCAGCAGGGTGAGGGCTATCAGCTGGACAGAGTTGTGGCCTCTGGATAAGCAGGATTTCATGAGACCATCAGCCCAGCTGCTGTTCAAAGGGCTTGGATTATGTGGCCCTGGCTGGATTATGTGGCCCTCCCCTGAAAGGGGAGGATGAAAGAAGAAATGCCTGCTCTCCTTGACTGCTTACTTTGAGGAACATGAAAAAAGACTCTGTGAAGAGCTACAGTGTATTTATTAGGCTCTCCAGAAAGGAGGCGTGGATGTGCAGTGGAGGCCCTGCCAACACATGTCCAATGTGGACATGTGCTCTGTTGCCAGGGCTGGCCACAGGTTCCCCTGTGCCTGAGGGGTTTTGTGCCAGGAAATCCCATTACAGATGAGTACTGGGCAGTGGTGCTTGAGGGGCCTGCAGCTCTGACACCACTCAATGCTTGGTGGCTCCTCCCAGGCCTCCTTCCCCAGGCTGAGATGCTGTCACTTATGACATACCTGAACAGGATCTAGTGCTGCTGAGAGGATCTGGTCTGGGATCTCTCCCTGGCCTCATTTCTCTGGTGGCAGGTGGAAAATCAAGCCCTGACCTCTTATTCCTTCTCATCTGATGGTAGCACCTGCCAGATACAATCAAAAGGCAGCATGGGCCATCACTGGACACAACCAAAGCAGAAGGGATGGAAGCATAAGGTCAGGCAGGCTTTGTTGGTCCTTTCTTCCAGGCAGATGGGATATGGGTCATCTTCTGATGCCTCTGACTGCCCTGCCTGCTCCAGCTGTCTCCTGCTGGCCGTCATGGACAGCACACTCCTCCAGAGCTTCCTCAGCAGCCCACACCATGGCTTGCAAGGACAGACATGCCATATACTAAGCTTACACAATGCTGAAGGGGAAAGTAGGAAGAACTAAAGCAAGAGATGGGACAGAAGAGTTCTAAGTCTCCCAAAGGCTCCTTCCTTCTTCTTGTGAGTTGACAAGCAGCCATAGCAGCAGCAGTCGTGTGGGGCAGACAACACCAAGGGCTGCTCCCCTCATCTGGAGACACGCAGAAAACCAATCCCAGTCCCCCAGCCTAATTCCCCGCTTCCAGACAACCACCACAACTTCAGCCAGCAGGAGGAGATGACGGAGGAGATGCTCTGTGAAGACAGAGAAATTTGCTGTCTGCCTTCAAATCAGGGTTGTAGCCCTGGGACAGCTGCTATGTGGGACCCACAGCAGAAGGGGTGGCCTTAACTCAGAACCCAGAGCTGCTGATCTCCCCAGAGCCAAGACTCAAGCCCAAGACCAGGGTCTTGCTCAGGTGTGCACACTGGGTGTGCCCAAAGGAGCCCTGAGGACAATGTGCCAGGACAATGGTGGGGGCTGCTAAAGAAGGCCATGTGAGGCCATGGGCAGTCACAGAGGTTTAAGGGTGACATCCCACAGTGGCTGCCTCTCAGCTGCTGCCCTTTGCTGGTCACAAAGGCTCCAAGGGAAATAAGTCCCTGCTTCCCATGACTTCTGCCATTGTCACATGGCACTCATCACCTTGGCCTTGTGTGAGAGACTTAAAACCTGAAAGGGTTAATGTAGTCTGAGACACTTGTCAGAGGAGAACAGGAATGTTACTATGCCAGTGAGGGAAAAGTGCAGTTAGAAAAGATGCTCTTGCAGAGGAAGGATAGCACTTTTCTGGGACCAAATTCCTTATCTATCTCAAAAAACAAGTTTGAAACAGGATTGCACTTGTGCATCTGACCAGGGGAAGGGAATTGAAACCAACAGACTCCATAACCTCCTTTTAAAATGTTCAAGAATAATGAAATGTGTGTGTGTGTAAGGACTGTTCTACAAATAGTACAGCAGATAGGGGCTGTGTGTGCACCCACCCTCCGTGCACCTATCATCCAGACAAACCACCCCAGAGATGACACTGGAACCCTGGGTGGTGATTCTGGTCTTTATCTGTATTTTCCTATCTTTCCTTCTTCCTCTCCTTAGAGTTAAATCACTGCTGCCATGGGCTTTTCAGCCTCATTCACATAAAGTTCAAAGTTTGAATTGCTGCTGCTACAGGTTCTTCCAAAATCATTATTGCCATGTGCTGTTCAGAAAAGTTTAAAGCTCTACTGCCACAGGCTGTTCAAAAATGTAAATTGTTGCTGCCAGAGGCTGTTCAACCTATCATAAGGTTTAAAAGTTGAAATCATTGTTGCCATAAATAAAACTTTCTAAGTGATCTTTTGGCATACTTCTGCCATAATTTCACTCAAAGCTATCGTGAAGGTCAGCTATCTCAGAGAATGCAGCCCTGGACAGCCCTCTCCATATCCAACATTTTGGACTGGCATCAGGGACAGGATACCATTTCTTGTGCTAAAAACAGTCAAGGGCACCAGGTTCCTTAGCACAACCCCTTCTCTGAGAAGACCCATAGCACAGGGAGCAAGAGCACTTGTAGGTTTTGCTAGGGCCTCCCCAGGAGGTTCCCTACAGTGGCAGGCTTTGTACTCCTTTCTTGGAGAGATTGAGGCTCACAGTGCCTGGCCTTGTCCCCTTGCCATGGCTCTGGCCCATATCAACTGCCGTGATCCACGGGCAGTGGCTGGATTCTGAGCTGGTGATTCCCCATCTTAGCTTCTGAGTGAAGGCTGAGATGTGGAAAAGGAAAAGCATCAGTGTCTGTGGTATCGGGGACTGCCTTAGTCACCACCCAGCAGAAAAAGCACATGAGCAGGAAGAACAGGCAGAAAGCGGAACGATTGAGTCATCACCAGACATGGCTAAGGCTTTACAGGAATTACTAGGAAGTGAGACAGCCTTTCCCTTTGGATTGCTGCTGAACTGATATCTAGGGACTGCAGGCCACCTTGGTGGAATCATTGGAAAGGGAAAAATATAAAGGGAGTAGTTGGAGAGGGCTCATTTCCTCTTTGAGGAGGAGAGAAGAGGGTGTCTAACTTGACATATCCATCCAATGACTTACAAAATATGAAGGAATTAAACTCCGTGGTGGAAGAAGGGGCCATGATGCAGCCTGATTGAGACAGCGACTGTCACCAACAGCCGGGGACATGTTCAGCAAGTCAGCACATGTACCATCCCCTATTCCCCTAGAGATCTAGCTAAAATACAGGAAAAATATTCCCAGGACCTCCCATGAAACCGAATACATGTGGATGATGCCCCTCACGGTAGGAGATAACCTCCTAGGGAGGCAGGGCTGGGCAGGATGATTAGACCTCGTGGAGAACGTCTAACTCAAAACACCTACGGCAGGCCGTACCCTGGGAGGCGTGCAGGGAGCAGGTGCCTGAGCTGATGATGACCAAGTGTGTCACAACGCTGTCACAACTCCCACCACAACGCTGTCAGGGAGCACGTTGAGGGCTCACGTCCCTCAGGGCGGGGCACTGCCCGGCGCTTCCCCGCCGCTCCCAGGGCCTGCTCAAGGCGACCCGCGGCTCCACCCGGCCCAACCGTGGCCGTGTGGGTGTCGGCAGCCCCGAGTGGTGCTGGTGCTCCTCGGCAGCCCCGAGGGGTGCTGGTGCTCCCGGGCAGCCCCGCGGAGGTCTGTCCGGCAGCCCCCCGAGCCAGTCCGCGCAGGGGTCCCGGCCGCAGCTCCCGTCGCAGGGAGGGCGCGGAGACGGGAGCACACGGCGGGCAGAGCGAATTAAAAACGCCGAGCTCCCAGTCCAAAGGTCGCCACAGGTTCTTCGGAGCCATTGGCCCGATAATTAATTCGTGGAAGAAGCAGTCTCTGATTTTAAAGCACCCACAGTACCTTTCGCTGATTCACTTCCACAAATCAGAATAAATTGCTATGAAAACCTATTGCTTGATGTGTGTTACTTTCTTTAGTGGTGAAAAACATGCCACATAGTGTATGTACTTTATTCCCAAGAGAAATGGAGGCTTTTTTATTCAAATCCATACAAATCAATTGTATCAAGCATGCACATATTCCTGAATCTCCCAAGGGATATGTGTAAGGAAACAAAAATAGATAATAAATGCACATTTAATATCTGGATGCAGTTCCTATACCATATTGTTTTAATGATTGAAAAACCAAGTATTTTGATGGAGACTTCAAACACATCTGAGTCAGTGTGTAAACACCAGCTAGGGATCTCAGACCTGGAAATTTTGTGTTGCCAGGATTCATTACTCTCATCAGGAGCTCCTTCAGCTCTGTGCCAACACATCTCTGTCTCCTGATTTCTGCCCTGGCTGTGACCTTCCCCTTCCCCCATCCCAGTATGCCCCATAATGCAGGTTTTAGACGCACAGCTCCACAGATTTCTCTCTTCCTTACTATTTATCTTATAGGTGAATGTGGAAGGTAGTCACAAGGAAGTTAAGTAGGAGTACCATAATGCTGAACACTGTTAATGAATGCCATCCATCAGCTATTGTCTCTATAAACCAGGTGTCAGAAACAGTTCTCTGTCCCTCGTTGCCCTGATTTTCCAGTGTCTGAAACCATCTCTGAAGTCTGAGAATCAATCAGATGACACATTCAGCAGTCATTACACTGTTCACTGTATGTAAGAATTTCATTACTCCAGCCCACAAATGGGACTCTGTGACAGATTCAGGTATGAACTGATCTTTGTTAACGGTACTTCAAGTAGTCAGAGCCCTAACTAAAGCTGCAAGTAAAAGATTAAAGATGGAGCAGATGTGGACAAGGAGAGAGAGAGCTTGTCTGGTTCTGAGAGACATCTCTGAAAAAGGTCAGAGGAGGTCTGTGTTTCCTCAAATATGGAACCACAGAATCACAAAACGGTTGAGCTCAAATCGGCTGGGCAGTATACATCTCATGATGATGGTTTGTAAGGAAGACATGTTTGGATAGTTTGTGGATTGATTTTTCTGAAACTGCTGCAAGTATTTATGCTTAGGGCAACTCAGTATCTCTGCAGCTGCATGGAAGTTCTGGTGACAACGTGACTACCACAGCTGTTTCCTCTGAGTTTGCTGCTGAACACACCTTCAAAATGGGTTTCTCAGGCTTCCCTTTGAACACAAGCTTACAGGTGCTGTATCTGTGTTTCCTTCACAGCTCCAGCCCGTGGCACAAAAGTGTTAAGCTTCCATGGCAGTCTTGATTCCAGCATACAGTCCAATTCCTGGGCTCTGAAGCTTTGCTGCACAGAATGGATGAGATAAGGTTGGAAGTCATTAAGTCTCCCTGCCCAAGCAGGACCCCCTAGACCATGTAATTCAGGATTGGATCCAGGGAGCTTTTGAATAGCTCCAATGAGTGAGACTCCATTTCTGCTCCGGGCAACCTGTTCCAGTGAGTGTTCATCCACACAGTAAAGAAGTTCTTTGTTGTGTTCAGGTGGGACTTCCTGTGTTCCAGCATCTCTGCCTGTTGCCTCTTGTCCCATTGCTTGGCACCACTGAGCAGAGCCTGGCTCCATCCTTTTGACATGTCTTTTCAGATACATGTAGGCATTGATGAGGTTCCCTCTCAGCCGTCTCTTCTGGAGGCTGAGCAGATGCCAAAACTCAGCCTTTCCTTACAAAGGGAAATGTTCCAGTCTCTTCTCAACCTGTGGGGAATCCACAGGGCCAGCACACACTCATCCTGCCAGCTACTCATTTTTGTACACCTCAAACAGTAAGACACCAACAGTGAGTAAGAGGCCGCTGCAGCCTATGGGCATGTATTTTACTAAGCTAATGACTAAAGGTTTGCACAAAAGTTCAAGCAAAATTCTTCCTTGGCCTTCTCAGCCATTTGTTGTTGTTATCTCCTTGTTTGGGGAATTTGTGATGTCATTCTCCTCTGCTTCTAACTTGTCTGATGGATTTATGGTGTCATCTTGTTCTCGCTTGTCCTCCCTGAGGCCTTGATTCTTAGTTCCTGCCAGCTATCCTGCAGAGATAGGGTGTATTATGTATATAATACATAATATTATTAACCCCAGTGGGGCTGGGGCACCTCTCTTGGGACTAATTCCAAGGTCTTGCTGGTGTAGGAATGCTCACAACAGTACCTTGACTTAACATAAGTTCGTCTCAGAGTCTTCCAAAACAGTTTGTTTGGATAGATTTTGAGAACTTTCAAGGATGAAGACACCACAACCTTCCTGAGGAACCTGTTTCCATGCTCCTTCATGCTCACAAGGAAAAAAAGATTTCCTTGTGTTCAGGAGAAACCTCCTGTATTTCAGTTTGTGTCCACTACATCTTAGTGCACAGCAGGGGAAATAGTCTGGATCTGTTGTCTTTGCACCCTCCCTTCAGTTCCATGGAATTCTCCCAAAAATTCTAGGCTGAGCAGTCTGAGCTCTCTCAGCCTTTTCTGTCATGAGAGATTTTCCATTCTCTTTACCATCTCAGTGGCTCTCCTTCAGACTCCGTCTCCAAAATGTACACTTCTCTCTTGTACTGAATTTACCAAAACTGGACATGGTGCCCTCACCAATACCAAGGAGAGGGGAAATATCATCTTCTTCAGTCTGCTGGCAACAATCCTCCTAATCCATTCCAGGATACTGCTAGCCTTGTTTGAGGCAAGAGCACATTGCTCTCTTATGTTCAACTTGGTGTCCACCAGGATCTGTACATCCTTTTTTTCAGAACCAGGATGACTCAGCCACAAAAATTCTGTGCAGGGCTATTGTAGGCTGACAAGGGTCACTGCCTCCAGATCTGTGGGAGACTTTGCAGGATGTGGAGCAAGAGTATTTGGAGTTGCACAAATGTTATGGAGGGATGTTGTGGAAATGAGTGGCACTCATCTACAAAAATGTCTTGGGGAGGGCCTGAAGGTGAGAAGAATGGGATAGGCCAGTCTGGATAGGAGAGATAACAGTATTGGAAGAGAGGAGTAATCGTAGATTCCTAGGAAATTTCAGACTGGAAATGACACCAGGAGGTCCCCTGTGCAACTATCTGCTCAAAGCAGCATCACTGAGGAGGCCACACCACCTGTGGCTCAGAGATTTTTCAAGTCTGGAGCTGAAAATCTCCAAGGAGGAAATATCGCATAGCTTCGGGGCAGCCTGCGCCACTCTGGGCTTTCCCCACAGGAAAAACCAGGTTTGCTTTATGTTCATCCTGAAACTGTTTCAACAAATGTTTCAACATTTGCCCACTGTCTCCCTTGTTGAGAGCTTGGCCTTGCCTTCCCATCATGCAAGGTAGGAGATGGCTAATCTGAATTTCCACCAAAGCCCTTTGTCTCCAGTCCTTTGCAGAGCAGGTGGTCCAGTTCCCTCAGTGTCCTGCTGGGCCTCTGCTGAGCTCCCTTAATCCTGGCTCTGTCTTTCCTGCTCTGAAGACCCTAGATTAGAGGACACAGTATCCACATCTGTTTTAAATTTTAATTCCACATCTGTGTGGAATTGGGGGGGATCATCATGTCCCCCCTGGAGGCCATGCTCCTATTCCTACAGTGTTGGATACTGCTGACCCTTTCTGCCAGCAGTTTTGCAGTGGTTCTTCTGCCACTCACTGTCTCCAGAGTGCTAGAAACATTTTCAGAGCTGTTGTCCAGACTGACAGTGGTCAGTGCCTTACACAGAGTAAGTTTATATTGTTGAAGCATTTGAGGAGTCGTTTCAAGACCTGGAAATCTTTTCAACAATATTTTTAATAAGGCTTTGACCAGAATAATCTTCAGATCTTAACTCTTTTTTTATGCGTATCTGTGCTATGATATCATGTTCACATTATCAGATAACTGAGAGATCCTTCACAGCTATTTAATCCTGCCCTGGCTTACAGCAAGATGTACTTCCTCATCTTACTGTGTATCTTACTAAGGGCCTTGTTCAGATGTGTTTCAGCTGTCTTCAATGATTAATTATCTTTAGTTTTTCCTCCTTTTTTTTCTTTTTTCTTTTTTTTTTCTTTCTTTTTCTTTTTTTTTTCTTTTTTTTTTTTTTCCTAAGGTTTCATTTATCATTGTCTGTTCTAGGCTGCATCAGAAGCAGCATGGCCAAAAGGTTGAGGGAGGTAATTCTGCCCCTCTCCTCTGCTCCCATGAGCCATCACCCAGATTAATGCATCCAGCTCTTTGCCCTCCAACACAAGGATGTGGACCTTTAGAGTGGGTCCAGAGGAGGCCAGAAATCACTAGAAGGCTGGAACACCTTTCCTCTGAAGAAAGGATGAGAAAGTTGGGATTTTCAGCCTGGAAAAGAGAAGGCTCCAGGGAGACCTCACAGTGGCCTTTCAATACTTACAGGGGGCTGATATGAAAGATGATCGTATCTTATCAGGGTCAATTTAAATGGGACAAAGAGTAGTGGTTTTAAATTAAAGGGTCACCTCCTTTCACCTGCTATGTTCCTTTTGATGTAGCCCAGGCTTTTTAGGCTGCAGTTGCACCTTGCAAGCTCATGTTGAGTTTTTCATCAAGCACCACTGCCAAATCTTTCTCTGCGAGGCTGCTCTCAATCACCTCTTCTTCCAACCCGTAGTTGTGTCCGGGATTGCTGTGAACTCTTTATCCTGTTTGAAAAATGACCATTGGAAACTTATTTGTTTCTTTTTTGAGTTTTTTTTATTTGTCTAGCTTTGAGAAAGTAAGAAGCATAGAGAGATGGCTGGTGAAGACATACTGCCCCCAGGTGTCCATATGGGGATTAATTTGATTAGGAGGCAGCAATACCCCTTAGCAAAACATCTTTCTTTTTCTGCCCAAGAAATCAGATTCTCTGATTTTATCACAGGTGCCCAAAGCCTTTCACTTTATTTTAGGATGTAAAATATCACCACAAGGACTAGAAATGGATAAAATCAAGTTTTGGGCACTGACCATATACGTAAACTGATTTTTCTCAGGAAACTTTTACTTTCTGTTTTAATTTGGAACACGCAAACTTTTAATAAATAATTTGCATACAGCTAATGGTTTTGGATAAATCAAATTAGAATCTTACCTAGTTTACTTACAGTAACTAAGACAACAAAATTGGGGATTATTCTGAGAGGAGAGACAGAGTGAGACGTAAAAACAGCAATGAAGGAAGCATGGTTTCTATCCCTTGAAGAACCATAACACAAAAAAAAAAAGAAAAAAAAAACCCAAAAAGAACAAACAAACAAAAAAACCCAACAGAAACACAGAAAATAAGATATTCTCTATAGGCTAGAAGGGGAATGTTTCTTAATCTGCATCCATTAACTTAATTCTCTGAACATGACAGTTCAGACATTTCCTATGAGATACATTGGTCACTGTGTGAGGAAGACACAGTGAGGTCACTGTGTGACTGAAGCAGATAGTTCCTGGTGGGATCCTGTGCTCTTTGGAAAGCTCATAGAAGTTTGATTTTAATGGCACCTGCCCTTTATACCTCAACACTCTTTCATCTTCCTCTATGTGTTCTCTTACAACTCATTAACCTGAAGTGCCTTTGTTTGCTCTCATGCAAACTTTCAAACATTGCTTGAATATTTGTGGTTTCTGTTCAACGTTGTGCCTACCAGGACTCCCAGGTACTCTCCTGAAAAGCTTTTACGTCCCTATCATATGGAATTGTAGGGAAAGAAAACAAAAAGATTTTAGTTAGAAGACAAAGGATTATTCAGTCAAGGCAGGAAAGATGTATTAACATTTCTAAAATGTAACAAGTAGCAGAAGCACAGTGGTTTTGCAGAAAAAGATTGTTATACAAGCACTTATCTTCGGGAGAAAAGGCTGATGTTTCTATTAGGGAATCTATCATATATATTATTGGCTAGCAGATCTCTGAAAATTTATATTATTGGCTACCCAGGCTCATGCTACTCTAACCTGATAGTGAAAATATTGTAACAGATATGTACACTTTATATGTACAGATATGTACAGATATAACAGATATATACACTTGTACACAAAATAAATGTTTCTGGATATACCACGTCTGGGCACCATGCCTAATACGTTGCACAGGAGTTCCTGGAGATGTTCTCCCTTGGTCGTAGGACTTTGCACTACATTTTGTTGTATTTATTTATGTTTGTGTAAACCCATTTCTCCAGCCTGTCAGGGTCCCTCTGGACGGCACCACAATCCTCTGTAGTATCAGCCACTTGTGGTTTTATATCATCAGCAACCTTGCTGAGGGTACCCTCTGCTCCTTCATCCAGGTCATTGATGAAGATATGGAATGGCATAAGACCCAGTGTGGACTCCTGACATACACTTCCAGCTACTGGCCTCCAGCTAAACTTCATGCCACTGATCACAATCCTCTGGGCCTATTCATTCAACCCACTCTGCTGTCTACCCACCTAGCCCATACTTCAGCAGCTTCTCTGTGAGGATTCTATGGGAGACAGTCTTAGAAACACTCATAAAGCCTAGGTAGTCAAGTAGGAAATATCTGCTGGTGTCCCTATTTCTGCCGAGTCAGACATTTCATCACAGGTTATTAGGCTGGGCAAGCCAGACTACTTTGTAAGTCCATGCTGAGGGGTTGTCCTAGTTTCACATAGGACAGCGTTAATTCACTTGCATTTACTGTGAGGGGCATGGAGCCTGGAGCAGTATGGGCATGCTTAGGTTGTTATTAAATACCAGAATGCAGAGCATGATCTTGGGTGGAGGAGAAAAGGAGTGCGACACAGAGCCATGGACATTGTGCTCCTTTTTTTAAGAGAAGCAAATCAGTGAACGTAGTTGTGGGGTGGCATGGTGTGGGTGATCCACCTTGGAGGTTTGTCCATCCTTGTTTCTCGTTGCTTTGGGTTTGGGGAGAAAATACTTTAGATGTGGTAACATCTGCCATTTTCTCCCTTTGCTTGGGAAGCCACATGTCATTGGCCATGGTAACAATGGGTGGGTTGGACTTCTGTAGCCATTTTTTGCACGTAATTACCCGATTTTATATACTGTTATTAGTATTGTTGGTATTAACTCTTTATTTTCTTCATCTAATTGCTGTTCTAGTAAATTGTTATCTCAACCTGTAATCTCTGCCTTTTTGTTGCTTTTTCACAAGAAGGGGTGGTGGGAATGAAAAAGGTAGCTTGGAGCTTAATTTTCAGGTGGTTTTAAACCACAACACCAGTCCTGATCAGCTTCTTGTTCTTCATGTGCAAGGAATGGTTATTCCATCACCTTGCAAAGTGTTCCCAGGAGCTGTTTCACTAAACATATTCCAAGGAGTGGTGTATGTCTGGGTGTAGATACAAAACTTGTATACAATAGTTAATTTACCATAATTTAAATGTCATGAAGTTGCATTGAAAACAAGAACACCTAGTCCTTAGCAAATAGCCAGAAGTGCTGTCCCACTTCTTAGCAAAAAAAAGTAAAACCTCAATTGTTTGTGTCTAGCAAAATTGCTTTACTGGATGAGTAACAGTCCCAAATGGGCTTGCTTCTACGGATTCCAGCACTGCCTAAGATAGTCCAGAGAGACATGCTGGTTCTGCACAGGAGCAGACATTTGGAATGTGGTTTGCCAAAGGCTGTAGGAGCTGGCCGTCTGGATGATGGTGGGGAATTGCAGATGAAGCATCTCTGGATAGCCACTGGGGAGTCAGTGACTACTTCTTTGGGTGGAAATCTTGCCAATTGGCCTTCATCTGTGCCCACTCCCCAGTGGGCTCTCCACTTTGGTTGCTTTTGTATTGTGTGAGTTCTGTAGCATAGAGGGAATTAAACTGTGGGATGATACTTGGTATCAGTGGCAGCTCTTTACATGATTCATCACAGACACTGGAAATATGGTAACACGCAGAAAGATTTGTGATTCCTCACAAATTGTTCTGTTACTCTGCTCTACATTGTACAGAAGAAACTGCACTGGAAGAGTAAAGCAGTCACCCAGCCCTTGTTTTTCCTTCCCACGTCTGTCTGTATAACAGCTTCAGGATATTGTACTTGTAAGCATGCATTGGGAATAAACATTATCACAGTATTTAGCAAATTGAATTGAACCATCTATCCTTGGTACCTTTCCATCAGGAAGCTTGGAAAATGCCCAGTATGCAGTTAATGTTTGAGGGTTTTGCCCTCTGTACATGGGCAATAAATTTTTATATTTGGCACGTGTTTTCTACATTTTCATTAGTAAATCAGAATATTTTTGCTGACTGAATTAGAGATCTGCTGGTGATTTGTATGTGTTTGTCTTTGTGTGTGCACTCACATGTGAAGTTTCCATAACCTGTACACGGAAAAGTTAAAAATTATTCTCTGTGCTTTGTCAATTGTTTTGAGATGTTTAGGAATCTTGATGTCAGAATTACATAATCTATTGATATTTTTGTGAAATGGTTTATGAGACAACCTTGTTCCCAGCAAGATAGCTGAGTAGATTATTAAAATCTTATTCCAGTGATACAGAAAAATGTAGATAGATTAAAGTAGATATATTGAATTATATATTTACATATTAAATATATATTGTCCTTTGTTGTAAACAAATAGATTAATCAGCTATGAAAAGAGGGTTAGGGATGAAACAAACAAATATACTTATAAAGCAATTCATACATTTATGAAATACATGATCTTAACATCATCATTTTATTGTTTAACACAATTATGTCTGCAACAAATGGTTCTCTTAGTGAGTTTGACTCCCATACTAATTGCTTGTTGAAATATGTAATACTTTTAGCATAGTTTTGGAAGATTTTTTTTTTTACTTCAAAATATTTTGAAAATATCTCTATCCTTAGAAAATATGATTGTGGCATAAAGATGAGTATAATCTAGAAAGTACGTGAATACGTGACCAAAGCTCTGTTAATATTTAAGGTGAATATTTCAGAATACTCATGAGAATATGTGAGGCCTTTTTTTTTTTAAAGGCCATACTTCCTTATTTCTCTTGAGTGAATCTAATTTGGGTTATTCAGAGTGGATCTTTAACTTTTCTACAGCTTTTTTTGTAACCTAACCTGACATCTTTCCTTCTCTTTCTTACATCTTTTACTCCCTATGTGTTCATCTTCACACTTAATATTATAATATTTATGCTACTGCACTTCTAAAGTTCACAGTTTTTCTATATTTCAGAAATGTTTCTAGGCTTTTTTTCAGCTAAAGCCTTCAGCCTTCACAGCGTATTTCAGTATTGCAGCTTTTAGCAGAAGCTTCAGCCTGTTTATGTTTGACCATTAATCTGTTCCGTGTAAATCATGGTCTTTTTATTTCAGTCTATTAATGGGATTAATTGAAAATTAATTATATTGTAATTATATTGTCTCCTACCAGAGAGATACTTGCAATATAAATTGCATTCTATGTGGGTTTTTTTTTCTTTAAATAAATAAATAAATAAAGACATTGGTCTAGACACCTAGATTATTTACCTATTGCTGACCACTGAGAAACTATGGGAGGAGAATTCTTTACTTGATATGGAACAATTTATTTGTCATTTAGCCAAAGTTCTTTTTGAAGTGGCCTTCTCCTTGCATTTTTTCATGGTAAGATTATACATGTCTTTGCAAGGACATTTAATCATCAGTAATCTTCTTCTCAGATTTCTTACCTCATAATCTTATACTTCCCAATAAAAGAGAACATAATAGGAGAGTCTTATTAAAATACTTAGTTCTGCAGAACGACCAGACATGTTTGTAGTACACTCTCTCTGTTCCTGAAAAACAAGACAAAAAATATGACTCAGTTTCTATAAATCATCATCCTTTTAACAGGTCTTTCATTTGAAGCAGTTTGCTTCTGCTTTTGAGCTTTGAGTCACACAGTAATTCTAAAAGAAAGACAGAAAAAATATAATGTCTAGACAATCTGCTGTCCTAGTTGCAGAACTGTAAAGTGAGATAAATTGAAGATTTGCCCTTTCTTTGTTGTTTTTGCAAAAAGCATCAAAATATTGTCTGCCTATCAAAGTGTGTAAGTCTAACCTTCATGCTGAAAGGAATTAAAGTTGAAAAAAAAAGAAGACTAAAGGGTTATGTTTGCAATCCTTATTATATATCTTCTCCACTACCTTTCAATCTGTGGACACTATCTGGTCACCCAATGACTCTGTAGAGAAATATAAAAAGAAAGCTCTGACATAAACCTTTCTAGGGAGGAAAGATCTCCCTCCTATTGAGATAAACTTGATAAGACACAATGTACACTGTAGATAAAACATAATTTTCAACTTATTTGCTTTGTTATTATTTCAACTTTATTGATTTTTTTGCCTACTATTCTCAAAAATGCGCAAGAAAATTATGATGCATCAGGGCCTGACCTTTATTGCTTTTGATAAATTAATCAGTGCTTTTGCTCCATGCCTGTCTTGGTTTAGCAGACTTCAGTTAAGGAAAACAAGAGAAAATCAGACAAAATAATTCACTATTTACTAAACTCATAGGAGTTGTTCAAAATTATTTGAGGGCTCAAAGAGCCCATAACTCTGAAACACAGGTAATCAAAAGTTTTTTCTTTCTTTAAAGAAATAACTCTTTGAGGGAATGAGATAGACAAATAACCACAAAAGATACAAGTGTATCTTTCTGTCTTAGCAACTTCTTCATGTTTTGACAAAGCAATAAATCCTGGCAAATACAGAGGAGACTGAAGGAGAAAGGGAATGAAGACTGTGTAGCAATTCTCCAGACTATTCTTGCAATGTTCATAACTAAAGGTCAGACTGTTTCGGATATACCATCCTGATGTATTTTTCTTGGACAAATATTTGTTCACCTCTTACAGATCTTTCATAAGCTTCTAACATCTGCAGTATCCTGAATCAAGAAAATTGAAAGCTCAATTGCAATTGCTTAAAGTGACCCTGCAAGAGACCACAAATAATTGTTCTGTATTTGCTGCCTTTTTGCCTCTCATAATTCAACTTTCACACATAGGTCTCCAGCAAATCCTACCATCAGCCACTTGTGGATTGAAGTGTAAATGCTCCTTCTGAAAATACTTTCTTACAGGTAGATATCCAGAATGGGTATACCAGGAACAGCTAAGTAGCCTAAAATTCTCCTGCCTATAGAGAGCATATGTTGGGTTTTGTGAAATCAGGTGAGAGGGTGAATTGTGTGATAATGAGTACATATTTTCCAATGTACATGCTAGAAAGCATTGAATTAAGCTGTTGTGGAAAGGCTGAGAACAAACCAAAGGTGGAGATCTTTTGCATGATGTTCAATTAAACTTTGGGACTTCACTGCCATGAGCTGCTATGGAGAGAGAAAATTTGCATGGATTCAATAAGTTTATGATCAAAGCAATGGGAAGAAAATCATCTGTAAGTTATTAGTACAGAGGCATTGCATTCAGCCAGGAAGCCCTAGACCTGCATGTTTTTGAAGGTTACAAAGGCATTTGAAAAAACTACAGTATGCTCATTCTGTTCTAATTTTCCTACTTAGGCATCCACTACAGGCAGGTATTAGAGCGTGTGTAATGTGTTAGATGGACCACGGATCTATGCAACCCTTGGGATGTGCACTCTCCTGGGCTTGGTTTGTCACTCCAGTTTGTCTGTCTTTACTTTCTGCAAGCTATTGCAAAAATGAAGAAAACATAAAAACTGAGATTAGCATCCTAGTCTTTTATCAGGGACATCTTGGATGATGATTGCCTTCTAAAGACTGCAGAATTTTTTGGACTGTTGACCCCTAAAGTGGGCATATTCCTGTAGCTGATGCAGGAGCTGCCAGCACAGTTAATTTGAGGTCTCTTAACTGAAAAAATCCCTTTAGCAACATGAGCTCCTCTCTCTGCCAGGTCACTTGCCTGTGAAGCGTAGATGCTGACAGTAATGTCTTTGAAAAAAACCTGCCCTGTGGAATTACTGCAGCAAACGTTGTTTTTTCTTATAATGAGAATTTTCCGCAGTAGACTGTCTCATCTGGAAAATACAGCTTGCCATTAGTGTTATTTCTTCCAATATTTTGAAGTTAATGGTAACATTTTAACCTAACTGTGAGTCTAGCAGGAACTAGAATGTGTACAAGTTCAAATACAGATGCTGGTACCGCAATATACAGAAAAATCCCTTTTCTTTCCACCCACCTAATTGTACTATTTCTTAACTTTTCCTAGATATTTGTGTAGGTATTAGTTCTTTTTTTTTTTTCAGCTTTAGCTTTCTACAGAATTATTTGCCTATTATTTACAACTCCACATGTATTTTTCAGGTAGAAAATTACATTCATAAAATGCTGTGAAGCCATCAAGTAGATTTTTACGTTATTATGTCTTTGCAGTTTGTATGGTGATTCCTTCAGGCCAAGTATTAAATATAACTCAAGAGGATAACATCTGTTTTTGTTGTCCATTTAAAATTAGATATCTGATCCTGTAACTATAGGCACTCTAAGTGTAGTAGATCCAGGCCAGAGAGGAGAGAATGATAATGTACACATGGGTACATCTGATGCCTGAAAAGTTAATATGAAACAAACGTCGTTATTTCAGAAATAAAGGTGCATTTGAAAGTCTATTTGCATAAATACTATTAGAATCTTTGACTCACCTGCTGTAGGTATTTATGCTAGAAAATTTAAGAGAGTCTTTTTCACACATGTCAGTCGAGCTATTCTGTTACAGATTATTGTTATTGAGAAGTCTGTAATTTCAGAAGTCAAGGCCACAGGTTTTTTGTTTGTTTTGTTTTGTTTTGCTTATTCTGCTAACCTCACTAATGAGAAGAGGAAGTGGTGGGTGACTACCACAACTGAGGACTGATTTTACCAGCTACTGTTAAGAAGGGTGCCAACCCCTCCACATGAGTTGCACCCTCATTACCCAGATTTTCATCAGCTGATTCTCTAATGCAGCAGCCTTCAAAATTTTTGATCACACACTCCATCATTAAAATATTTGCAGCACACCTTCTATATATTTTTATTTTTTAATAAGTTATATATATACTATTGTACTATTATGCACACTATAAGGCATGCACAAAACCAGAGATTTAAAAAATATGAGATTAAGATAAATTTTGAGGTGGTTTTCTAAAATCTCTTTCATTGATAATACAAAAATTATTTTCCCCCCAAATCTGAAAACAAGGACTTTCTTGTGCATGCACTCCACTTTGGAGACCAGTGCCCTTGTGAATCAGGTCAGACACTTTAGAAAACTAACTCTGCAAAACAAATTGATTGATTATTGCTGTATGAACTCTCTGAACAATCTTCCTGAGAGCTTACAAAAGACATGGAGGATCAGGCAGCATCACATTAGACACAGGGAGGTGTGACCATCCCAATTGCAGCAGCTAGGTCACCAGAGCCAGAGCATCATCCCCTGCCTAACTGCAGGAGCCCAGAGTCTCAGGCTCCCTTCCATGTTGTTCTCATTTGCAAACTGGTTGTATTAACTGTTCTCGGGACAAAATTACCTGTATGGCACCCTGTGTTATGATTATGGCAGCCTTAGTCCTTGAACCCTGAAGGAAACTGGAACCACAGATTTTCAGGCACTTCGAAAACTGGAATTTACCCTAAGAAATAATAAAGGATAGCTTTATGTACTGAGCTCCCTCAGGAAAAAAAAAAAAAAAAAGTGCATTACAGACAAGCTTCAAAAGCATAAAATAAATATTTTCCATCAAGGTAAAAGTTAAGAACATCATTACTCATTGTGAACTAGAGTATAGGCAGGCTCATTTGACTTGTTTCTGTCATCTTTATTTTCATCTCCCTGCACAAAGAAGCAGACAGCTCTATGTATCATCACTGAAGCCAGAGCTCCTCTTTCCCTTCTCCCCGTACTTGTATGAACTTTCTGCCCAGCCCCAGCAGTCAGGGACAGAGATATCATAAACAAGTGACCAGGACATGGCATTTTCTCACAGTGGCACTCAGTCATGTCTCAGCACGCCTCCACAACAGCACTACCTGGTGTCACAGCCCCTCTGCCTTCACAGAAGTGAAAGAAGCTTAGACCTACAGGAAGTTTTAGCACTCACAGCACTGGATGTTGCAACATCTCCTTTTTTGTTACATGCCTTAAAGAAATTTACAGAAAAACTCATCGTGGTGTGTTAGGAACCACCTCTACTTCCACATGGCACATTAAGATTTCTATTAGGAAATACTGCAGACAGTGATATCTGGAAACTTGCTGCTACCATATTCAAAATGCATAACTGTCCAAGAGCTGTCAATGAGATAAGCTCAGGCATCCATTTAAACTAAGTTAATCTGTTTAATTTGGGCAAAAGAAAATAAGGAAAAAAAGGAGCCTCTACCTTTGGGAACTGACACTATCCACAGTCTAATTCTTCTTCCTGACTTGCAATAAGAACATATCTGTTCTTACTGCCTATCTACACTGAAATAATACAATGTTTCCTATGGAGACAAAACTCCATTTTTCATGGACTAGAAAAGATAATGATGAAATGGAAGTACAAACAGCAAAAACACAGACAACTTGATCTGGACACTTAGAAATATTCTATCTGAACCCTTTTTGATGAAATGGATCTCTGTCAGCTGATCATACTTCTTTGATTCTGCAGTCATAAAATAATGTCCTTGTTCTGACATTTCAACTTCCTGTCACAGCTCATCCTTTTTAGATTCATTTGGATTGAGAAAGTTATCAATCCTGTGGTGTAATTAATGTACACTACTCCTGGCAGCTGTCAGTGCTACCTGAAGTGAGTCTCATGCATATTAATGCTGAAATTTTATTAGAGATTTTGTACAGATAATATGATACCTGGTGGGACACTAAGGAAGAGAATATGAGACATCAAGGCTTATAAGTGAGAATGGTGCAAATGACAGAAAGATGGTGAAAGTCCTTTATTCATTGTTCAATTTCTCTTTCTGATGGAGAAACAACCAAAAACAACCCCAAAAAAACAAAACCCAAAAAACCCCAAAACCTCAAGCCAGTGAGTACCTTCAGCTTCTCTTCAATAAATGATTACCAGTTTGATATTTCCCTCTTTAATTGCTAATGAATCATATAAAATATTAATTACTGCTCTTGTATATTAGGATAGACATCTGTGAGTCCATTACAAACATACTGCTGCAACATTTGATACTGCTGTGATGTTAGGGTCATTTTGAAAAGCAGTCTCTGGGGATGAGAAGGAGTTTTTCTGAACTGCTGGTAAATTGGAGAAGACAGTGGAAATTAGAGTGATTTCATTGGTTAGGTCAGCAGAGAGAGGTGGCTTGCAGGCTGCACACTAATGTCTATGCTGCCTTCAGGTCTGTCAGCTAAAATTAATGATTCACTGCAAACCAGAAAGGACTGTTTTCTGTGAGCTGCTGGGGGATAAAACAGCTTTGCAAGGTCACATTCTGTGCACACTGTTCCTCATTAACCTCCGCCTGGCCTAATCACCAGTGAAAACCAAAATCCCCATGTAGACATATGATAAAAGGCAGTAATATCTGATTATATTTGGGAGACCAACAGGAGGTCGGAGAGCTTATTCTATGAACAACGTATTTAGCTAGATAAGACCTGGCAGAGCAAACCTGGGTTTTAGTGCAATTAATGGAAACAAAATATTGATATATTTCATATCTAAGAAGAGTATGGTCCTACAATAGTCACTTTCTAATATGCATTTCTTTTTTAAAAAATACATATTTCATTTGCATTTCAGCTGGCTTTCTTAGTTCTCCACTGTTCATCAATATTAGCTACAAAAAAATATTTTCTGTATCTAAAGTGATAGACATCCAAATTGTCTAAATCATTAAAACTACCACTTTTTTTTTGGTTCTATTGAGATTGTTACAAGAGCATTTGTAATAACAGGGAGGAGAAGAAAATCTGCTGGCAGAGACTTTCAATTCTTTGCCAGGAAAGAGTGTATTTTGACCTTTAGCCAGGATACTCATCCCAAACCAAATGCTGTATTCAAAAAAATAGACATGTTATTTCTTCATTTCTTCCAGAAATTTAGACATGGTGTTAAAGATCTCCAGATATGAAAGGAATTGTGTCCCTCAAGGAACTGAGAAGAAAGCACATAAAATAATCTTTTGAAAAAAATCCATAAATATTTTAGAACTAGAGATGTTGAAGACTTTAAAAAAGCCAAAATAAAGCTAAAATAATCAAGAATTATTTCAAATAATGTGCATAGTCAACACAGTAGAAAAAATGTTCTGTTCACACTATAAATTGACATAACGATATTTCGAATACCACATCCTTAGCCAACAAACTAGAAAATGTGTATAGTTCACATGATATACATTGGTATAACGATGTTGCCTAGTTGTCAGCAAATTAAGCCAGGCACTGTACACACAGTAACAGCCCATTTTCCAGTGAACTCAGACAGCTGCAAAGTGGCCACGTTTTGGCAGCCCCTTGGAGCTGCTATCTTTCTCAGAAAGGAAGAACCAGCTGAGAGCTCCTCAGGAACTTCTGGCTGTCTCAGTTTATCTCTCTAGTGGGATGCTCTGGGCTCTAAATACATTTTGAGTATGCTGATGGGATTTTTTTTTTATTTGACCCATTGCACCTTATAAAATAGACATCCTCATTCTCTCCAGAAAAGTAATGAGAATCTGGTATTTAGTATGATGCGTAAGAGCAATGCTTTCCTTTTATTTTTTATATACGTTTCAAAATTACCATAGAGCATTATTTAAGATAAATAGGGAATTATGAGAGCACTATGATATCTTTGTAATACAGGTACGAGTTAGAGAAAATCTGCCACTCTTTCTATCACAGTGGAAAGGATCAAACATACTCAGTGAACTTTATTGTTGTTCCTAAATTGAAATATAGGGAGCCACTTTGTTGCAATGTATCATAATAAGTGAAAGCACACCAAACAGTGGTGTTCTGCATATATTATATATGTTACATATTTATGCTTTTATAGAATTATGGTGCTTGCCTAATGCTTCATTAACTCCATTCTGGAAGGTCATGTCTTTTGTACTGGCACAGCACATTATGAACTAACACGGTTGACAACAGTGAGTTGTAATGTTGGAATAACACAGTAACATTATTCACAGTGATTCTAATAGGATGTGACAGGGAGAGTGTGTGAAGGCTGTGCAGAAGGTGATTATCTAAAAATTGCTACTCCACGGAACATTTGCAAGGATGTTTGCAAAGATCTGCTACTCACAGAGTGTTTCTTTTGAACAAAATCTGTGATGCTTGAAAACAGTTGTGGAAAAAAATAGAGCCTTGCCAGGGAAAGAGAGACCTATACCTTTTGCAACTGATACAAATCAATGTTTCAAGCGTTGCATCCTTGTCCTTCCTTGTTGAAAAAAGCCAGTGAAGAAGAGGTGGTCCAGATTCATCCTGGTGCTATCTTCCAGCGTTTCACTGTGATGGTGAACTAGAGGGAGTCCTTTAGCTCCGGCTGCTTCACAGACATAGGGCAGCTTTACAGCTACTGTGTTAATTCTTAGTTGCTACTGGACGCCTCTCTCTCTCTCTCTCTCCATGAAAACCAGATGGAGTAGGATAAATAGATGTCTAAGCTGGGATGCTGATTGAAGTGCCCAGCATTAGGATACAAAATGTCAGGTCTGAGAATCAATCCACTGCTGTTCTTCCCTACCCTTCCTCTCCCTTCTCAGTAACATTGCTGTCTTTGGTCTCAGGGTTCCCTATCATTGTTAGTTGTTAGAAGCAGCACTGTCTCTTGTAGTTTAAAACAAAACAAAATAGTTCAGAAACGTAAGTAACTTAATTCTCTGATCAGAAAGCAGTCCTATCTCCTGTGATGTACATGCTGCCAAATGCTGGCAGAAAGAAAACTGACTAATAAAACTGGTGCAGAAAATTAGGGATATTACCTAATTCTCAGATAAAAAACAATAACATTGCTTAAAAGCTTCAGGAATGAGAATGATGGGCACAGTAGCAGTGCCATTTAGTCTTTACTGTCACAGGGGGCTCAGCTGAGTGCCTCAGACTAGTGGCTGCAGCCACAGTGCTCAGGGTATATCCCTGTGTTCAGGGCATCCCTGTGCTCAGGACATCCCTGTGCTCAGGGCATCCCTGTGCTCAGGACATCCCGCTGCTCAGGGCATCCCGATGCTCAGGACATCCCTCTGCTGAGGACATCCCGGTGCCCAGGACGTCCCGGTGCTCAGGGCATCCCTGTGCTCAGGACATCCCTCTGCTGAGGACATCCCGGTGCCCAGGACATGCCGGTGCTCAGGACATCCCTGTGCGGCCGCCGCTCTCGAGTCGCGAGGCTCTGGGCACCGCGGGGCTCTGCGGACCCACAGCAGCTCGTCCCAAAGCTGCAAACAACGGTGACAAAGTGACACCTTCCGGCCAAAGGGAAGATTTGCAAAACGCCCAAACGCTCCTGTAGCTCGGATGGTGCAGGCGTGGAGAGAGACCAAATATTGTCTCCCCTGCAGTCTCTGTTTTCTTTTAAAATATTGATAGCTAATTGCTTTCTACCGATACCATTCAACAGCCTAACGCCGGCAATCATAATATACTGCATTGCTGCTATCTGGCCAGTGATGTTTTAGAACTGGGCTGAACTAAAAAAAATCAAATCACTGCCAACCATTTTTTTTAATCCCTTATGAATATTCGTTTAAAACCTAATGAATATTCATTACTTAAGGAAACGGAGGATATTAAGATCCCTAGAGACGTGTGGTAATGGTATCATCATTACCTTGTCCCAGTGCTACGTGGCAGGCACAGAAGTGACACATACTGAACTTCTCAAGCAATGTGGGGTTCCACAGATTGTGACACAGGTGCCAAACACCAGCACCCAGTTTCTTTCACAGTCTGAAAATGGATGGATAGGTAAGGCTGCTGAGTGTCTGAAGCATTCCAGGATTAGGTAGTTAACAAAAACTTTATATTATTCTTTCTATGTACTGAATTTGCTAGAAGTCTTTAGAAAGTCTACCCTTGTTTGAAATGCTGCCTATCGTAATGGTCATTGATGAATAGAATTGGTGGTGAGAGCAGGAGGAATAGAGCAAGATGTGGTTTTGGTTGGTTAACTCAGCTGTGTCAGTTCTGTACCTTTACAGCAACTGAGAGTTTATGAACCGTTGTAATGAAAAAATACTATTCTTTTAAACATGACCTGGAACTTAATAAGTCAGCCAAATGGCTTTAACTCAAATAGTAATAAGTCAAGGTGGGGAAATGAAATAGACCAGAACCTCATTTTCTCCTACCTTGTGTGGTTGGGCAGGTCAATGGTCAAAAAAATATTCCCCAAAGGAAAGCAATCAATCAGTGTTAGTAGTATATTGATAACCAAGTAAGAGACCATCATCATGTTCTGATTCAATATGTTGGTGCTTTGCCATTGCCCATAATTTTACTCAGGTCTACCTTATAGATCTTTCCCTTTGGGGATCTCCAATTATTCACCAAACCACTGTATGGAAATTTTGCTTCCACTTCCAGGATTTTTTTCAAATGCTATGTTAATGCTGTCTGCTTGCAGAAATCTCTTCTGTTATATTCTTTTTAGCAACAATCTCTGTCTGTGGATGTTTGGTAAAACCACTGCACCATGTCTATCCTAGGCTGCATTTTTGCCTTCTAATCAGGTTTCTGTCTTCCCTTCCATTCAGTGATGATAATGAGTAACTATAACTAAGTGATACTGGATGATTTCAGTAAGAAATTGAATGACAGCATGTGCTATCAGCTATTTCTTTGTTGTCATTAGAGCTACGGCACTGACAAAGAAGCAGCGTTTTTACTGCAGTTATCAAGTTTTGATAAACAGGATATAGAAATTCTTTCATTGGTACTTTTTGTTTAATTCCCAAGTAGTCTAAATAAATAGTTTTCTGACAAATTCACATCAAGTGTCAATATAATGTTTCCTGACTGGCTTCTCCTTCTTAAAATAACTTCCCAGCTGCCTCACTTGGTCCCTGAGTTTTGGGGCACAGTTTGTCATGTACCATTCTGTATCTTTCAGTATTTTGCTACAAGAATCTCCTTTTCAGAGACTGGGAGTCACCTGTTACTCAGGCTCCTGGTGAGCAGGGGAAAGGAATTTTTGTGACCTTTTTGCTATTGCAGAAACTGTTCTTCCATTTCTCCATAAGAACAACATCAAGATATTTTTTTCTGGATAAATTAATTTAAATATAGGCAACATTGGTCAGTGAAACCATTGGATTGATAAATGAGTCAACAGAGTTTCACCACCATATTCAATCCTGAATCAGTTTTTGATGTCCAGGTTCTATTCAGCAATGACAAAACACGTTGCACCACTGCCTTTACTCTGATCCAACTCTAATCACATAGGCTATAAATGTATACCTAGTTACAAAGTACGCCTTCAAAGCACTGTGCAATGTGATGTAATTTTCTTTTATGAATAATTTTATTAAAGGAAATTATAATATTGAAATCCCATTTGTGGAGTACAAAGTGATGAGAAGTTTATTTTGCTTGATTTCCTCACACATATATAGATAATTATTTAGCTCTTATTTGTGCAGCTTTAGCTCTTTTTTGATTAATAGAGAGGGAGTGATGAAATTTTACAGTATATGATGGATCAAGGATCAATCTCCCAGCTGGACCTCAAAGTAGAAGATTAGATTTCATCTTCTGCTAAGATTTGTGGAAGAGAGATGAAAAAGCAAATAACAGCCTTGAATCTGACTATATTGCTGCTTCATCTTGCATGAAAAGTCTTTACTTCCAGAAACACCCCAAATCTTGAAAATTGCCAGTGGCAAATAAGAATTATTTGAAAAACTGTTAAATCCCAAAATAAGTATATTTGCCTTACCTATTGCCAACTATTGAGGGATATATGCTCTAAAGAATGATATATTTTACATTAATGTTTTCAGTGGAAGGGGAAAAATTGTATTGCTTAAATAGTTGCTCTCATTACTTACACCTCTGCCTTTTTGACTCCTGCTAAAAATTTACTGTCAATTAACTCTGTGGGCAAGAAGTTTGATAAGATTATGACAGTTTTACAGGAAAAAAAGAGGTTTTGTGGTTTGTTTCTGGGCAAGTGTTTGAAAGGACACTCAACCTTGCAAAATGTTTGTGCACTAAGTCCGGATGGGATGAGTCAATGTCCTTCACTGCAGCCCATACAGTGCTTGCTTCAAAATTGTGGCCAAGTGGCAAAACAATGGTTATAACACAACAGTGTTTTAGGTACAGCTGAACAAAACTTGCACAGTGTCAAGGGTTTCTCTGAGAAGAAAGGGTGCTCTGACTCCCCAGAGAGTAAATCCAGGGTGGGCAGGGCATTAGAGGGCCACCTAGTCAGGACAACTCTCTAACTGACCAAAGGAATTTTACACCCCATAGAGCATCCCTCTCTCCAATAAAGGCTCAGAGAAAGTACGAGATGTGACAGAGGATATGATATTTGCCCTCTCAAGCAGGTGTTACACATGCTGAGGCCCTCGTTCCCAGGAATAATTTGGACATCTGCCCACCAATGGCAGGTAGAGAATGGATTCCTGTTTTTGCTTTGCTTGCATGCACAGCCTTTGCTTCCCCTATTAAAGTGTCACTGTCTTGATGCCAGAGTAGTTTTGCCTGCTTTCCATTTCCTCCCTGTCTCACAGGGAAGCAGAGTGAGCAGCTGTGTGGGTTTTTGGGTGTTGGCCAGAGTCAAACCATTCCTACAGCCAGCTACCCAGCAATAGGAAAAGCACAGAGTTCTGGGGCATGTACCCCTAATATAGCTCTTCCAACACAAAAATATAATTGAGGGAAAGAAAATAAATAGCATTTCAATTGTCTCTTCTGAAACATTTATTACTTCTCCTCATATGAAAAACCCCAAACTACACAGCTTATTGGGTAAAGAATCATACTTACATTAGTAAAAACATTGGTGTCTTATTAAGGTTTACTAGATGGTATTTTTCACTGGGAAAAAATACAAAATGGACAAACTGTACCTTAGCTTTCCTTGATCTAAAGAGTCTTTTAGTCCTAAGTGGTGAAAAACAACCTTGAAAAAAAGTGGTGAAAAACAACCTTGAAAAAAAGAAATCTGTATTACGCAGTTTTTCTATAATTATTGCAGCATTAACCCTGAAGTAAGGGAACAAGCAAAAATTCAGCATGTTTCTGCTGCCCTTAGAATATCACCAGAAAGGGTATCAGGGTATGGCAGGCACACAGTGATATACTTCAGGGATATCTGACCCATCCTTGGATTACACTGTCCTTGAGACAAAGACTCTAATCTGTACTTAATATTGGCAGACTTTTCATTTGTGAATTTACATAATTACTTTTTAAGCTTGTCTAAGCTTTGATATTCATAATGTGCTGCACCAGTTAGTTCTCAGTTTAATGACATCTCATGGGAAAACTACAACGTAACAATCTGTACATAAACTAGCTATTGGGGTTTTTTAATCAACTTCTGTTATCTGCCACCTAATCTTGCTTAAAATGCTTTTCTTCTACAACTCTGAGAACTCATTTTCAGATTCGTAGTTAACTATCAGTGGTCTGTCAGCTCACTAAGCACCCTTCTTGATTTTATTACTGTGTTAAACATCATGGATCTTGGTGTTGATCCTTGCACATTATTCAATTTTTTCTGTTTCTTGTTGAATCAATTGTTCTACAATAGGTCAGTCATTTTTCCCCCTTGTATTTGCAGACACTGCTAGTATGGGACCTTGTAAAAAAAATCTGTAAGTTGAACACACCATTTCACTATTTTAATGAGCTTATGGTTTCCTTGGAACAACTCCTATACATTTGTGTGGTGCCACTACTCCTATACTGACTTTTCCTCAGTGTACCATCTATACTCATGTTTGCTGATTTCACTTTTTGCTGATGTATCAACAAACCTAAGCATGAAGACCTGTCTTTAACCTGAAAGATTTCTTTCCAGACGCTTTCTAAGCTTTAATTAATAATGAAGAGGGCAAGCTCAGATCTGAAAGAAAGGTTTTTCCAGATCTCTTGCCTGGTTTATTCATTCTAGCATTTGGGTGATACCTTGGAAACAGGAAGATGGTTTCCTGAAAGAACTGTTCTAAAGTGTGCTTGAATTCACCACCAATGTTAGCTTTTGCTATTCATCTCCCTTGAAATCTAGCAAACATCTTCAATTTCTTTGGCAGACATCTTTGGCTATGCCTGTTCTCAGTGGCTCTCCTTTCTGAAGTCCTGTCACTTCTGCCTCTCTACTCACTCCCGATGTTCTGAGGGTGACATTAATTTTCCTGGCTTTTCCTGCAGGTTATGCTCTCCTGCTTGCCCTACCTAGCTGCTGAAACAGTGGCCAGTCACACAGCTCATTCATAGTGGGGTTTGTCTGTGATGGATTAGCAGCACAGAGTATTTTAACTTATACAACTTTTTAGGGGAGAGGTCACTAGGAGGACAAGAGCAAAAGCACATCATTCAGCTTTTGTAAAGGGTATCTGTGACCTTGCAAAAGCATACACAAAAGCTCTCTAGATTCAAAGGAAAAGTCCAATGATACAGTTTGTTTGGTTTTCATACATATTATGACCATCATCTTAGAAAAGGCCATTATGTTGTGTAAAGATAGGATTTTCCTAGTGTGTTCTTGTAATTGTCACCTAATGCACATTGTTACTGTATATGTAAGCTGGGGCAGAAAAAAAAATATCCTGTTATTAGAATTTGTTTTATCAGTTTTATTAGAATACAGTTTTATCCAGCAGTAAACTCTCATGTTTTCTGTATTAAAATTTTTCACAACGGTGACTACTGCAAAGCATTTGAGAGCAAACTCTCCCTTCTCTATAAAGCCACAATTCTTCCCCTTATTCCACCATTTACTACGACGTTTTCCTTTGCATGCAGTAAGGTAAGAGTGCCCTAAGGTAGCCCACAGGTAACGTGACAACACCTGTGCTCCTGTTGAACAAACTGAGCATGTCATCCTCAGGATCTTAGCTCTGATGTGCTCCATTATCATTACAAGCTGAAATAAGCAGCTGACGTAATTCTTTCCAAAATCTTGAGTTAGGACAAAGCCTGCTCTTCTCTTCTTTGCACATTTTTATTACCAGCAGTGCTGGAGAGCCAGAAGCAATGTAAAACACTTCCAAAGGTATGGAACTCTGAAGGGTTACAGGAAACAATACTCAGAATAGTCATTAGATTGTATGTCTGCACTGTCAAAACCTGAGACATGGCAGAAGTGACAATCACCTGAACAGCTTTTAAGCATTGTATCTTATTTCCTCATGATTTCTCAAGAGCATAGAGACATGTGCAGATCCTTCTGTCTAGCCTGATATAACAAACTGACACTGCAGCTCATTTTCCCAAGTTAACTGATCTGATAGAAATGCTTTTATTTACTTCTCCAAAATCTGGCTCTGCTTTTGCATTATGTTTTTTAGGTGTCTATATATACATGGATGGAAAAAGCCTAGTAAGAACTTTTTCATACATTCAATGTATGGTTGAAAAGGGTTAAAACCAGAAGATTTGGTTAAGAAGGAGGAATAGTTTTGCTCAAAGTGACCTTGCAGCTGGAACACTGAAATTGGCAGTGTGGGAGAACTCCCACTTTCTGTGCCTACTGTTACTCATCCTTTGAGAAGCAGAAATCACATGGACAGGTAAGACACTCAAGACGTGCAAAGTCTTTTGTTATAAAGGGGAAGGCAGCAGGGCACCCCCACTGTCTGCTAGGATGAGCTGAGCCTGATGGGGCCTGTATCCCTGTGCGTCTCTGCTCCCCAGCCTTGTTAGCAGGGTAATGAAATAAATCTGCTCTCTGCATTTTGTCAGTGCTTTCATGGTTGTCCTTGAGTATTTGTGTTGACTCACACACAGCTTTTCTGAATGGGTGCTTTTATCTTCAGGGACTTGGATTTTTTTCTTACCACTTCTTCATTTCTGAGCCATAAAAGGGAGTGCTTGCAGAGATTTATGTGAACTCTCCCCACAGAACCACTGCACCTGAACCCACAAGTTCTGAATAAACTATTGCAAGCAATGGCTGAGCCTTGTGCCAAACTGAGATCAGCTCACCAAGAGAAATACATTACTATTAAAAAAAATCCTATTTCTCAAGTTTCAAAGGGTAACTGCATGACCTGATTTTGTCTGACAATCTTAGAGGGAACTGTAAGTAATGCAGAGGTTAATGTATTTTAAAATGTCAGACATGATTACCAGCTCTTTATCCACAGAATTAAAGTGAGTAAACAATGGTTGTTCTGCAATATGGAAAGGCTATTGCTATTTTACTTGCACTGGGGAGATGTTTTCTTTCCAATCCATGGTAAGTAGTTCAGCTGTCAAGTTGTTCTGTGTTTTTAAACAATACTGTTCTGCATGTTTTCCTTTATGTTTTTTGGAAGTATTTATACTTCCAAATTTAGAAGACTTCCAAATTTATTTAGAAGACTCATGACACTTAAGAGCAAAGGATACAAATTCCTTTATTCCCCCCTCTTTCAAAACTCCAAACTTTGTCTCCCTCTGCTATTATTCTCAGTCTTCCACATGGTGCCTTTTAAATAGTAGGTTTTTTTAAAAGGACAATATAGAAGTATTGGTACTAAAACCACATAGATCCAATTTTACTGTATTGCAGTAACTTGTCCACCAAGTGGTCTTGGCTGCACCTCCTACATCTGCTAATGGCATTCACTGGTCGTGGTTAGCTTTAGTCTTTACTGTTTTTTAGACTCACCCTTCTGTACAGCAAACTCCAAATGACAGAAATACACGTAAGCGTATTCAATCCTCATCCAAAGGTCTGCCTGCCTGGTAACCATCCTCTGCTAGGGGAGAACAAGCTCACAAGCATTCAAAACAGCTGCCAAAAGAGGGACCAAACATACACTTGCTGCTGTGCAGTTTATGTAATTTAACTCATTTGAGCTCTTCTGGCAAAGATGGCAACGAGCAAGGATGTGTTACTTAGCACAGTGTATGGTACTAAGAAAATGTCCTATTATGCCTTTACGGTCACAGAAGGCAAACTAATGAAATGCCCTTAGGTCTTCCTTCAACTGATAACTGGAAGGAAAAAAGTGTTTACTTCGATTTCCAAAGCAAGTGCAGAGATTTATCTGTGGTAAGACAGAAATAGTACTAAAGGTAATCCTGCCTCCAATACATTGCAGCTGTGTTAATTACCAACAATGGGGACAGCTTTGCCCCAACAGCTGAGTGCAGTTAAGAGTGAGTTAGTTGGTAGACAATCAGTTGGAGTCTGCTGGCTGTACTGTGAGGAGGGACAGGTAAGGTGAGCCTGGGGTGTCCCAGGGACCGACAGGGTTAGGCAGCCATGCTTAGGGACAGGAAGCAGTGAGCTGGGACTGCAGTAGGAAAAGAGAAGGAGAGAGAACCAGAGCTGTGGGGAGCTGCCCATAGGATTGCTACAGAGAAAAGGTATGAAAGATTTCTTGATAACATGGTGCTGATACGTGGAGCCCCCTGAAGTTTTTATTGAAGCACTCTGAGTGCATGGCTATCTTGACTACAACATTTATCTTCATGGGAAGACAAACACTATGTAAATATGTTATGATATCTTGTGCTTTATAGAAAAACTAGGACTGATACAGAGTGATAGTTACCCTGCTTAATCCAGATTCTCTTTAGGTTGCTATTTTCTGCTGGAAGACACCTTTTGGCACCACTTCCCATTAACAGTGAAACACTACATGCAACTTCCTAACTTGTATGCCTAAGTCACAAACAATGAATCTATGCCAGATGCAGTGCGTGCATTTAAAAAAGAATTACTCAGATTTTACTTCATCTTTGGGAATTTCCATCTAAAAGGTTACAGGTCTAAGTAAAGACAGTTGGGTAATCATGCAAATGAGCATCTCAGTCTAAAGATCTGAGGGTATGGAGAAATAAAAAAAAAAAGAGGGAGTTTGATTTTGTGTCTCTAAGACACCAGGCATAAGATCACAATAACTCTATGGTTAAATTTATTGAAATTACTTCTAAGTATACCTATCAATTCACACTGCTCATAACTACCATCTTCATTATCTGATATATATCAAACAAACAGAGGGTATTTCTATTTGCTTGAGCATTACAATGGAACAGTTGAGTGAGCACAGAATGTAAAATCAGAATGTAAAATAAGGCAAGGATGAAAACAGCATTAGGCTTAGCAGTCTTGCACTAGAAAAACAGATTTTGATATCAAGTTTTGGAGGAAAACTTTTAACAAACATTTTGCAAAAGAGAAAAACGAAATTAACTACGGTAAACAAATTTCTTCCTTCAAGGCACTGTAACTTTTAATGTCAATCTGAAAATAATTCAGCCAGTCAGTTGATAGAAATATTTTAAGTAACAAAAAATCCCCAAAAATCTCTTTGGTTAAATATAAAGCTGAATGCAAAAACAAAGCTGATGAGGTTTCTATAAGGAAGTAATTTTAAGTATGACAGAACAAACATTATACAACTGCAAAAAGGAACTCAACTGCCAACAGTAAATTTTGACAAATCAAGACCTTCAGTTAAAAACTGTGAAGTTTGGTTTATTTTTTCACAAAGAATTATGTATGCATATTCTAGCATAAAGAAGCAACAAGACTACAAAACTGTTAAACTAGCAGAGAAGTATTTTCTAAGCATGTAACTTCCAGTTTTCTTATGAGACATCTCATTTAGCATTGTGCTTTCAGTCTTTCCAAGAGTCCAGCAATGGCAGATTGTTTTCAGCTGCTGTACAGAACTTCCTCCATAATCTGAGTGGTACAAATGAAAGTATGTTTTCTCCTACAGATTTGCATTCGGTCTTCCCTGCCTATGTCTAATTTCAAGTCATCTCAGGTTCTGCTGTCTGTCTCTGAGGACCTCTACAGAACAGCAACATGAAGTTCCTTCCCATTTCTCAACTAGTTGCTTGCTTCCTCACTATCTGCACTTGCCTGCTCTAGGGGAGCTCCCAGCTAGAACTGAATCAACATATGGCTAATTGTGGCCAGACAACACATGCTGGGTAGCCCAACAATTAGGGTACCACTTGTCTCAAAAACCTCCCCTGCCCTTAAGGTACCAATCAGTTTATTTTTGATTTTCATTGCTTAGCAGTTACTGTTCAAAGGTCCTGAGGCACAATTTAAAGGCAGAATATAAACCTCACTTTCTCTGGCTGAAAAAGAGTTAGAGGCACATGGATGCTGATTCTAATATCAACATCAGTAGAGGCACCTTCCCTCTGTTCCCCAGAACTATGTGTGTCGAAAGACCTGCAGCTAATCAGTTTTGCTGAACAACTGCAAGGTAATGCTTAAGTCTCCACACTAAAGCAATCTCAATGCAGTTCTATTTGAACCCTCCAGTTTGGAAGCTCTTCTAATATTTGTCCATCTTCACTAGGAATTTGGTCTCACAGCTGCTTGTGTCGCCTTTGGACCTAAGAGCAGGAAGAATTTGCAGTGAAGCAGCTTGAAGCATCAGGAAATAGCCCTTCAGGATTCTTCTGCAGATTTCAACCTTCTTCTCTAAGAAACTAGTAAGGCCTTTTTTGCTGGTCTAAAATCCAGTAAAATATCCCCTCTTGCAAGAAAAGGTTTTCACCTTGGAAGACAAAATTTGCAAAACAGTTTGTAATTGTTAAGACTGGATCTACCCATGTAAGTCAGTTATTACAGATTAATGTTTTATTAAAACTAATTTTGTGGATCCTTACACTTAGCTCCAACTGCTGTTTGAGGGAAGTTTCACAATTGTTTTGGATCTTACATAGTATCACCTGGCTTGAATTAAGTAAAAAAACCCATCATTGCCTATAGTGTTGGCGTTTTTTTAAAGTTACAAAAGTTTTTGTTCTATTCAATGCTAAGATGATAAAGCAACTGCAATGGGAACGTTTCGAACATACACTACATATACTTCTCAAAAGATAAATTTCAAAATTTCCAGAGCTCCTTGTGATACCTGGACTAAGAAAAGTAGAGTTTATACCTTTGAAGTTGACCATTAATTATGCCAATTACTTAATATTTACCATTTAATATTATTTGTTATTCCCCTCCATAGGGCAGGCCAAAAGGATTTAAATCTAGGAGAACATGCACAGAACAAAACCATTTATAATGATGAAAAAACTACTCACCAATCTAAAAATAATCACCAAGCCCTTCAGACAAAGCAAGTAGAACATGCTAGAGGTAGGTCAAAGCAAAGCTATAGTTTCAGCAGCCAGTCTGACCAAGCTAGTATAGTCCTGATAGATCTAAGATGCTTCTAAAAATCCATGCTTAATCCAGGTTTTTCGTGATAATGCCAAAACTATCTATCTATCTATATGACTTACCTATGTTAGCCAAGACTTTATAGCCCAACTGCAAGACCAGGCAGGAATGCTAAGTGAAGGCACAAAGATTGTTACCATTTCTGATTAAGCAGCAGGCTTTTTCCAGATGGTATCTAGCCTTATTTCCATTGCAAAATATATTAATGCTGCTTTATTCAGAATATCTCTCTTAGATCTCTAAGTAAGACTACCTTTTTTACTATTTAGCTGCCTACAAGAAACAAATTTACTACAAACTCTGAAATGTGTGAAACGATATACAGAAATAAATGTCCGAAAATGGTCTGCATTTACTTTGTGCAATAAAAATATCAATCAATGAGAAATTCATATAAAAAACTGTAGATGCATTCTGGTTTTAACAGTGCATAGAAACTCCAAGGCAAAATACAATAAACACAGTATCTAAGCAAGGGGAATCTTTATCAGTGTTCACTCCTTACAGTCAATCACCCAATGCCTTTGTAGTTCTCATTGTGTATTATTTGGACCTTAACTTGTAGTTCTTCAAACTGGGAAACAAATTATGAACAACAAAAAAGCATACATCAAACTGGATTTTGCCTCCTGTTTCCAACAGAATGGAACACAATGCTAGGATTTCTGATATTTTTCAAACACATAAAAACAATAAAATAGAAAACATAAAGGAAGGGAATTAAACCTGTTTTATCTATATGGTTTTATACATTCCTTTATGTTCAAAGCAAAATAACCAGTACAAAAGTTCTGTGTATTTTTTTTCTACTTTCACTTTCTTATGGAGTCTGCAAATGCTGCGTTTTTCCTTACATTTTTATGGACAAAAAACATTTTTCTGAAGACTTTACTTCTCTCAAAACTGAAGTTTTAATTATTTTAAACAAGGCAACTGATGCAACTGTTTTCTTATTAGCTGAGTATTTTTCAATTGCTGAATGCATAATGTAATTAAATGGTATTATAGCAACTTACTCTTCTAAAGCACTACTGTAAGTCATTAACAGCAGTGTCAAAAATTTTGTTCATGCTACTTTACCCTATTATCCTGAAAAATTTAGCTGCTCAAGACCCACTCTGTGCTTTGCAAGGAGGTTAAGAAACAACAGTGTGCTGAAAGAAGCAGAACTGCCAACTAGATAGTATGTATGATCAGAAGCATGTATAGGTATATTCCTAAAAATTCAGCATACCATATGAGTTATAATAACCAAACTGGTTTTGCAGCCCCAGAGAGTGCAGTAATTTTTTTTCAAGCATATGGAATTATTGCAGTTATAGTCTGAGAAGGTACTGTATCCCCAGTAATTCTTTCATCTACTCTGAAGCTGTATGGGTATCTCAAATGTTTAGCCTACTAAGGACTACAATATAGTAGAACTGAGAATGAAGCCAAGAAAAGCTGGAATGAAGACATTTTACTATTCAGAGTAAATTGCAACTCTCTTAACATTTCATTTAAGTCCTGATAAAGATTCCCCTTTCACAATTTCTTTGGTAAAAATGGCTGCATCACATTTGCTTCATCAGCTAGTAAAAGGCATTTTCTTTGGTGGAAATACTTTTTTGATCTTACATGTCCAGTTTTGTAACACTCAGATAATATATCTACTACTCTATATTAACCATTTATTTAGTGGCAGATAAAAATCAAACAGACCAATCATAAACCAACAGTAAGCCTAATTACATAAAAAACCACCTGCTACTACTAAAATGTTACAGATAAAGGTCTAAAGACAATGTGTTATATTATCATCTGTATAAAATTAGTAGTTTCAGAACTATTTTAAAACTCAGAATTCTGACTACTTCAAAACACAGTGTGAGTGTTTAAAATGCATAGTTGCATACATCTTCTGTAGCTTTGTGATGATTTCCACTTGTTGGTGTAAATTTCCTGCAATAAAAAAGAATAAACGCATTTTATCATAATACGAATTCTGTTACCTTGCTGCTTAGTATTTTCCCACACTTGTTTGAAAATAAACTTAACTCTAATCAATACATCAATTTTTTTTGTATGGTCCAATTTGCAAATCAAATCATAGAATCGTTTAGATTAGAAATGACCTCTAAGACCACCAAGCCCAGCTGTTAACTCAGCACCATCACATTTAGCAGTAAGCCATAACCCTAAGTGCAATATCCACACACCTTCAGCACGCCCAGGGTTGATGATTCCATCACTTCCCTGGGCAACCTGTTCCAATGCCTGACCACCCCAGTGGGTGAAGAAAGCTTTCCTAATACCCAATCTAAACCTCTCCTAATACAACTCAAGGCCATTTCCTCCTGTTCCATCACTTGTCACTTGGAAGAAGAGACTAATATCCACCTTTCTATTTTCAGGTAATTACAAAGAGCAACTGGCATTTATCATGTTAAGACATTAAAAGTTTTGATACTGTATATGAAGACAAAGCAGGTGATTCTCAGAGAAGAATCCTTATTTATCAACTGACTGCTATGTGTTGTAAGAATTTTTAGGAATGGAACCTCAGATCCAATGTGAGAAACCCTTGTGTGCTGCTTTAGACTGAAATAAAGTTAATTTTTTTCACAGCACATGGTATAGGACTAGGTTTGGAGTTGTGCTGGAAACACTGACAGCAAATCAATGTTTTAGGTATTGCTCATCAGTGCTTACACAGTCACAAGGCCTTATCCTCTCCTGCACCAGCAAGGAGGGTGGGAGAATACGAGGAATTGGGAGGTGATACAGCCAGAGCACTTGCCCTCAGCTGATCACAGGGATTCTCCAACCCATAGGGCATCATGCTCAGCATGTAAAATCAGGGAAAGAAGGAGAAATGGGGAAGGGACACACACTCAAAGTCACAGCATTTGTTCTCCTGATAAACCCAAGCAGCTATTACACATGTTCAGGCATGATGAAGTCCCTATTTCCTGGAGGCAGCTGAACACCTGTCTGCCCATAAGAAATAGCAAACAAGTCCTTTCTTTTGCTTTTGTGTTCAGCTTTTGCTTCCTTCTTTTAAGCTATCTGTATCTCAGCCCCTGAGTTCACCCATTTTTACTCATCTGATTCTCTCCCCCATCCCAGACAGAGTAAAATCAAGTGGCTGCAAGGGGCTGAGCTGCCAGCTGGGGTTAAACCTAAGAGGAACAGAGACCATGTTATCTTGGAAAATATTTATTCTGGATAATTTTCTGAGTTGTTACTCTCTTTATGTGAACTCTGACAGGTTTCCTTCTGTTCTTTAAAACAAAGCAGTGACAAATGCAAAGCCATTCACACCTCTCATCTACAGATCAGAGGTTGAGGTTCCAGACGCAGAAGAGAAACAAGTGTGTGTAGGACTGGTCCTCAACTGACAGACCATCCTCTGACAAGCATTTCCAGACTGCATAAGTAAAAACAGGCTATAATCAGACTGTAAAGAAGGTAGAGAATCAGGAAGTTCATCATATAGCTTTCATGGCACTACACACACTCTGGTTCCTTATTCTACAACTAGTCCTCTTCCCATCACCATTAAGCCCAGTCTTCTTTCCCAGCCTACTCTACATCTCTCCAGAACTGTCATATTCCCCACTTGCTATTACAGAGGATCCTTTCTCCACAAACTCACTTGACACCCAAAGTATAGCTGGGAAGAGTGGGATTTTGAACACAGCAGCACCTCTTATGCAACTCAGCACCTGCTATGGCATTGACTGGATTCTTTCATGATCAGGAGTCAAGCAGATTAACTTGGGTCCCATTTTAAAGACTGCATGGATTAACAGAACTAGTAAATTACAATGACAACACAACCGAGTTAAAACAATTTGGACTTGATCTCTTCTGTATCTTACTCTACCTAAACAATGATTTAATTACTATGCTGCTCCCACATTAAAAAAAAGATTGGGATGGCAAAGCAGACTTCTTTGTCCTTGTATTAGGCTGCTCAAGAGGAAAATAAATTCTGGTCTCTCATCTCTTTCTTACCTTTCAAGGAACCTCTTACTTACTTTTCAAGGTTTAACTTCTCTGCCTAGAACTACTTGTGTCTTCTGGGAACGTCTTCTGATTTACTACAAGAAAAAAAAGTGTAAATTCCAAAACTGAACAGTAAGAGGGCAAGCATTTCCAGTCTCCTTCTGGAGTAACTGCAACTAAATATTATGCTGTGCATCACAAAGAAGGCTTGAATTAGAAGTTCTTTTGCTTGTGATTCACTAGGCTCCCACCTAAATACACTGCTGGATGTGACATTTAATTATAGCTTCATCAACCAAATACAGCTGTACTAGTCATGCCCTGACATAACAGACCAGATGTGTTCTTTTGGAGCCACTCTCTGGTACACAAACCCATCTTGAAAACAGCCAATAGTTGAAAGCACTTTCAGTTCTTGAATCAGGAAAGCACATAGTTAAATAAATTTTCCTCATATGCCTTTATCTAAGACTTACAGAATAAAGATTAAGCAGCTGCACAGAACCACATCCCACAAGGACAAAATCATTATTTTAGTGCACTATTCTGTGTTACCACCCTGGTATTTTCAGCATGTTTATGAGAAGTGTGCTGTACAATAAAGACAGTTTTTCAATTTTCAAGCCAAGACATATCTCCAAACATTCACCAATATAATAGCATACTACATTCCCAAGACATGCTCCCACTTTATTCTGTAATTGAATTAGAGCTCTAAGTCTGTTCAGATAAGTGGAAAAGCAACAAAATATATTTTCAGCACTGAAAAGAGGAATGAAAAAGTGAATACAACACAGGAAAACAAAGAAGGTCACTGCAGAAAAAAAATCAAGGAGGGAAAGAGAGCTACTCAGAAGAAAAAGGGAGACAAACGCAGCAGGAAGGAAGGGATCAAGAGAACAAAAACTAGAGCAGGCTGGACACACCTAAAATGAGAACCTGCTAGGCAACTTTCCTCTTGTTTTAGGAGGTAAGCAGGCTAGATAAGGGAACCAGGCTTCAGAGGACAGGCAGAAAGACAAGTATAGCATATTTTAGCAAGCAAGCCTAAAGAAACAGATGAACCTAAGGACAGGGGAGCCAGCATGGATGTACAGACCATGGAACAGCAGAACAGCAGAACTGTGTCTACACCTGCTCCTTTGGTTACAGCAGCACAGCACAGGAAGCCCAAGCTACCAGCACAGTGTGCAATCTCCTGAGAGGCTGGAGTTAACCCCCAAAACAGCCAACAATGCCAGCTCCCAACACCCAGCAACTACAGGCTTAGCTACAAGAGTTAGGGCTTTGAACACAAAGGAGAGAAATGTTAACACGTATGTTAACATGGACAACTATACTTTGCAAAAAAAACCAGAGACACTTCTGTTACACTTTCACCTCGAGGTTATTTCCATACACTTACAGTCTTCTAGAATGAGCTTTTGTGAGGACACATGGTGCTCTCACAAAAAAACTAAACCCCAAAACCAACATGAAACAAACAAACAAAAAAAACCAAAAAAAATTTCCTAACTTCAAAATAAAGTTCCAGGTAGAAAACAGTGTTCTGCTGACTCTGGAATTAGGAAGTCTTAAGGAAAAAGAATAAACTGTTCTTTCACATTGATCATCATCCTCCTTACCAATGGGATCAACAACAAGGTACAATTTTGTACAACACAAATACACATAAGAACGAATATTGAATTACAGTATAGGAACTTTTTTGCTTACAGTTTCTCAATTTGGTCAAACTCTTTTTCACCTCCTGCAGAACAAAAGAAGTACTATATAGAAGTATCCATTTAATAAAAAAACAAAATTTCTTGTTTAGTGCATTTAGTAATTGTTTAATCAGAACAAAATGCTATTTTTTTTATTGTTAGTTTTCTTAAATATGTACTTCAAATTACCTTGTTTACCTATTCAAGGGAATTACCTCCAAACTGGTGAAAAAGCTCATTTTGATTAAGTTTTATTAGTCTGATTTTAATGCAAGTCATCTTATATATAGGTTTGTACATTTCTGTGTTTTAAAAAGTAGATAACATGCATTTATGTCTGTATTAGACACATGCATTTCTCCTTCTTACTAAATGTCTTTAAAGAAATTTCTCCCATCAAGGCTACCAAGAACTTCTTCCATTCTTAACAATTTCCCCAAAAATTAAAGCCTCAAAATTCCCTTGTATTGCAAGGAAAAAAAAACCTCAGGACTCTATCAAAACTGTTATGGGTAAGTATTGCTTAGTGAAAGCTCTTTTCATTGCAGTGTTTTAGATGAAAGAATTTTATCAGAAATACAGATGTGAAAGCGACCCATCTTCACATATGATGCACTATGGGTCATACTTTCTACCTTTGACTGCAATTTCAACAGAAAGCTAGAAATCAATTAAAAAAAACCCAAACAGACCAACCAAAAACTCCCCACCAAAACTTACTTTTTCCTTTCCTTTTGGAATACACCTCAAAGAGGGCAATAGTAGTTACAAGAATAGCAACTTCAGCCACAATTGCTATAAAGGGTTTGAGAGGTGTCACAATGGTCAGAACTCTAAGTTCAAACTTCGCTTCACTGGTCCCTAAATGAAAAGCAGCTTCACACCAATATACACCACTGTCCTCCTGGGTGAGCTTGAGTATCTCCAGGTGGCTCGCCGCAGCAGATTGTTTCTTAATTAGAAACTTGCCTGTAGGCAAAACCTTATCAATGGAAACCTGAAAAAAAAATACATTTCAAGTCTTAATAATGTAATGAGAAGGTATTTAAACGGTGTCATCAACATTCAGTTCTGTGGAGGTATGTACAATGAGTTAGGAACAAAAGGCATTCATGAAGAACGATCACCCCACATTAAAGGGAAGGATTTATTTTAGCTGGACGTCCTAGTTCCTTCTAGACCACTGGAGGAAGAGAAAGGTTCAGCGGGCATATTATTTGACCTGTTTTTGTTCATTGGAGACCAGATAAGAGGCACCTTTGGCTCTATTGACTCTCCAATGACAAAGGCACCCTTGGCTGCCCGATCTAATGCACAGGTTCCACCACAGCAAAAAACACGCACTTTCAAGGAAGTAGAAGAGGAGCTCTCGTTCACTGGGAAATATACTGATACTCTTAAACTCAGTGCTAATCTCCAGCACTATGAAGGAGACAGATCTGTTTACCTCCTCTCAGCTGACAGTGCTGCCCTCAGAGGAGGGCTAAAACAAAGTGGTTTAGGAAGCTGTGCTTTCCAGATAGGCCATAAAGCTAAGAAACAGAATTACTTGTACCTGGAGGAAGTAAAGGGTCATACAACATCTTACAGGAAAAAGCAGATCAGGCTTTTTGTAAAATTATTTTTGTATCCAGCATCAATATTTAAGTTGTATAACCAGTATAAATACAGTAGAAACAAATCTCTCAAGACTCATCTTATTTGGGAGTATGGCAGGGCTTTTTGAAAAAGAAACATACAAACCAGAACAAAAAACTACATCCCTGTAACAATGAGTACTTGTAAATATTACAGACATTTTTTTTTCCATTTCCACAAAGATTTCCGTTAAAATTAAAAAGGAAATGCAATTTGTAGAGCTTGCACTAAAGTACAAAGTTTCTGTACTTATTTTTTGTCACACTGTGTTGCTTGGCCAATAGGGGAAGATCTTACCCGCCCAGTTCCATTGGTCATGTTCATGTACCAGATCCAAGCCACGGGATTATACTCTGTTTTACAAACCACTACAGCTCTATCTCCTTCATAAGTGATTATGGGTTTTTCTCTTCCTTCAACCTTTGGTACTAAAAGGAGGAGAAAATAATTCACTGAGTGAGAGATACAGGTTTTCATTAGTGTTACAAAGAACAAATTTAGGTATTAATTTATACTCCATTCACCCGCTCTCAGAACCCTCATGGTTCTAATCATTCACAACATGACGTAAATGAGGAGTCATTTCGGGCTGCTATTCCAGATACATAATCTGTGCAGAAGACTACAGGAATCCTGTTTTCAGCTGCTGTGTCATCTTGAAAGTTGCCAATTAATACCAAACATCAAGCAAAAAAAAAAAACAAACCCAAACAATCTGTGACTTCTACCCCTGCCCATTTCTGCTTTCCCTTCCTCAGCAGCTGCAAGCTACATGCTTCAGTTCTAGTACACTAGAAATAAACAATTTTCCTGCAATTTCACTCAATCTGCAGAAACTGCTAGAAGTCTATTTCAACCACAATGTGACTACATAATGGTATCTGGCAAGTTATACATGAAGAGCATTTTTGTAACTGATAAACTGCAGACTGATAGAGATTTGAAGTTACAAATATTTTCTGAGCTGAAACAATGACTTTTAGTTGCATGCCAATAAAAAGGACTTTTGGTCCAATCTTGCAGAGGACAGAATAGAATCAACAAGAAACAAGACATCAGTTTAACTACAGAGCTACTTATCCTAGCCATTGTAACTTCTCGTGCCCCATACACTTCCAAAAGCATGTGCCCAGAAAGGCTAGTGAATATACAGAGACTACCTACAGACAGTGAGAGCTTAGCAAATGCATTATGCTGAAGTATGTATTTCCCCTTCCCCTTCCTCTCCCTCCTTATTAGGATGTTTACCAATACGTTTTCCTCAGATTCAATAATTTTGAATTTTACTTCAAATTTCATTGCTCTACTTTTTAAGTAGAGATCCAGTACATACTTTAGGTTTTTACTGACCACACTTGACTGAACAGGCCAAGTATTTGCTTTCAGCAGTTAACAATGAACAATTTGATACAAAGATTGTTCTTGTCCTCTCCCCTTGACTGGTGAGCACAAATTATTTTTCCCCAAAAAATTCTGCTTCTCATGTGTATTCAAATTTAAGTTTCCTATACAGAAATACATATGAAACCAGTTTGTTAATAAAAACATTGTTTTTAGTCTCAGAATTTGCTGCATCATACATCACGACTCTTAACTAGCGACGTTCTCTCAGTCCAATGTGTATGTTTTAATCACTGAACACTATCCTTTTTAAAGAGTACTGGCAGAGTATCTTCTCTGCTGTCATTAGAAGGGATGACCTTACTAATCACTGCTGAAATCTCCCCTGCAATTTAGAAATGAGGACACAGAAGCAGGTTGGGGTAAAAAAATCCATATACCCAGCACAACAGGCTTATGTGACAAAGATTTAGCCACACTAAAGAGTGGCAAAGCTCAGCTACAGGCATGCCAGGAATACATGTGACCACATTAGCCATGACTGAGGATATGAATATTCATTACAAACTCTGGGGTCTGGCTCTGTAACAGTAAATCCTTGAATACATGTAAGGCTTGTCACAGGTATTTTTGCAAGTCGTTCACACCAAATTTGGTGACAATACTTCTGCACAGACAAAGCCAACTTTTGAAGAAACAGACAGGTGTCAGCACCAGCATGTACACCAGTCGGATTTACACACTGTTTCAAAAACCAGAGCTATTTCATGGTGCACATACCTCAACTGCTGCTTAAGGATCCCTGAACAAAGGGCAAAGAAACTGATCTAGTCTACCCTTTTAGAAGCTAGCAGTATTCACAACATTTTACAATACCATAAATCTCCTCTGTGTTTAACTTGAACTTCCTCTAAACACCTCATTGTTTTTTGCAAACCTGAGTAAAAACTCCTCAAACTACTCAAAAATCTGAGGGGTCATGCCAGGCCAGGAATTGGGGGAAATGAGAAGAGAGGTAACACATCCAATAATTCCAAACTGCCTTGTGGAAAAGCTATTGCAGTTAGTCACAGCTGTGATGACTTAAGCCACTGAGTCTATACCAACACACTACTCATCTTTCAGTTTGAAAATTGTTCTTCCTGCATTATTGACTGGAAGATTCAAGGACTTATCTTTCCCATTTCCTTTGCTATTGCATTAATCTTAAAAAGCATCAAGCCAGTACTTTTTATGGCATCAGAAGTGGCAGCATTCAACCATCGTGCAGCAATTCTCTGATCTTCTTATAATAAATCAACCAGTCCTATGCACTGTTCTGGAAAAGATGACTTTCCTGTTGAGTCATTGCTGCCCTTACTCTAATAGCTATTGTGTAGTTACAGAAAAAAAAATAAGGTCTCCTTGGACTTGTTTCCATCTACACCGACTTGGTTAGGCATTAAACTAAACCTTACCCACATGCTGACAAGAAAAGCACATAATTATTTTCTGGAGATTAAAAGGCCTGAATAAGCTACAACTTTGTCTTCATTCAGCACTGCAAGCTAGTCTCTCCTGGCTGCAGGTCTGAAAGCAGGTATCTGTATCAGATATTTGAACCCATGCGAGTTTCCTCAAGTCCTATTACTGGATATCCCACAGAACAAAGGCAGCTTGCAGCTGAAGAGTTAGGGAGTCCCACTGCTTAACTTAGCTGAGGTTAGGGTAATGATTTGAATAGTCAGGGATTCTCAGAGTCTGTGTGTTTAGGGAACATCTTTCCTGTATCAGCCTTCACAGATGAAATGCTTGCCTTGCTCCTTCCAAAATTTGAATGGTAGTAATAGAGGAAGGAGTAACTCCCATTAGTGTTATTCATCAGTTCAGCAGCTTGTATTACCATTTCCACACATCTTCCATGCAACTGAATTTCACCTACTACTTCCAGGGTAACATTACTGGAGAAGAAAACACAAAACAGAAGAAAGGGCATTCATACTGCCCAATGAAGGACACTAATTTTTCATCTAAGTACTGTTCTGATACTAATACAGAATAAAAGAAGCACTAAAGCAATAGTGTAATGTTTCAGAAATACAAATGAAACTTTAAAAATCCTGCCTCCATTTTACTAAACATCACTTCACTTTTAACACCAAACCTCAGATATAACTTGCAAATTATTGGCTCTGCTTTTTGAAGACATTTATCTGAGACATCATCCTTTATTCTCATGCCCCAGAAAGTGAAGTGTATTCACATCTACTGTACAGAAGGAGAGGGAAGGGGAAATATGTTAGTCAAGAAGGGTAAAAACCAGACTTGTATGCTCTTTTGGTTATTGTAATTTTTTTTAAAGGCTTTTAGTTTTTCGTTCAAAATTCTTCTACCCATGCTACAGAAATTACTTTGATAGTTATTCTGACTTAGCCTGACTGTATTAACCATTACTTATCAAATTACATCACAATTTTCATACTATCCAGAAAGACTATTCATACAGCTTTGCAGTGGTCAGCTGAAACAAAAATTTAAAATAAATACAAATTAATTAAATTACCTTGCAAATGAAACACAGCAGTGAGTTCTTTTTCACCTTTCAGAATACACGTGTAACTTCCCAGATGACTGCTGTCTGAGACAGTCAATCTTTAAAAAAAAAATCCATTTTTTTTTAATATTTTCTTTTTGTACCACTATGAGTAACTTAAGTAGCATTCTAAAGAAAACAGTAAGGATTAGTAATGGAGCAGAGAACATACCACCACTGCAACACTAGGATTCAGGTTTAGTGCAATGCAGAAACAGTGCAACATTGTCAAGAAAATGGAAGAGCACAAGCACACTTCGGACCTTGAACACCATTTTCACCCTTCATGCTGACAGAAGGCTTACACAGCATTATCCACAGATTACTGAATTAGACATGTGAACTATGAAGCATATCCTAGGTAGGGCTTTAGGAAGAACAAACCATTTAAGTAGTTTCTTCAACGCAAAAAATATTTTTAAAGAGCTTTCATCTAATGAAGTCCAGCATCTTCTCCACCTGCCAACTACACATTTACTGTCACTTTGTCACTTTCCTGATACACAGACATGTAAATATTTTTCAGTTATATTCTCATCATATTTTCTACAATAGGAATGTTATTTAAGTATTACTGATCTTAAAGCTGTACAGAAATCAACTGGAGATCAATGAGTTAAAATGTGTAATTTGCCTAATTCTAAAGAACAAGAATAAATTGTACCAATTGTAGAAAGGCTTCTACAACATTTTTTGAGTTTCTGTGGAGCTCTGAAAGACTTAGGAAAACCTTCAAAATATCTTTACTGTAAATCTCACTTCTACCTTTTGTTAACCACAAGGGAAAGAAAATGACCACTGATGCCTTCCAGACTCCTGCAAAGCAGCAATGAGGTGGAAAAGAGCATGTGGAAAATCAGGGAGTGGAAAGAGAAATCACTAAAATATTTCAATCACAGACTGACTATTTCACTTACTGGACTTCAAGGAACTGTTTCCTTATTCTATGTTCTTAAAAAAAAAAAAACTTTGTTTTTCATGCACTAGAGGAAAAACAGGAGCTCCTCCTCTAGGCCTGAGGTACCTGCAACCTTTCTCCTTAAGACAGCTTCAGTATCCTGATCAATCATGGCATTTGTCCCTTTTCCAATGCACACGTTACTAGTATTGGGCATTGTATATCACATGGCAAATCATCAGGATCTGCAAATCACCGTGTAAAGAATGTCACTTACTGGATGGTCCAGCTGTTTGGACTTTTACTGGTGTGACTGATTATTTCACTTCCCTTTTTCCAAGTCACTTGAGGATCTTTCAAATCGGAGTTCTCATCTAATTTGCAAGTAAGCTCAACTTCAGTTGCACTGGGAACAGGGACATTTTTTTCCACTGGAGCACCTACAAGAAGTTTTAAAACACTTAACGAAAAAGCGTATTTCCTCATTCTGGGCAAAAAAATTTCAGAGACTGTGTTTATATCTACAGGATTACAGGTGGACACAGGTGCTCTGAATACTCTCCAAGGCAAAAAAGCTCCTGCAAAATTTTCTTAAGTCAGAACTGAGTTAAAATACATAACCCTTTCCAAAAATATCCCATTTTGTACATAAAATTCCTAGAGGGCTCTAAGAAAGCATAGATACTCATTTCACTGAGAGCAAGACAGACTTAAGCGACAGATTTAAGCTTTAACATTATTTAATCCAAACAAAAAATATTAAGTATTTAATATATAGATAGAAAATTACACCATTAACGTCAAAAAGACTTAAGACATAAGTATCTGATTTGGACTGATCTGGATTTTAGCCAGTTGCAGATTTTTATGATGCTATGAGATCACAGATATATCCTATTGCCAGGGAAGCTATAGATTGCAACCTTAACATTGCTGGATCATGCCTTTCATGCTACAGTTACTCAAGCTGACATCAAATCCTCTTCAAACCCATTTAGGGCCATCTTTGCCTTCCTGGCAAGTCAGTAGAATTACAGTGGGAAAATATTCCAATACAGTAGAAAAACTTGCCAGTTTTTGTTTCTCATGAGCTTAGGTTCATGAGCATAAAATAAGCCTATCCAAAATGTAGGTAACAGCAAGTATCTCCTCTGATCCACAGAAACAACCTTTTATAAGAAAATACTTTAGATGTTGTACCCATTAGCACTGACATTTTATTTCATAACTGGCCTTTTCTTTCATGCCTTCTACAGAGAAGTGTGGGTAGTCATCTAAACACTCCAAGAAAATTTATCCATACCTCACTTCAATTCTAGATGCACCCTGCAGTATTTGGTGGTCAAAAAGTGTAGGTGTATCACAGCTCACATTCTTTCCAAGAGAAAATGAAGTTTTAAGGTACAGTTCACTGACTTAGTAATGCAAGTCATACCTATGCAGCAGCAAAGTCTCACTGGAGTGATAGCACCAGACCCAGAATAAGTGAAGTCGACTGGGTCTGGCAGAGACATCTACAATCTGAAGAACAGCATACCCAGAACTGCAAGTCCCAGCTAAAATACTTCAGATTTGTTGAACTGGAGATAAACTTAGAAGTGCAACAGCTTAGTCTTCCATGGCAGAGCAACATCAGTCACTGAAACTCATTTATTAGAGCAATTAGGCTGAATAAATGAGCCAAGCAGGTGAGGTTGTTTATAATCAAAGTAATTTTACAATTGCAATTATTTTCACAGCAGCAAAAGTTTTACAATCAGACTAATTACCAGATGAAAATAGTATCTGTCCTTTATGAAATTATTATAAAATTAAATCCATCCTTCAAATGAAGGAAACATAAAACTGATGATGCTGAAGATAAACCAATAGCAAGACTGATGTCTGGGGCATCCCTGTACTAAGAGTGCAGATACCAAAACAGGAAACAGACAGTACTTGAAGTTTCCTGCTAGAAGAAAATGTGGCATAAATGCTGCAAAATTACATCCTTAAAATACTGTGCCAGTACTTTGCAAATCTTCCAGAGATACTTCAGTTAGATCAGCTTCTCTAGCTACCCAAGAAATTAATCCTAGAATATTATTCAGCAACTAGGAACTTCCTATGTACTTTAGAAACTGGTTTATTTTTGCTGTTCTCCACACCTTAACTCCTGCAATGTTGTTAAGCTAACACCTGTTTAGCAAGTACCCTAGCTTACATGGTCTCTCCAAGTGGAGTCACCAGTGCAAAAAAACTATCATTTCAATTGATTTGGAGGGAGAGAGTTATGAATTAGTTTTAGTGAGAGCAGGAATTTAATTCTTCACTGCAAAATAGTTATTATCAGAACAGAGAAGTTGATAACAGCCAAAATGTACTTAATTTTTACTGGGCTCATCAGATGTTCACAGTGAACATCATCACTTTATCAAGAACTTGACATTCTAGATGCTTCTACAACTCATACAAAAGTCTGTGTGTACTCACATTCAATATGAAATAACTGGAAGACAAAAAATAACGTACTCACCAGATAGGACTATCTCATGTACTGAGACACTTTGTGAGCTCTGCTTGCTTGCTGGTTTGAGCTCTCCTGTGACAGAACCTGGACCTAACAAGGTTTGGGCGGAGAAAAAGTTAAGTTATCCTCCACAGTAATCACACAGTAGTGTCAATGTGGTTTGACAATTATTAATTATAACAATCTTAAAAGGAGAAAACAGACCTTGCCAAATGCTGACTACTGTGGAGTTCCTTTTGAAGACCTGTGTTAGCAGCCATAATCTTAAAGCAGCAGTGCTGTAGGGTTGCTGGTATAGCAATTATGCTGTTAGATAATGGTTTCTAGCTTTATCTTAATGTTGCAATTGTGAATGTCAGTATCTAAAAACACTATAACTACTTTACAGCCTGACTCAAAAAGTCACCTACAGCTTACATACAGGACTACATCAATGCTTAAATAGCTCTTGAAGTAATAAGCTTTACAAAAAAAAAATTAAAAACCAAACCAACCAACCCCACCCAACAAAAAACCCTGGAACAACAGAATGCTGCCATTCCCAAAGCTGCTACAATCTAACAACACAACCAAGAAGTCAGAAGCAGACAATCTAATCTAAGTGCTGCTTTAATGAATTTAGAGGTAAGAACGCCTTGTGGTCCACTACAATATGGTCAAAGACCCTCACTACTCCCCAAAACTTCTGATACACAGCTGGCAATGCCCTTCTACAAAGAAAGGATACCAATATCAACCACCACACGCCTGACCTACAAATATTCTTCTCCTTTTTTGAGGAAAACCTACATTTACAAGGTGTACGGTCACTGAAATTCCTTTTGAGGGGATCTACAGATCATACACCCTTCAGAGAGTATGAGATCTTTTATAAAGCTCTACAAAGCTTGATACAGCAACTCTAAGCACCATCTGTTTCCATCAGTTGTTCTCATGCATGTCAAGAATAGAGAAAGAAAGCAAATTTATAAGTGCAGCTCTAATAGATGTAGCCCAGCTACAATAACCTTCTCTTAATTAAGATGATGAAAATAGATTTCACCATCACCCTGAAAGATACACTAAAATTTTTACTTTCCAAGCATATAAAAGCATGTAACTTCATTATCAAATATTTCATAATGCATTGCAGAAATATATGAACAGTAATTAGAGACTGACTCTGCCTAGTCACACAATATTAAAAGAGAAAATCATTCTGGTTTTGGAGATTGGAAAGGGGCTTGATTGTGTCTCCTGTTCATGGATTGTAAAGATTCCCGATCGCAATTGAGAAGATAAAGGTACTGGGCTACAGCTTTAGCCTTCCCATTGAAAGACGCACTGGGTGGCTGAATTGATCACGGTGAAATGCAAATAGCACCTCTGAAAGCCTACATCTCATCAGAATTACTTCTTTTCTTCCCTTGCATAAAATACTGAACTCCCAGGTAAAGCTCTTAAATGCATAATTTTGAGTTACAGTTGAGAGGATCTGGCGGTGCTGAAGGAAGCCCCTGCTAGGTTTGCAACTAAAGACATAAGCAGAGGTACACCTGCCTTTTCAAGCTGTTGGCCAGTTTCAAGAAACATACTGTCAAGCTCAAGGAATTCTGCGCCACAGGCAATCAGCCTTCCACCTGGGTCACTCCATCTGCATTTTCATACTTTACCACAAGCTTCAATCAGTTTAAGTAAAAATAAACCTGTATACTAAGGCAGTTGGGTAAGGAAGAACAGAACTTCAGGCTATTTCTTTTGGTGTTGTTGACAGTAGGTTGTCAATCTCAACTGACAGGAAAAAAATCAGCAGAGAAATCAAAGTTGTCTTTAGCAGTGGACAATAGTCCTGTTGGCTCTAGACAGGAACACAACAAACCTTGATCTCTGCACCATGGAGAAGTAAACTAGTCCAAGTGTTTACCCAGGAAATAATATCAAGATAGAAAAGTTCTGGAGGTCTTGGCCTGCCTGTGTGCAAGAACACTCAGACAGCATGCCAGGGCTGTCAGGGATCAGCCAAATTTATGTCAGTCCAACATATGCATCACCTGCTCTTTTACTGAAATACCTCACAACAACACATTTAGAAGGCAACAGTGCTAGTTCACATGGTAGACTGAGCCACAGAAAACCAGCCTTTTAAATGTCTTGCAAGAAACAGGATTTTCACACTGACTCTCCTCCTCAATTCATGTATCAAATGAAAATATTCAGATAAGGTCATATTATATTAAATACTTTCTATGTTTCATCTATGTCTGTGTGTGTTTGTGTATGTAAAGAACCATTGAATCTAATAGCTAATGCACTCCTAGTTCTCACATTGTCTAAAAAACTCTGAAGATGAACACCAGATAAATACCCCAACTTGTAGGTGAAATAACTTGCCAGAACTCAACTGAGTTCATACAGAAATATAACTTAGCTCATGTGTGACTTGCACTAATCAACAGGAACTTCGGGACAGAGCTGAAATTCTGATTCTCATCTTTATGGAGAAAGAAGTAGAAACAACAGTCCTGAGTTTATTGTCCTGCCTGGAATTTATTCTCAGCTCTCCATTAAAAATACAATTGAGGTATAAGGGAAGACAGACCGTTTTGACACAGCCATAATTAAGAAAGATGAAGCTAGCAGGCACAGTGATGCAAGGGCATTTTTATACCTTTCATACATAAGGAGCTCTCATATTAAAAAACTGTCATGCCTAAAGGCTAGACTACAACCTCTCTGCAGTGGTACTAGTTTGGGCACTGCCTGACCTCCAAAGTCATTGCCTGCTTTTAAGGCATTTATGCCTAAGGGCAACAGGTCATGAAACAGACACATGAAATTGTACAGCTTTTTCCAGTTCTGGAGATACTTGTGATACTCAAGCTCTTGCAGTGGTTTTAAATGACCTAGGTGCTATATCTAATTTTTCTTCTAAAAAAGTCACAATCTTATTTCAAAAGACTTAAGTGTGAAAATGTAGCTCTACATGATAAATGAACATCAATAGGAAAAAGGACTACAGTTTTAAGTGTACTGAAATAGAACAATTACCAGGTGATTCACGTCCAGCTTGCATCTTAGTCACAGAATTCACCTCAGTCGTCACAGAATTCACCTCAGTCTGATTGGAATCTTGTTTTGTCATAGCTGAATCTAAAAAAAACCCCAAACAAAACACCACAAAAAGTTTAAAGAAACTTTGAGTCAGAAAAAGGTAGTTCATGAAATAATTCCAGCAGAACATCCTCACCTCAACCTTTCTCCCCCATTTTTCCTCAAGTTCTGAGAACACACATGAAAAAATGCAGAATTGTTTTTCGTTAGTTGTTCTGCTGACTTTAGGCAGGAAAGATTAAAGAATGGAAGCAATATTTATTTGATCTCTAATTTCTGTATAGAGTTCTTTTCTCAGTTAGCTTATAGCCCGCCAAAGCCACTCCTCAGAATGTTCCAACAACTTTTTAAGCTGTACTCATATCCTTTTTGTTCATGGGCTTGAAACACCACTTTTGCCACTGACACTGGTCAATTATTTTTTAACATAGATTAGCAGATTTTGCAATAGAGTAAGGACTTCATTACAACCTTACCAATCTAGTCTGATGAACAAGCAACGAACACACCTCTTTTGCTTCCACTAGCACCTCAGTAAGCACAAGACATCTGTATCAAACATTAATTTCAACATCTAATACTAACAATTATTTCCAATTTTCCTCAGTACTACTGCAAATCTGATCCTCCTCCTCCTGTAACACTGTTTTTACAAGAACCAATTAAGACTCTAGTTTGCTTTATGATCTTGCCTGGAAAAAGAACAGCCACAGAAGAGGAAAAAGACTTGATTAGTAGTTGTGTCACTCTTAAGAACTGAAGATGTCTAGATGTTTTAAAAGAATGGAAATGTTTCCTCGTTCCTTTATTTCCACATTTGGGTGACAGAATTAGTGTTTATCTTCACTGACAAAAGTTTTCCAGGACATATTCTAGTGCCATAGCACTCAGAGAAAGTGATTCAGCCACACAAGGAAAAGAGGACATGTATTTCGCATTTGTAATTGAAGTCTTGGGAAGGGGGTGGAATTGGGATCATGTACTCTTCTGGACATCCAAGACAGCAACAAACATGCACAGATCACAAAATCACAGAATATTCTGAATTGTAAGGGACCCACAAGGATCCAGTCCAACTCTTAAGCGAGTGGAAAGCTACATCATATTTTAAGTGCACCCAGACTTGAGAACCACACACCTTCTGCAGAAATTGAAGTCAGCACTCTGCCATTTCCTACAAATGAACATTACTAACACTTCTACCCCAGTTCAGCACCATTAGGCACAGACAACCTATAGATTCTCCACTGGCACCTCCAGCACACAGTTACTCCATCACAGCCATGCCTGGCTTACACCATCTGCTGTCTCTATCTGCCCACGATACTTCAAGTTTGGATGAAGAGTAGAACACAGTAGTCAAAAGATATGATTAAAAGAATTAAGTATTAGTGGCTCTTAACAGCAGCTCACTTTTTATCAGTCCACTGGTCCCACAGCCAGCTGTTCTAGCCCTTCAGCTAAGAAAAGAACTTAAAAAAATCTGCTCTGAGGACATGCTGGCTTATGAGCCAGACAGAAGACTGAGTCTTGCTCTTTGCCTGACAGAGGTACCGAGCAGGGAGAGCTATTAGTTTTCTGATATTCACAGTACTACCGAAGAAAGGTCCATGAATTTTTATATCTGCAGCATCCTGAGGTGTTCTGAGTATGTCATGGATCACCTGCACATTAATTAAAATCCCCAAAGATGATAAATTTAGAAGGTGACAGTGCCAAGCTGTACAGCAGCTCTGTTATCTCTATGCAATGAAGGCAGATAACCTGCAATGTGGTTTGCATACTAACAGGGCTCTCATCTTGGCTTTCTTCCTCGATTCCTGTATCAAGTGAAAGAACTCAAGTAGTGTTATTTTTTGTCACCCCTGCTTCTAGATCTTTCATCTTATCTGTCCACGTGTTGAACCACATAGAACAGAGATAACATTGCACCACTCTCTTCCTCTCATACATACTTGCTGAATAGCACTGGAAATCAAGATGGGCCAGCACTGCATCACTATCATCATCCAGCCAGGCAATGATGAAAGCAAATCACATGGAGTAACTTCTCAAACTATTGAGTCACAGCTGCATGCCTCAGCCTATAATTGTTTTGCATTAAATTTAATCAATAGTGTGGTAGCTTGTAGAGCTCTCATTTCTCTGATTTCCACACAGGAATGAATAGGCTAGAGTACAATATAATGAATTTAGTTTTTCTACCTCACCTCTGCTTCATATGGCAGTCAATACTTCAGGGTAAAAAGTACGGATGTACCACGCTTACTATTATAAGAGTAATTTCAGGCTTAAAAATTTACTTCCTCTCTTTCAGCCAGAAAAGCAGCTATGTAAGAAAAGGCTGAAATACAATTCGGTTTAATTTAACATCTTTATTTTACTGTTTAATTTAATATCAATCATATACTTTTTAAGTTCACATGCATTGAGTAGCATCCAAAACCAGCCACCAGAACCTCCTAATGCCCCAGATTCTCTCTGATGAGAGAATCAACATTAAGGCCTTTCAAATACCCTGATAAAAGCCGTTCCCTCAGGTCAAACCAGAAAAACCCAACTTGGAAGCAAACTCTGTAAGGAATGACGTATGTTCTACACTCACAGCTCCTTGAATTCTTCAGGACCAGAAGGTGAGATATGAGATGTGGTGGGATTGCTTCTCCTATATCAATCTGGCAGCATTTACTGCAACTAAATTAGACAACCACAAAGGTAACCAAACAAAGCAGCAAGCTCTGAGACAGGGCTCTGACACTTAGCTAGAAATTACCCTTAACTCAATGCAAAATAAAAGCAACAGCTTAGATTCTTCCAAAACAATTTATGAAACAGTTACACAACTAAGATAAGAATAACCAGTATCTTCTTCAAGATACCTCAACATAAAAATCTAATAGAGTTTTTTGGAGCATCTGCCTGACCAGGTGCAGACTATATAATCCACTTTTCTACAACTCAGTCCTCGGGTAGAAAGTAGTCCCTCTGCTTATTTCTACTGCAAGCATTTCGTTTGGTTGAAGAACCCTCGCATCTCTGAAACAAACATAGTTTCTGGAATTCACTGGAAGTGGAAAACAGTTTTAAGTTCTTCTCCCTTCAGATAACATGAACTTCCCTTTGCTGTATATAGTCCCTGTGCTTGACTACCTTTATACACAATAAGTTTATAACCAAAGAAAGAGTAAACTACCTTTTTTCATTTAAATCGTCACAGAAGTCACAGTATGATGCCGCCCTATCTAGTTCATAGAGCTATAAAAACATTTAATAGAAGTCTGGAAAACAACAGCTTCACTCTATACAGATGAAAAGTACTAAAGCTAGTGGCTTATTTCTGAAGTCTGCTCTAAACCACACAATACGCATCACTTTAAGAAGATATTAGATTTGTGGAAATTTTGGAAACACAAAGGTTTTGCTGTTTGATTCAGTTGTTTTTTTCTTGTGAAATGCTATCATTTCACCAATGACTTTATATAAACTTAAAATGGCTTCAGCCACCATCGGGTATGATGTTTGGCATTAACACCTATTAAAAATGAATATCTTACGGCAATTAGCCACATGCTGACTCACACATTCCTACAAATATCAACCATTTGCACTCCAAAAAATTCTCAATTAAATAAACTGTTAGAAAGGACTTCAAGTTCTGTGTGTACATAAATACACATACATTTTAAAGAAGACTTAAGAACTACAAAGTAGATTTTCATCTGTGTACATACTTAAATACACATTTCAAGCTAGACTTCAGAAGTGCAAATTATGCTTCATGTTAGTGCAAAACTACTGGAAATTTTACAGAAGGTACCATCACCTCGGGAGAAGTACTGGTCCTCTTGGTACTAGGAAGTGCAACAAAGGCAGAAGAAAATATAACTGCTTGTGTTTTCCACACTGAAAATGCAGTTAAACCACAATGAATTCAAGCCACAGCAGTGATGTTCACATACAAGTATGTATAGGCACACATATACAGGACAAAACTCCTGGCCTTTGCAAGACCTACTCCAAGAATCTCACCCTGCATAGCAAACACCAGCACTCTGGTAATTCCTACTGTAATGCAACCATTCTCTACTACTCTGCAGTGCCTCAAAAAGATGGAAAAATTAACAGAAATCCGATAGTTTTATAAAGATCGTATTTCCTGAGAAGTAGATGGCCTGCTCCTGAACTGCTGAAAACCTCCAGAGGAGGAATAGCATACAGAAGGCTCAAGTCCCTCTTTCTTCAAGGATTTGAAATACGACATTTAAAAACGCAATACAAAATCCCGAGGAGTACCCCTCATGACCCATTAGGCACACTGATATCTTAGGAATATAGTTTATCGATCTGTGGGGAGGTTTTTGGTTGTTTTGCGAGTTTTTTCAGCATTTAAACACTCTACTCAGTAAGGACAGGACAAAGACAAGGCCCAACACCACACCTTCCCAATCCTGCACCTGTCAGCTAATAAACCCTTTTGTAAGTGAGGGAGAGGGTGCTGAGGCTACGGGACGGCTGATGGCCGATGCAGCTGTGCCCATCTGCCACCGTCCACCACCCCGGTGCCGGGGGACAGCGAGAGCAAATCCCCACTGTCCCACAAGAACCCCGAACGCTGACGGACAGGGGCGCCGGGCAGGGTGGGAGCCACTGAGAGAAAGAAACCCCTCAGCCGCTCCCACAGGCACAGCCGAAAGGCAGCTGCCGTGTCAGGACAGCGCTACGTCTCCCGGAGAGCCGGGGGGATGCTGTGGAGCGAGGAGAAATTTCGCTCCCTAGGCTCTGGTCCACCTCGCTCCGGCCCGCCCAACACGGAGGGGCCCGGCCCAGGGAGAGTTTACATTTACCTGCAGGGGTCCCGCCGGAGACCCTGGTGCAGAGCAGCAGCAGCAGCAGCAGGCACCCCAGGCACCGCCGGGAGAAGGTGGAAGGCATGGTGCCCCCGCCGCGCTCCCCTGCCTCGGCTGGATCCGCACCCCGCGGGCTGCACCACCTGAGGGAACCTCAAGCGGGCCGAAACGGCTCTGCGGGAGAGCCGGCTATTCCAGCAAATGCAAAGTAAAACTGCCCCAAATTGACTGGGAGGGGAAAAAAAAGCAAGAAGCCAAAGTAACCGCCGAGGAGTCTCCCCTCCACAGCCGTTACCCTCCGCGGGGATGTGCTCCACGGGGCAGCCGCCGCGTTTTAAGCAGCGGAGGAAGGGCGGGGGCGCGCACCGGTCGCTAATTGGACCGAGGCCCTGGCGCCTGAACCTCCCGGGAAGCTCCCGGGGCCGCGGAAGGCTGACAAGGCAAGTGGGGACACAGGGTCGGGAGTTATTTTTGGCTGCGGGACCACCTGGGCAGGACCAAGCCTCGGCGGCAAACGGCTCCCTCCGCCAGGGGTTGCCCGGAGAAGGTTGTCTCGGGCGGAGCCTTTCGGTTCCTGCCCTTTGGCTGGTGATCTTCTGGAGAGACCAGCTTCGAGGGTCACTGGCTCCAGGACAGCTGGGTTATGCTGTGTGGGAGCTGTGACTCTTTTGCATCCCTTTTCCTAAATCTCCCAGCTTACACAGCAGTGCCCAGGGGAGCACCATTTCTAGCAAAAGCTCCTCAGGTTTTTGATTATAGTTAAGTGAAATTGTTTACACTCTTTTTTTCTGTATACATGTGTGCTTACCTAGTAAGCCCACTCATATGTATGTGTATATTATATATATATATATATACGTGCATTATATGCTTGGTAAATAACTGAATTCTAATACTGCAAAATGGACTCTAGCAAGGTGGCATTCTCTGAAAGAGTAACTTTGTGATGGGGTACTTCCTACTTCTTCCTTCTTGTCAGCTTCAGCTAATGCAAGGTTGAGTTGTATAAGAGGTTTGTATCAATGATGCAAAAAGGTGACTGCAAAAAAACCTTTACATCATCTTAGCTCACCATGCTGACAGAGCTGTAGGAGTTTATGCACAGTAAATGCCCTATGTGTTGATTTTCCATCACTAGACGTGTTCATGCTTCCATCCATATTTTCTAATATCAGTACAGTGACCTTCAAAATGAAATTTTCATTCATAAAAACTCCTGGTAAATACAGCTAAATGCCAAAAGAGTGGGAACAGGAACTGTTTCGTTAGGCCCTTTGCTGTGTGTGCAGAAGTACTCACAATGCAATGAGCTACGAGGAAAGATTTAAACCCCCCCCACCATGTTTGTTAATCTGCCAGCCTGCTAAAACTGCACAGAGTGATGGGATTCAGAGAGGGAATCCAATTCAGATAAAGCTGTTTAGGAATGGTAGATGATCTTCAGCTTTTAATCGGAAAAAAATTGGCTGGCACTTGAAAGCTGTTGTATCTGAACTAGTTAGGACTGAAGAGACTTATCTCGTGGTAGTGGGGGAGGGTGAGGGAAAGGAGAGGAGAGAGAAGGGGGAGGAGAAGGAGATGTAGAGGAGAGGGGAGTGTCAACTGCCCAAAGATACGAAAGGAGTTGTTTATAGTTCCAGTTAGCTTTCCCTGGAATGGGTGAAAAGAAAACTTTATATTCACTTTATTTAGCTGTTGGTTATACAGTATCTTTTGGTAAGACAGATTTTATCCACCTGGAATCAACATGGATTGGTTGGTAGAAATGTATGACTAAACCCTGGCAGGTGGCACAAATTGATCTGCTAGGGCAGTCCCGTCTAGGACCTAACTGTATCTTTGTCAGCTCTTGCTCAGTGGAAACTGTAGAGGTTCTGATGGAGACAATTTGTTTTCAGTGACTTGGTGTTTAGTTCTGTATAGGACTGGCTTGTGTCTTTTCCACCAAGTTAACTTTGGTGAGCAGTCAGAAAAACGTGATGAACGTCTTTGCAGGATTCCATCTCAGCTCTTGTCATCTGCTAATGGTACATCCCACACTCACTTAATGCTGAATTGAAAGAAAGCAATTATTAAACTGCTGCTGAGGGAGCTGGTTTTTGCTGTACTTATGGTGTGAGATACAAAAACCACAAATGGAAGAGTATGAGAATGGAACAATAAAGAGAAAGGCAAAGGCAAGAGGAAGGATGGCAGAAGGGAGGCAAAAAAAAAAAAAAAAGCAGAGGAACTGGTCAAGCAAACCAAACAGCCCTTTAAGGGTTTCCATGCTCCAGAGTTCACCTTACCATTATAATATCCTAGATTAAATTACTTCCTAGGAACTACAGCTGTATTTGGTAAGATCATTGAAAGAGTGAGAGGTTTCAGAAATTACAGGTTAGTAATTTAAAGGTTAGTGATAACAATGATAAAGTAGAATAGTTGGAATATTTTTAAAAATCAACTATTAGCTTGCATTTAGAAACATTGTCTGGCAAGTAATTAGAAATTTCAGGAAAAGCATTTAAATTTTACATACCAAGTCTCATCTATAGCATATTTCCTCTTCTCCTCTTCTCTCACTTCCATAGATAAACTTTGACTTATTCTCACATGGTAGTTGCTTGGCAAATGTGACAGTTGTTTTGGAACAAGAATTCAAACATTGCACCGTACTCTGGCTTATAAAAAACCTTACATTTAATAAAACCTCTGACACATGGAAATTGCTGGTTTATTCAGCTGATTCAGGAAGATCTTTGCTGAAATTTTTCATGGCAAAAGGAAAGTAAATGGAACTCTGAATACTGATATATGTTGATTATTGGCTGAATAAAAACGTGTATTGTAATTTGTACTTTTACAGCTCCTTTTCACTAACAAGCAAATCCTGTGTTCTCAAAGCCCAGTCTTTGGCATTCATTCATTTCTGTTAAAAACTAAATCAGTAAAATAATTAAAGGACATATGTGATCCAGCAGTTTTCCTGGCTGGAGGTTTGCTTTTTATAAAATTCACTCAGATTGTGAAAAGGTAACTAATGTGTATGTGGGAAGAACTGTGAAAAAGAAGGAAATGAGCAAAATGGACTGAAAGCCATTTAAGATGGAAGTTGACTTCAGGGATGGTGCTTAGCAGTTTTCAATATCTGAAGCTGAATCATCAAGACTTTATCAGGCTTTAGCTAGATTTTACTTTTTTTATGGGCATGAAATTTTTAATTGTAAAAGCATAAAAATAAACAATAGTAAGTTGGAGACACCATTTAGAATTACTTTAGAAATAAGTGTTGCAAACGGTCCAGCAAATAATTTTGCACAGCTGGGAGATAATGTGTTACTAAACTCCTGATCACTATCAAAAGGATGTGCTGAAATAGATGTTATGCAACACAGGCATTGGGGAATGAGTTCTCCATTCTGTGGTAACAGTCAGGTTATAATATTTTTAGAAAACAATGCAACAATGTTCATGCTTCTGAGAGCCAGAGTAATATACTGAGTTATAGTAGTACAAGATATACTGTACAAGATATACAATATACTGAGTTATAGCTAGTACAAGACTACAAACCAGAATTTTATTGTCTCCTTCAAACATTTTTCTCTTGCTTTCTCTCTTTTAAGAAGTCTTATCTGGATTTAAAATTACAGGCCAGGTTATGCAATCTGCATATTCTGCAGTTGCCTTCTCTGCACTGTCTGCATACTGCTGAGTGGCTGTAAATCCAAATACCTCCTTCTACCTCCTTGAAGACCATTTGCAGGATTAAGCATATAATCTCTATTGAGAATTCTGCCATTTATCAAATGTTTAATGTTGTATTCTAAGATCAGAGCTGTATATGAAACAAAAATTGGGTCTATAGTGCTTTAGGATCATATTTTTTGAAAATCTTAGGTTACTGCCAGTACCAATTATTGAGATTGTTGATGCTGATTATCGATACTGTCAATACTCAGTTGTAACTGTCAAGGTTGCAGATTATGCAGTAAAGACTTTCTTCACATGAAAAACACACCATCATAAAGAACTGACGTCCAAAAATTCAAGCAAGATTTTTGGCAAGTAATTCTTTCTGCCCACTAGTCCCCTGCTTTCTGATATCTGAACAAAAACTAATTTTTAAAATGGAAAATATAATGAAAAAACCAGTACTTTGTTGAAAACACAATTTAAATTGCAGCCTTATGTTCAGACAAGAAATGCGTACAATATGTTAGTTTAATGTAGAATTAAAGTTCACTGTCATACAAATGGATACCACCTCATCACAGGGTTTGCTTTGCAAGCTGTGCTTCAAAAGTTGCAGAAGATATTTTAAATGACTCAAACAGGACCAGATTTCAAGGGAGGAAGGGAGGCAGTATCCTTCATTGCAGTAATATACCTGTAAGAAGTAAGGCAGACTCTGATCTCAATACAATTTGAGAACAGTTACTCTAAATCTGAATGATAATGAAGGACAATTACTCTATATGTAATTATGATGAAGGCACACAGGTGAGTCTCACTTACTGCTCTAATATTAGCATGAAGATCACCTTTGATAAGTCTTTTTCACAAATTCTCCATTTTCCAACCTTTCAGACTTTTAAAACAGCCTCTCTTGTGGCAACAATAAAAAATCATTGGAATTTTATATATAATATAAATGATAAATGAAGTTATCCTCCATTTTGCTGCAGTACTTGCTCAATTATCACCAATAAGCAGGAGCACTGAATTGTCTGAAGAACCAGGCCTTACTTATGTAATTGAATTTGGGCTACTTGGGGCTTCTGCTCTGGGGTAATCAACATGTGAATGCTTTCTGTTTCTTGCGGGTATGATGACAGTGTGGACTTTTTCTCATCCAAATTATGTGGTTTATGGTTCCTGGGAATGGGGAGTTTTGTAGTTTGTTTGCGTTTTTTTTCAGGTAGTTGACAGAAACTTAGTTTCATCAATTTTTTTTTTATTTTTTAAAAAAATTTGGAAATATGTTTGTAATTCTGAAGATAAAACCTGAAGACAAGGCAGCGTAAAATAAGTAACAAGTTAAGTGGCATAAGCCTTCCCTGGTGGAGGGAAGTAATCAAGTTAAATGCCACTCCATTTATTTATGAGCAAACTTCAGTAAACTTTGAAATGTCTGGCAGCATCCTTTTACTTTGAACATTTGTTCCCCTTTAGTCTTTATGTATTACTTTAGAAGGGGAAAAGAGGGCTTCACATTTTGAAAAAAAAAGTGGAGAAAGCTATGTAACTAAAAGTGTTATTTGTAATTCCAAAACCCTGAGACCTTAAACAGCTTTTATTAGTCTTTTGCCATTTAATTCTTTCGTCTCTTAAATGAAAGCTAAAAGTTTTCATTTTTTCCCTAATGACAAGACTCCTACTCCCAGTGAGGGAGCAGAAATAAGAAATATGAAAAAGATTGCAAAAGCCATAACACAATCTTTAGCACTTTACTGACTACAGAGCCATCATAAGCAAAAACAAAGAACTGAAGTGGGAGGAGCTATGCCATCATTTCATCACATTAAAACTTTGCTGAAGGCAGGTGGGATGTGCCCCTGTCCTCATCAGCACAGAGGCACAGACCTCAGTGTGTGTGCATTGGACATATCTAACAGTACAGAGTCTGAATGAATGTGCACGTTCACTCTCCTAAATTTTAAGAATATATACGCATGTTAGAACAACACCATCCAAGACAGCCCAAACAAATGTACCCAGGAATTTCCATGTTACAGGAATATATTCATGCTTATTGTACCATATTCTTCCTGTTAAAGAAAATTCAGTTTTGAGGCTTAATTAGAATGATAATTCAGCTAGTTTTTAATTCACCCAAATTCAATATTTGTGTAACAGATACAGAACTTTAATTTAAATACTCACTGAAATGATGCATACTTAGAACTGAATAGCTCAGTACTTTGATTAAAAAGAAGTATGTTGGTTCAGAGGGAGGTGGTCTTGGACAATTGTCTTCACGTCTGAAGGAGAGCACTATTTTAACACAGAACAGTCTGCAAACGTTTCTACTTCTTTGCCTATGGAAGGGCTGTTTTCCAGCCTGCAAATACTTTGTTTGGAGACGTGGGAAATATCAGGCAGCAGAGTTCAGGTGAAAGAAGGAAAGACATCTGAGCCTTAATATTAAGGAAATTACTTGCCCAGAGTTCAGACAAAAGAAGGAAAGACATCTGAGCCTTAATATTAAGGAAATTACTTGCCCAGAGTTCAGACAAAAGAAGGAAAGTCATCGGAGCCTTAATATTAAGGAAATTACTCGCCTTCTGCTGTAAGAGTGATTATTGGGACTCAGGTCTTGCATTCCAAGAATCTGGAATACTTATTTTTCCCTTGTTTGCTTTTTCAGGCTGAATATGCATCATAATCTTACTGTATTTCTGGTACCTAAAGTGATATGTGCTTTGTACTTCTGCGTGGAAATCATATTCATCCAGAGGTGTAAACCACTTAATTAGAAGCATCCAGTGGGATCAATGAGAGGAGCCTCCTGTGCTATGAGTCATCTCATCTGTCTTTTTAGCCCTGTAAGTACATAAATTTTATTTGACACTGGTAATAATAGAGTTAAAATGGCTTTTTGAACTGAGATTATGTCACACCAGAGGAGTTCAAAGATGAACTTCTGAGTGTGACTTTTTAACAGCAGATTTGTTCTGCAAGGTGTTTCCACAAAAGATTCATCTGGGTTATATTACAACTTGGGTAATATTTCCAGAGGCAAAGCATATTTAGAAGTGAAAGTATCCTAAGATATATTGGTGTACAGAATGAGAATTTCAAAGTGAAAAAAAAAACATAAGTAGTTTTTAATTTTAGGCGTGATTCAGCAATTGTTAATATCTTTCCAAATACTTCTGGTCTTGGTAAGCTGTGGGAGGAGTATACAAAGATAACTTACTTTAATTGAATTCTACCTTCCAATATAAAAATTAATTTAAAAATTATTAATGAAGAGAAGAATGTGTGCAGCATATCAGTAGTGAAAAATCTACAGACCTAAAATAGTAGGTCCAGTAGTAACTGATACCAACTTATCCTGGCTGATCTATGAATTTTATTTCCGATTTTGTAAACCTCAGAAATGCCACGGGGCAAAAAAGGGCATATTTCCTTCTTTACATTGATCCAGCTTGCTCCGTAGTGTGTTTTGCCTTCTTTTGGTTGTGACAGTTACTGCAACCAATTCAATTTCTAGTGTAAGAATAAATTTACTGTAATTACTGAATTTTGATTGATTTAGCCACAAATTAAGAGTTAGTACCACTAAGACAGTCTTTTATAAGAAAAAAAAAATTATTTTGTTTATAAATAATTCATATAAGAAGAACAATAAATTGCATCTGACAATGGTAGGGCTTTGGAAAACATACTGCTAAGGGTTGCTTAGTTATTTACTGGAAAGTTATGTTTCAGATAAAAATGTTAAACATTCTACTTTGAGGATATTGGGTCATTCTGACTATAAAGTTTACTTATGTTCTCCATTTGGCTCACAGGGTTTGAAACAAGTCTGTCAAGAGGGAAATGTGATCTCTCCATGTGGACCCTGTTCCCATGCTTGACAACATTTAACCTGTTTGTCCTTACATCAGCCTCTTGGGTAGTGTTAAGGCCAGTGAAACAAGAAGTGGCTCACCTGAGATAGCCTGGGGAAAAGATTACCTTTAACTATTCTTTTCTAGTTTTCTCTGCCCTGTGCCAGGTTCTTTTTTGATTCTAAGGAAAAAGCTGAGTAGATAGAAAAGGCTACTTAGGGTGCACTGAAAAAGTCAGAGGCATTCCCCGCTGTCCTTTATTACTCTTCTGACTTTTAGGAGAGAACAAACCATGCCCTTTTTACAGACAGCATGTTTGGACTTGGCTTGGGAAGAATGAGAGTTGCAGTGTCCAGCACACAGTGCAGATTGCAGGTGACCATCTGAGGCAGCAGACAGCTCTGTGAACACAGTCATTTTGATGAAAACAAATGTTTGAGCACTTCTGTTCGTTGGCAACGTTTGAAATTAGATTCCAAGTGTGAGTGACCCAAAAAGTGCTGTTCAAGTTTTTTTATCCTCTAGGACTTCTGCAAAGGGTTTGGTTGTTTGTAGATCTCTAGGAGCTTCATGGTTACAGATCTTCTTGATTTGTAGCTGGTGTATCAACTACAAAAACTGCTTTCCTTTTAAGGCAAAGCTTCTTACAGAGGTTTCTTTTCTAGGTACTCGAAAAATACTGTCCAGCTGCACTGTAAAAGTGGTGTGCTCATTTCTGCATTTGAACTCTCTTGGGATTTTCAAACCAGAAATAAAGTATCAGTTATAGTTTCATATTGATACACACTTCTTTTAAACATGCTTAGAAGTTTCATAAAATTATTTCAAGCTTCTCATAAAGTTCTCATAAAGATCCAAGCATATTACATTGAGTCTTTTTCTTCTCTCAGTTATACACTCTTCAGGATGGTGGAGCTTCACTAGTATGATGCATCAAGCCAGGGGCAATGCAGGTGTTAATTACATTTTTAAAAGTAATAATTAAATAGTTTCTACTTCACACAGAGACCATGAACTCCATGCAGTAAATTAATTGAATTTAGGAGTAGAAAAATAAGAGAATAAATCTGGATTGCAGAAGGCACTGTCAGAAATCTGCGACTGGAGGGGTTGGAAAATAAATGATACTTTTTTCACACACCTTTCTTAGTCACTGTTTCATTTAATCTTGATAAGGGAGGTTGGACTAGATGTCCTTTTAAAGTTCTCTTCCCACCCAGCCCATTCTGTGATGATTCTGTATAGGCATGGACAAGCTGCCTGCATCATCTAGTACATATCAGTTTTATCAGTGCAGTATAATTCATCATTATTTCTTCAGCTCCTCTGCAGCCTCATCCTTGAACAGTGAAAGAGAAAACAGTTCTCAGGCAGTTCTCATGACAGTGCACTAATTTTTCCAGCCGTTGTGTTCTGCAGAAGTTGCTCTGCCCACTGAAACTCTGTGAATCATGTATTTCCTTCCAAGTAGGAAAAAAAAAAAAGTCCCATCCATTGCCCATGAAAACCTTTGCACTATTTAACAGACCCTCAAAGCATGTTGTGTGATGTCTGAGGTAAGCAGTACAGGTGTTACTACAGGAGAAAGAGAGAACCTTGCAAGGAAATGGCATCTCTATATAGGATTGTAACAAGGAATATAATGTGACACGTAGTTTTATCCCATCGGCCAAATGAGTGATGAATGTGCTGGTTTAGACTGCAATAAAGTTAAATTTTTCACAGTAGCTGGTATGGGACTGTGTTTCAGGTTTGCTGAAAACAGTACTGATAATACACAGATGTTTTACTTATTGCTGAGCCGTGCTTATACAGTATTGAGGCCTTTTCTGCACCTCACCCCATCCCACCAGCCATCCTAGGGATGGCTGAACTTCTGCCTGTCAGTGGAAAGTGGTGAATAAATCCTTGTTTTGCTGTGCTTGTGAGCATGGCTTTTGCTTTTCCTATAAAACTACTTTTATCTTGAGCCCAAGTTTTCTCACTTGTATTCCTCTGATTCACTCCCCCATTCACTCCCTGCTGTCGGGGGAGGAATGAGCAAGTGGCTCTGGAGTGGAGTTGCCAGCTGGGGTTAATCCATGACATGACCTTGCAGCTACCTTATTTCCTTTTTTTTTTTTTTTTTTTTTTAATGAATATCTTTTTATTTACCTATTTTTTACAACATGCAAAGTTGATACCAGAATAAAAGAGGAGGTTTTTACTATCTACATTTTCCTAAAACACATGCTGTGTAATGCTGTGAACACCCAAAAAATCCACACTTGGAGATTTTCAGAAGAGAAACTTTTCAAAAAGGACAGGATCTTGTAATGGCAACCTGAAGTCAACTGACCCAAAAGCATCACACTTTCCAATTCTTTGTCTGCCAAGTATGCAGCTTATCTGATTCACAGTATGACTGTCCACATTTAGTCCTAAACAGAAATCCTCTGTAGTTCAAAAAAATTAAAATTCTGGGCATTTAAAAAAGGAAGCAAAGTACAAAAGGGAGATCTTTCACAAAAGGGCTGAATTTCTCTGGGAACTGAGCAAGCATTTCTCCAGAAGATTCCTACTGAGAACATCAGGGCTATCAAGTAGCACTTTTATGTCTCTTATTCAGATAAGGCCTTTGTTCAGTGTTTGCTACATTTTCCCTCTTACAACAGAAGCTAGAGAAGGTTTTAGAGAAGGTTTTTTTAGAGAAGGAAGTGCACATTTACTGATTTCTCTCTTGGTGTTACCTATCTGCAGTAGCTTTTGCCATTTTTTATGTGTTTGCATGTGGATGTTATCTGAATGAATAAATACAGTCATCAGCTGTAGTTCTTATTGGAAGAAAATGAGATAGGGAATATGAATATCATCCCTAATGCTAAGTTTATACTGTGGGTTTTTTTTTTAATCAGTCTTCTTCCTTTATAGACCTAGAGGGAAAATGCTGTTTGTCGAATACATTTAGAAAGTGAACTACAGGCACAAGAAACTGTCTTTTTGGAAACATGCACTGGTTTTCACAGTTTAAGGTAGCAGCTGTTTTACTGTCAGTAGGCACTGATTTGAGAGCAGGCAGGAATGTGCTTGGGGTCATAGTGAACAGTGGTGTATGATTTGATGTCCTATTGCCAATGGTTGAATCTTGCCCAAAGTCCATGTACTTCTGGCATGGATGAACTTCGACTTGGGTGCAGGTTTGGGTCTGTATCTGGAAAACAGTGCAGACATATCTCAACTAGTCACCTTTAGATATGTCTACACTGTTTTCCAGATACAGACACAACAAATCTGCAAATCAGGCTTAAATAGAAAAAAAAAATTCTTTAGCCAATGAAAGATTTTTGAATGATAATGACAAATCATTAGTTTTATTTCACAGATACCACTAACTGCCCTGGGGCACAACTCTGCAGGAAAGAAAACCTCCTTTTTTCAGGTTCTCCCTCATTATCTCTAGATAACTTCACTGCTGATAGGATATACTGACATGCAAGCATGCAGGATTCAGTGACAAGAGAGTAGATGGGTAGTGGCAGCCATTTTATTTTGGGAAGGAAGGTGATCTCAACTCACCTGGAAGATAAATTGACTTTTATCACAGTCTTCCAGTAAACGTATTTTTAAATCAGTCTCTGTTTTTCAATTCAGTAAGCTCTGTTAAGCTAAGAAATTTACATAGCTGCAATGAATCAGTGGTGGGTTAAATTTGTGTACAACAGAAATCACTGATACATACTAAGAAAAAGTTTTCTGTTTCAAAGACAACCAAGAATAACATATATCTTAAAATCATATCGAATCTGCCCCTCCCTGAGTTCCCACTAAATCTTGTTACAAGCAATACTTACAAATGTTACAAATCTTGGGTTTTTTATTAGAAAATAATAAATTGGAAAATAAAATTTGAATTGTTTTGACCATTTTTCCACTTCGTGCTGCACTTTATGTAGGGCACAGTTATGCTTTCTGGCTAAGCAAATGAATTTCTGAACCTTAGTTCTGTCTAATGAGCTAGCAGAATATCCTATTCATAGAATAACAGAATCCTTCAGGTTGGAAAAGACCTCTGAGATCATCGTGTCCAATCCTTGACTGACTGCTGCATTGTCAGCTAGGCTATGGCACTAAGTGACACTTCCAGTCATTTGTTGAGCACCTCCAGGGATTATCACTCCACCACCTCCCTGAGCAGTTCATTCCAATGTTTAACACTCCTCTCTGTGAAGAAATTTCTTCTAATGTCTCAATTCCTTTTTTGATGTCCAAAACTGGCACACCTTGTTTCCTCCATTTATGACACCAGTCCATATTGGAAAAGAATCAGCCCACTTGGGACAACTTGATCTCCCCCTGATACTCCTAAATTGTGTCTCTCCTCAATTCCAGCTCTGAACAACAGCACAATGCCTAATTACAAACATCCCTACAGCCTGGCTGTGTTTGGACACCACATGCCAGCAGGTTAGGATCCAAGGCACTGTAGCTGGCTGGTCCATGGTTAGTAGGCACTGGGAACACACTTTTAAACTGTAGTTCCCTTGTTTGTGTTTGTCTTTGAAATAGAAGAGAAATTCCTGGGACTACAATGTATGGTACTGTTTCAACAGATGAGAATCTGATGACATTACAATAAATAATGTATTTTTGTGTGTAGTTTTCAACCAGGTTTAGAATTCTAGCGTGTTTTGTTATTACATTGGACACTCACGTATTTACTTACTGCATCCTTTCATTCTAAAAGCCATCTTCCTCCAGAAATAGATTTTAAAGGCATCCTTTTTCAAAAAGAAATCAGCAGCCCATGCTAGCTTTATTTTTTCTGAGCTATTTCTTCTTTTAGGTGGGACATGACTAAAACTAAATATTCCACTTCTAAAAGTGCTAAAATTATCCCTAAAAACCGCAATGTGCTTGCACTCGATATACTGTTGGTTTTTCCTCCTCTGAGATCTTCAGGCTCCAGCCAGCACCAGGAGAAAACCTGCAGGCGTGGGGAACGGTAGGGCACAGACAGTGCCAGTACCGAACCTATGGAGTACGACCCTCGCGAATGGGGAGCTGTCTAGGCTCAGACGGAGAGCTTACGGTAGGACCTCCAGGGTACATGGCCCCACGCCATAGAAGGAGATGCCGACGAGGACCCAGACAAAGAAGTGCAAGAGAGGCTCTCTCTATGACGCTCCAACGGGTTTATTGTTGGAGGGGGTCAGGGAGAGAAGAGCAACAGACACTGCTGTGCAGCAGCTTTTAAACAAGAGGTGGTACAGTGGGTGGAACAGAACAACAACCAATGGGATCTTTGTATGTGGGGACACAGGGTGGTACAGAAAATGACAACCAATAAGATATACAAAGGGGAGGATACAAACTCAAAGTACCAATCAGACACCAAAGAGCAGTGAACATTCTAGGCAAAAGGGTATGTGCAATCTCTGATGGATAGGTAAGGGGTTGACGTATCTAGGAATTGACAGGGAAGGATCCGGACCAAAGGGTTGGGTTAATTTGATAGACAAACAGGTGGCAGGAACATTAAGGGCTAAACCAGCTGTGGGGGAAATGGAGGGAAATTAGGGACACACCACAACAATATACTGCAATAAAGTTTTGGCAAAACTCAGAATGCAACAAGAATTTATAGTGCACTGTATAAAGTACTGAATACTTTCATGAAGGTAACAGCATTCAGTCATTGGTTAGACAAGCTCATTTTGAGTGTTGACCTGCGAGACAAAAGGAGAGGTCCTTTTCTCTGGTGACACCTAAAGAACTGTGTAATAGTTTCAAATGTAAAAAAGTGTTCTTGATCCTTGCTGGAAGATACTATATGTTTGGGGTTTTTTGAAGATTAGTTTTTTGAGTGGAAGATTTACCACTGGTTGAGGTAAATTTAATAAAATGCCATAGTTATAACAACACTGATGCATTTTTCTCCATTCCTTTGGCAGCAGAATGCAGGCCTCAGTTTGCCTTTACGTGGAGGGGTGGGCGTGGGTTTAGAGGGTCCAGAGGGGCTGATGAGACTCCTGACCCAGAAGGAGGCCCAGGTGTGGAAAATCCTGAGTGGAGTGGAGAATGGGAGGATATGGGCCAAACCCTGAAGGAATTTTCTGACCCTATAGCCTGGGATTTTCCATATGAACACATTCAGAACCCAGGTGAGGTGGGAAAATACTTGAAAGAGAAGTGCCAGGATAATTCCAAGGACAGAAGGATTGTTGCAATAAACTGGGCCCTGGCATATGCTTACCGCACACTGCTAGATAAGGTAGGGCAGCAGATAGAGGCAGGGAGCCAGAAAAATAAATCAGCAGCTAAACCAGACAGTGAGCCTAAGCCCCTGGCAGTTGCTGGGGCAAAGAAGCAACCACAGAAAACCAATCGACCAGTGGACGATGATCCAGGTGAAAGACCCTCAACGATGCCTCCTGACGACACCCAATCAGACATCCAACCAACTGACACCCAATCAGAAGCCGACCAAACTGACACAAAATCAAGAGTCCAACCAGCTGGCACATGATCAGGAGCCACTATTGAGTCCTTCTCCCTGAAGGACCTTCGAGGCCTAAGAAAGGATTACACTCGACGACCAGATGAATCTATAATCAGTTGGTTAGTCCATCTTTGGGATGCTGCAGGTGAGGCTACAATTCTGGACGGCACTGAAGCAAGGCATTTGGGATCCCTGTCACATGATCCGGTTATCGACCAGGGAATGATGAGGGGGGCTACCCCTTGCAGTCTCTGGGAACGGATCCTGGGAAGTGTGGCACAAAGATATCTATGTGCAGACGATCTCTATATGCAGCAAACCCAGTGGAAGACCATAGAACAAGGGATTTAGCGCTTGAGAGAAATGGCAGTGGCGGAGATTATCTTCTCAGATGACGTAAACACTAGGAACCCAGACTTGGTACCATGCACACCTGTGATGTGGCGAAAACTTGTACGACTTGGGCCACAAGAATACTCTTCTTCTTTAGCAATAATGAAGGGGGACGACATGGGGGAGAGTGTGCTGGATATGGCAAGAAAACTTCGAGCATATGCAGATGCTGTGCATGGCCCAACACATGCCAGAATCGCAGCCGTGGAAACCCGTCTGCAGAAATTAGAAGGCAAAATAGAGGAGAATCACCATACACTCAGAGATGAGATTAAAGAGATGAAAGAGGGTTTTCTCCAAATCTCGGTGGTACAGGTCAGAGGTTCTGGCACCAAACGCAGACGTTCCCCAGATAGAGAGAGAGGGGGCATCCGACAAGGTAAGCTGTGGTCCCTCCTGCGTGATTGTGGAGAAGATATGAAGAGATGGGATAGAAAATCTACCGATGATCTGGCACAACGGCTGCGTGAATTGTTGGGTGGCAAGACTCAGAGAGGAAGTTCCACTAAGAAGGAAGTCGCTCCAGTCACCCAGGGACAGACGGATAACCAGGTTTAGAGAGGCCCAGCCTCTAGCCAGGTAGAGGCTAGGGACGACCGTGTTTTTTGGACTGTGTGGATTCGTTGGCCTGGTACATCTGAACCACAAGAATATGAGGCCTTGGTGGATACTGGTGCACAGTGCACATTAATTCCATCAACACATGTAGGGGCAGAATCTGTCTCTATCGCTGGAGGGACAGGGGGATCACAGGATTTTACTTTGGTGGAAGCTGATGTTAGTCTGACTGGAAATGAGTGGAAGAGGCACCCTATTGCAACTGGCCCAGAGGCCCCATGCATTCTGGGCATAGACTACCTCCAAAATGGGTATTTCAAAGACCCAAAGGGATTCAGGTGGGTGTTTGGGATAGCGGCTGTAGTGACAGAGGGTGTTAAGCAATTGAACACCTTGCCTGGACTCTCAGAGAACCCATCTGCTGTAGGACTTCTGAAGGGGGAAGAGCAACAGGTACCAATTGCCACTTCAATAGTGCACCGCCGACAGTATAGAACAACTCGAGATGCCGTGATCCCCATCCACAAGATGATTCGTGAGCTGGAGAGCCAAGGGGTGGTCAGCAAAACCCACTCACCCTTCAACAGCCCCATCTGGCCTGTGCGTAAATCTGAAGGAGAATGGAGATTGACTGTGGACTATCGTGCATTGAATGAAGTGACTCCACCGCTGAGCGCTGCTGTGCCAGACGTGTTGGAGCTCCAGTACGAGCTGGAGTCCAAGGCAGCAAAGTGGTTGTCCTAAAGTGACTATGTATCCCCAAATCATCTGTTCTGTGTTCTGTACCTTTAAGACTAGTTCTGAGAGTGAGCAGGGAAAGAAGAAGCGCGCAGTTTGTTTTGAGAAACAAACTCACTCCTCTGAATCTGCTCTCGTCCTTGCGACTGTGTGGTTTCTTTTTTTTCCCTTCGTCGGATGCACGGAGGGCAGCCAGAGAGAGTTTTTTTCTCCTTTTGTTAGTCTAGCTAGCTGAGGCAAAGAAGCTTTCCTAGACTGTTTTTTTTTATTATTATTTTATTTTTTCTTTGAGACTGTTTAAATCTGCTCTAGACTAAAAAACCCAAAAAAGCACCAGAATCTTGCACCCATAGCCCACCGGGCCGGGACTCGGCATCTTCCAGCACTGAAAGAACTAATAAACAAACTCCTAACACAAACTCTCAGTTTTACCATCTCTGTTCGAAGCAGCGAGAAGTTTTATTGTTTCATATTATTATTATTGTTATTATTATTATTCATTCTTTATACTTATGAGCATTTTGTTTGTTAAATAAATAAAGCTTTTTTCCACTCTTCTCTAGAGAGTTATTTCCCCAGACCAGCTGAGAAGAGAGGCTGTTTAAATTTGCTTTTCAAAAAAACCCCATTCGGAAATTTCCTCCCAAATTTGCCCTAAACCAAAACAGTGGTACAGTTACAGTTCCTAGTAACTGAATTTTACTGACAGTATTGAATCATAGAATGGTTTGGGTTGGAAGGGACCTTACAGATCACCTAGGTCCAAACCTGCCATGGATAGGGACACCTTGCTCTAGACCAAAGTCCAATCCAACCTGGCCTTCAACACTTCCAGAGATAAGGAGTCCACAACTGCTCTATCCAATCTGTTCCAGTGCCTTCTCACCCTCACAGTAAAAAAATTTCTCCCTAATATCCAATCTGAGCCTGCTCTGTTTCAGTTTGAAGGCATTCATCCTTATCCTGTCACTGCACACCCTTGTCAAAAGTCCCTCACCAGCTCTTTTGGATGCCCTCATCAGGTTCTGAAAGATCATAGTCAGGTTTCCCCAGAACTTTCCTTTCTCCAGGCTGAACAACCACTGAAAAACAACTCTTGGCCTGTCTTTGTAGGAGAGGGGCTCCAGCACACTGATAACCTTGGTGTTTCTCCTGTGTTCTCACTCCATCAGGTTTATATCCTTTGTGTGCCCCAGACTGGGTGCAGTGCTCTGGGAGAACACTTGCAAAGGCAGAGCAGAGGGGCAGAATCACCTCTCAGCCTACTGGCCACGCTGCTTCTGATGTAGCCCAAGTTGGTTTTCTGGGCTATGAATGCACATTTCCTCTTCACAGCAAGATGCAAGATGATGAAAAACAGCCATATGACTAGATCAAGAAGTGTGAATGTTTTAACATGATCTGTGTGACTTCTAGCTGTTTTTTCTGATTATGGTTACATCAAATCAACTTTTGAAACTGTTATTCTTCTCTCATGCTTATTATAATAAGTTAGATGGCAACAGTGTTAGGTGAATTTAAAACACTTGGAAATCTGAGAGAATGCTGAATACTCTGAATGTAGCAGAGTTATTTTTGTTGCAGTCAATACAAAATGAAATGGCCTTAGAAACAATGCCTTGATTCTTCCTTGCAAAGATTAAAGTGCATTATTTCAAACACTTGAATGCTACAGTTAATCTTAGTGTATCTACTTAAATGCTACTACTAATTACCAGATTACAGGATGTTCCTGTAATCTGGTAATTAGTAAAGCAAAGCCTTAGTTATCTAATTGTAGTTGATAATTCCAGAGTTCTAGTGATAGCGATAAATACATGGTGAAAAATTGCGATGCAGGAGCTTTTGAGACCTTTCGTTCTTTTAAGGAAGAAGAAAATGCAGAAGTCTGTTAAAAGATGTTTAAAGTTTGCTTGGCATGGCATCTTGAAGTTCTGTATGTTTCATGTTGTGTACAGCATCTATCAAAAAGGATATAGTGGGAAAGGCAGGGAAACCATTTTTGTGGAAAAAAATAGCTGTGTATCTCAGTATTTCTTGGTGTACCTAATTTTTTCTCTATTTTTGTTCCCCTCTTGCTGTGTCTGCCCAAACCACCCTGAATTAAATGTTTTCTTCATGGTAAGAAAAGTTGACACTTGAGAAAATTGTTCCTTAGGATAAGACTCATGTCCTTTTCTCCTGTTTTTGCTTCAACTATGTTCTTTCTCTGTTTACAATCCAATTGTTCTAGATTTTGCCTCAATTGTTTATTTTGTAGAAGCAAGGAATTTATGTACTCCCGCACATAAACATCTCCTCATGTCATTATGCCGAATTCAGTACTACAGTCAGCAGTTTGCATGTTTTTATGCTTGTAGTCTCTCATGGTTTTTGTCTTCTCAGGTCTCACATTCCCTCTTTCAGTAAGGGATTGTCTTTATTCTTCCCTATTCCTCAAGTTTGTCATGAGACTGACTCTTCAGAGCATTGCTCTTTTAATAGAGTTCTTTTTGTCTTAGGTTCAAGAATGCTTTTATTTGCTGTCTGGTTTTGTGAAATTTTTAAATTGTTTTGGTAGTTATGCTTGTACAGACATTTTAGTGTATATTGGTTTTCTTAAGGAAAAAGTTAAACCTACCTTTGTCTCTCTAATGTGCTACTTAAAATACATAATCAGATATTGCACGCTCAAGGTAAGAGTTATTGTACCAACATCACAACTAAATTGCACTTTCTACATTTATAATTAGAGCAGATGCAGAGACGTGTCCTAGGGAGTGACCCTGACCTGAGTTGATGAGTGAGAAACTGTGAAATTAAATCCTCTCAATGTCCAAAGTGGGATAAAATCACAAAGTTGCATGGCACTGACATGGTACTGTTTCTTGCACCATGTCAGGCTCCAACCCCATCCCTGTCTCTCCATCCCCTCTGAAGTAGCTTCCATGCTTGTTACAGCATAATTAACGATTAATTGCATGAAAGAGGCAGACTGAAAAACGGCATGAATCTGTGGCCATGTGGTCACTGAGGAGTGGCTGGAAATACTCTAAATCCCATTTATGTACTTTGTTCAGTAGTAGTTCTTGAAACAACATCAGGTATCAGGTAAATTTTTAATTTAATTTCGTATGTCAAGTTTTACTTTTAGAATGAAAGTGTTATCAGTCTTATCAACTTATGTGTTTCCTGTGGTGGAAACATTTTCAGCCCTATGATGGGAAGCAGAAGAAGCCCCATTAGCAGGGGAAGATGCTGAGCCCCTGCCTCAAAGGTGTTCAAGGCACTCTGGGTAACTCCAGCTACCTCTGAGTACTCTGGCCATTACATAAGCATTTCATCTAGTGACAGTTTAATTAATTACAGACCTTGAAACACAGACCAAAAGAAGGGCCTCGTGACATCAAATCCCTTTCATGTTCCTGCTAGCCCCTGAATCTCAGCTGTTGAACAGGGGATTGGCAGCAGTGGGGAGCCCTCACCTGCCAGGTGAGACTCAGGACGTTCATTGTGGGAGCAGAACCTGGAGCAGCATCTGTGCCTCACAGGAGCCTCCCACCTGCTGATCCTTAACTCTGGCTCCTGGGACTCACTGCAGGTCTGTCCCCCATCTGTCCTGCATGGGGCTAGTGTTAGCAGCGTGGCTGCCCTCGGGAAGGGAGCTGGTTCTTAGCAGTGCTAAAATCCCACCCTAGAACACAGAGGCACGTGCAGGAGGATTATGGTGCAGTCTGACTTGGGACACTGAGCACCTCAGTACCATCAAAATGAACATGTGATGCACAGAGCCCTTTTCAGTGACACCTGTCTAATGCACAGCCTGTGGCACTTTGTGGCATTTGACTGACGGCAAGGTAAGGTGCCTGCTAAATGGTGTTTTCAGGCTGAGTAGATAATTCTTCTCTGAACACCTACATGAAGGACCTCTCTCTTCCCTGGCTCTGGCCCACATTTGTACTAGCTGTAGTTTGATGGCTACATACCTCCAAAGGGTTATATTTTCTCTAAAGGTGTCACACACTATTCAGAAAAAGTAATCTTTCATTGCCTCAATACAGGCAAACTCTTTTATTATTGTCACTGTGAATCTCCTCAAAACTGAAGTGCTTTTATGTAGTTCAGTCTTTAAATACCCTTTTATTCTCATTCAAGAAAGGCTGGTTATCATAACAGTCAAGGATTCTAGTTTTTCATTTCAGCTAAAAAAAAAAGGTCCAAGGAGAAATATGGTAGTTTTTATTTCTGTAATTATGGGGCTATCTTCTGACAGAGCAGTAAAATGTGGCTAACAACATATAATCAAAGTAAAATAATTTTATCTTTGATTTTACTGTTTTAGCAATTCTTGAAATAAAAATGCACCTCTGTATAGGATTTTGCTCACCCACTACTTTTAAGCCTCAGTAAGAACTCCTCATGTTGTACAGTAGTCAGCATTTTGCCTATGTTTTTATGCATGCAATTTGTCATCAGTTTATGCCTCTTTAAGGCTTGGCAGTGATTTCTTAAAAAGTCTCTTTTAGTTGTAGTGTGCAAAAATTACTTTTTCTTCCTGAGGCTCCTTGGTAAAAGACAGAAGAAAGCATAGTGGTAGAAGTATTATAAACTGAAGCAGATGGCATTTTGGTTTTGTAGAATATAATGAAGCTTGCACATAAAGTTAATTGTCTCATAACCAAGTACATTTCTTGAACTATGATGAAAATCAACCAGAGGAAGGATTTTCACATAATTTAAGAAAGTGTCAGTAAATAACTTGCAAATAAATAGAATCATTCCAAGCTGGGAAGACTTGGGGAGGTCAACAGATAAGCTAATGCAAGGAGTTTGACTGGGTGATGCTTTTGAAGATGTCTAGTCCTTTCTGATGACCATGTTTAATATTCTCATGTAAGTCAGAAACTGTAAGTAATTCCAAGTACTGAAGCATCAAGATTACCAGAAGCATTGAATGGATTCATCCTCAGTCACTTCCTTTGGGAGCTGTCAGTAGCAGGGTTAAATCAGATTTAACAAAGATATCATGGTCATTTGAGAAGAGATTTCTCCATTGAAGTTGAAATAAGCTTTATCAATGCAAAAATGTAAATGCCTTTTCAGATCAAAAGGTAGTTTGAGTAGGGTTTTTTTTAATGATCTCTAGCATTCTACCTCTAATGATCTCAAGACTGTTCTATTTGAACAGAGAAAACTGCTTATAGTTCACTTTGGAGAAGAAAAAAAATATGTGCTACTGTGACAGACTAAACACTGGTGGTAAACTTATTAGTTACCATAATTGGCTGTGATTTGAGGGATGAAAAAGATTATATTAGATCTGAGAACTTCTGAACAGGCATCAGAGAATATCAATATCAACTACAGAGGCAAAATTAGTGTCTTTGGTGTAAAACAACAAGCGTGCAAGATCTTCCTTTCTTGTTTTTATTTTTTAAAAATGTTTTTACTAATCTCTGGACTGTCTTATCTCTTGCAGTCTTTCCCATTTTTTTTTCAGTCTACATATTCTTGGATTGTAACTCTTTGCTGTGATATATATATTTAAAACCCAGCAATTTTTTTATTCATTCTTTAAGAGCGCATTACTAAATTGTATGCAACATGTACCATGGGCCTTGTATAAAATACAGAAAGAGTTGCCAGCCATAAGTCTTGCATGTGTAAGGGGACAAAGTGTTCATATCTAATCATGCTGCTCTTGATCGATATTAGTGGACCTTTTATTATAACTCAATAGTCTACAGTCTGTATATACAAATGGTTCTTTATTAACCACAAAATAATAGTTTACAACAAACCCTCCTACTTGGTTTTCTTAAACTACAAGTGGTCATGTTTATGTTTTTTCAAATACTCAGGAGTGGTTTTTCTTTTCTCAGTACAGAAAATAACACTGAGTGGTAATGATCTAATTCAGAAAGAGGAAATATCTTGTGCATGTGAGATAGTAAAGTAGTGTTTGGAAGATATGTACATGATCTGAAACCCATATGGTGGGAAGAGGAGAGTTATCACAGGTGCTTCCTTAAATTGAGAAATGTAATCATACTGTTTTTTGAAAGATAATATACTTTTACTGAGGAAATGCTATCGAACTAGTATATCAAGGTTAAACTGTTACACCAACAGAGGAGAGTGAGACTCCATCTGGTCCTCCAGTCTCTGGAGGAGGCTTTGCTTCCTTAATCTCAAAACACAGATTTTGGCTGCAGCCATACAGGGTATTTGTGGATTCTTTCTGGAACAATTCATCCAGTGTATTTTCTACCAGCCTGGACATTGCGTCATCTAGGCCCTTGTTTTACTGTATACTTTGGCTTTATGAACTTCATGTCTTACAAAGGAAATCTATCATTGCTTTTTGTTCCCCCTCTCCCATCTCTACTCCCACTGTTGAAGGAAATCTGCACGATGGAGTTGAAATCTTCTGTGTAACTGATGCAGAGCTGACAGCCTGGCAGACAGCAGCAACAGAAGAATGCATGGAACTGGAGGTGTGGCAGGCAGAAACAAACAGGGAGTCTGGGGACATCTCTAGCCCACAGCAGTGAAAGAAGCTCTGGGTACCTCATGACATTTGCAACTAGTTAAAAAGGAGGAATGGGTTTCAGAACATAGACATGCACTTTAGTAGGACAGGCAGCTTGCCTCCAGCTGTAGAGACAAGCTATGGGAATCTACAGGAGCCTTATCTCTACAGTTACTTACCCCCAGCTCTGTTGCAACTATTTTTGTCATGTGATCACCTACAGAAGTGATCAGCATACTGTTGAAGAGAAGAGGGGAGTGCTTCTTGTCAGAAATTATCTAGAACTCAGGCTTCTGCTATAAAAGCACAGTTGCTTAGAGAAAAAATGTGAGGCAACTTTTAAATTAAAACTAAATTATCAGCTTCTGCTGTCCACTTGGCATATGTACCTACCACATTTCCTTTCTAGTTCACCTGTTGTGTTGAACCCCACATGCATATTTCCCAAAGCCCTCAAGTCCCTCCAAGTCTTAGAAGACTCCAAGAAAAACAAAATTGTACCAATCAACCTGATGCGCAGTCCTCAAACTGAAAGAATATGTACAGCCCAAAAGCAATTCTTAGCTTTCAAAAATAATGAATATAAAAGATCTCAGATATCTGACTGAATAGTTCTGATTGCATACAATTGAAGAGCTTCTTACTCAAATGTCTATTATTTGTTATGATCTCAGAGACAGATATCAAGATGGGATTTAGCAAATTTTTTACATTTTAGTAATGGGATGAAGTTATGAAGCACAAACTTTTCTACCAGTAATGTCTGAATGTAAATGAGAAAGTAAATACAGGGAATAATTAGAGAAAGCTGCAAACAGCCACATAAAAAGCTTTATTCTTTGTACTCACAGTGTGAAGCTTTATGCCAATACACTGTCTTACCTGTTAAAAAATATTTCAGGATAATGTAGATAAATTGACTAAATTCTATAGCTGAATACCACAGCAACCAAAGAATGAATACAAGTGTACAGGTCTCCACACTCATTTATTCCTGAAGAATTAGGAATGCTACATTACTTTCTTAAAATATAATAAGGCCATTGGACAATATGTAATTTTAAAATGTGAAGAATTTAATGGGGCATATACTACTAAAGAAATCTAATTTCTGAACATGTGATCAAATGCTTGTAGGGCAAGTAACTATGCCTCTTTTCTCCTGCAATATTTCTTCTGAAATATGTTCTTCACAAATGGTGTTTAGAACAATTTATTGGATAGTGTTGCCACTCTGTAGATAGGAAGACAAGTCAGGAATGGCTTCAACAATGTTTGCTTCTATGGATCATCCAGTGGGAAGCTCACATAATCAAAACTGCTGGTGCCTATTCAGGTGAGACAGTAACATTTGTTATTCCAGGCTTCAAGGAGGCTTGACTCCAGGCTCTGTGCCCTCATAAACTGGAACACATAGATCTGTTCCCAGATTATCTGAAAAACAGAGACTGATATTTACATTATGAGGACCATTCCTTCCTCAGTAGTTTGTGTCCTTTCCCACTTGGTAGCCTACCCATCTCTAGGGTTCTGATCACCTGTGTGTTAAGGAGGTAACTGAGACAATGGCATTGTGTTACATGGCCACCTGTTTTCTAAAACCTCACTTCATGATGAGTTACTTTGTCATCACATCAAATGTTTCTGCAATACAGCTCAGCTAGCGTTTTATAGGACTCCTGATGTGAAGTGGCATATTCTGTACTTCAGTAGAAGGTTTATATTTTGGATCATAATGTTTATGTTCTTGTGCAAGGGGTAAGTAGACTGCTTGGCTCTAATCAGTGTATGCAAAATGACATTTGGACTTGGGAAATGTCGTGATTTGACAATGTCCCAACACCAGGCACCCACGAGATTTGCTCTCTCACCCTCCCCTGCCACAGCTGAGCAGAGGAGGGAGAAGGGAAAAAAATTAACAAAGCCTTAATGAGTGAGACAAGGACTGGGAAAAATATTTCAAGGGCAAAACAGGCTCAACTTTAGTTGGAAAGTGGAGTTCTATTATTAACAGAATCAGAGGAGGAAAATGAGAAGTAACATAGGCCCTTAAAACACCTTTTGTTCTAGCCCCTCCCTCCTTCCCACTGACAGTGCAGGGATACAGGGCATGGGCATTTTGGTCAGTTCATCACTGAGATTTTCTTCCGCTGCTCCAGGAGAGGAGTCCTTCCCCTGTGAGGCCATGGGGTCCCTCCCATGGGAGACAGCTCTCCATGAACTTCTCTAGCATGGGTCCACTCTCACAAGCAGCAGCCAAACCACACCTGCTGCAAACGTGAGTCCCTCCCACGGGCACACAGCCCTCCCAAAACTGCTCCTACGTGGCTCTCTTCCCACGGGGTGCAGTCCTCCAGGGACAGGCTGCTCCAGCCTGGAAGCAGGGCCCCCTCTCTCCATAGGGTCTCCCATGGGATCACAGCCTCCTCCAGGCATCCACCTGCTCCAGCATGGGCACCTCTCCCACAGGCTGTGGGTGGATCTCTGCATCCCCCATGGATCCCCACGGGCTGTGGGTGGATCTCTGCATCCCCCATGGATCCCCAGGGGCTGCAGGGGCACAGCTGCTTCCCCATGGCCTCACCACAGCCTGCAGAGGAATCTCAGCTCTGGCACCTGGAGCACCTCCTGCCCCTCCTGCACTGACCTTGGGGCTCCGTGTTGTTTTCCCTCACATGTTCTCACTTCCTCCTCCTCGACAAGAAGCAAAACCCTGTGACTTTTTGATTTTCTTCTTAAATATGTCATCACAGAGGCATTACCAGCCTCTCTCATTGGCCTAGTTTTGGCCTGCAGCACGTCCATCTCCAGAGCCATCAGTGTTTGACTCTGCTGGACATGGTGGAAGCTTCCAGCAGCTCCTCACAGGAGCCATCTTTGTGGCCCCCCTGCTACCAAAAACCAGGCTGTGCCAAACCAATACAGGAACCTTCTCAGGGCAGCTACAACAACCGGTGTGATTTTCTCTGGTCGTGTCCCCTCTTTTGAATCAGCGTGTTTCTTGGGGTACAGTTTTGCAGAAAGCCATTTCAAGAGCTGATCTTGCTGAAAATCGCTTTTGATGTATACTTGTTTTTCGGTTTCATACCCTGCATTAGCTCACTGTTTGCACAAGCTCAAATGGTACACATAAGCAAAGGTAGAAGATAAGTGGATTGTGGAAACTTGAACTGAACTTGTGCCACTTCATCATCGTTTCAGGGGAGGAAGTGAGGAGGAGAAGGAAGAAATTGCCTTCTATAGTATATTGTTGTGGCGGTTGTTGACATTCACATAAAAATTCACATTTAACCTTTAGTCTGGATGTTTTTTTCTTTTATCTCTTTATTCCATTTTTTTTGTTTTTGTTCTTGTGCTTGAGTGTATGCTTGAAAGTTTTGTATTTTACAGAGATTTTGATTGATGATATTTTGACCTGCTCAATGTTCTAGTTCAAGGAACATGGCCTTGAGAACACTAATGACTATGTTAATTAACAAGTTTCTGAAAATTAAGGATTTCCAAACTCCAAAGGTGCTTGAATTATGCTTCATATTCCTGGACATTCTTCTTATTCCTTCTTAGTAGAGTATCAGAGTATATGAACAATTGCTCTTTTTATCAGGTAACAGAAATGCCTTCTAAGGGAGATTTTGAATTTTTTATTCTGGTTAAATGCATGAATATGTTATTTTTTTCCCAGCAGAACACAATCTTCTCCTTCATTGAATAATGTGTCTTGTGCGTTCGCTCCAGATATGGGAAAGTTGAACTGAGTTCCTTCCCCTTCAGGAGACAGATCTTATGGTCCTGAACAAAGTGCCATAAATACACAGCTCTCAGATGAGTGCTTTTGCTCTGTGCTTGTAAAGTTGACTCTCTTTGTCTAAACCAAAACATTGAGCAAGGGCCTGGGGTCCTCCTGAGGGATTTCAAACAGTGAAGCTGAAGGTTCATTGCTTCTCTGTTCCAATCACAGCAGAAAGAAAACCAAACCTGGCTTCTACCAAGTATTCTAGCTAGGAGCTGATGGAGTTTTCTAGAGCGGGGGTCCTTTGCTGAAGCTATTTTGCCTTCTGTAAAATATTTACATACATGTAAAAAGGCATTCCAAAATGTGAGGCATTGACATGAGGTCTCCTCAGGCCTTGTAATCCTGAATAAAAGGAGGTTTCTTCATAGGGCAGTTTTATGAGCTCGTTTTTCCTCAAATGAGTGTCCCAAAACAAAACTGTCTTTTCCAGACTTAAAAGATCAATTTTTTGTTAAATGGACCAGAACTTCTCTATATCCTATTTCAGTCCCAGGAAGAGTTAACAAAAATAAGTTTAGCTTGATAAAAACCAAATATGATTTTCCTTTTTTTGTTGATTCCACAGCAAAAGTCTCAGATGAAACAACCTCAGAATAATAAAAACCATCAGCCTGCCATTTTGATGGATATATGTATCACTTCTTCATTTAACCACCTTTCTGTTGACATCTGTTGAGTACGAGATTGCTAGAAAATGCTTTACTCTAATATTTTTAATCATTTATTTATGTTTTGTGATTATGTTACATAATACTGTGTCTTTCTAGACCATGAAAACAGAAAACAATAATTTTCTCGCTCAATGTAATGCTATTACTAGTACCAGAATTATCATGTCTGCCTACTGATATCACCCAGTACAACAATCCTGCTGAGTATTTTCTTAGATAAGCAAGTATAAGGGGTAGGATTATAGTCAAGGGAGGAATCTGTAAATGTCTCCATGAAGATTTTTTCCTACTATTCACTCAGCTCTGCTCTTGTGACCATGCTTAATGAAATGCATAAATCAGACTTGAGTATTTTAGAAGTCTATCCATCCATATTTCTCTTTTAGCATTCTCTTTTCAGTATGAAATACTGCATCAAGAGCTTCATCTGTGTAGTTTACAGAATTCAGATAATTATGTAGGAAGGTGAAAAACTAATTTAGTAAGAAAAAAAGAAGAGCTGATAGTATAGAAATGTCTATAGTGGCATTTAAAAAATCACAAAGACAAGAAAACTAAGGTAAATCTCCTTTTATAACATTATATCACTGTTTTGCACACCAGACCTCATACAGCTTATATAAAGAACCAAAATAAAGACAATTATGAAGCATATTAATTCAGGTGGATGCAAATGCAGAAAGGAAATTTGCTGACACATTATCAACTGGTTATTTTCACCCCTGAAATATTTTACAAATGTATATGTTTTCAAGATTTGAAAGAATAAGAAAACATCAAACATAAAATGCTATATAAAAATATAAAACAACTGAAGTTTACACCTAGAAATCATTAGTAATGACCTAGTATCAATTGTGGCTGCTTTTCCATACTACTCCCACATAGCAAGAATAGTATAATTGAGTTAGTCTGTTTAGACAAGTATATACTTTATGTTGTGAATGTTACAAGAAATTGGTCTTATTCTACACAAGCTTTAGTATAAACACACTGTAAGCTTTGTAAAACAACCTTATCAGTCACAAGACAGCTCATCTACATTTTATAATATATTTAATTAGTGCTTATGGCTGCTAAGTAAAGAAAAAGTTGAACCAAAACAGATGGAGCTACAACAGGGTTTGTAAAATGGGTTACTTCACTGCTGGCATCCTAGATCTCCTTTCAGAGAAAGAATCAAAGCAGAACTGAGAAAGAAAAGGGAAGCTGAAAAGGTCACATAGAAGATCTGAAAAACACACTTAATCCAGAAACTTTTTTTGCATGTTTTTCCTCAATACTTTTGTGATTTTGAATTAATTTGACACCCCTCTTTCTGAGCTAAGGTAGAGAAACTGCCTACAAGAGTGTATCTTTACTTTTAGGATACAACCTTGGTCTTAGTGCATGTTTTGCATATGAGGGAAGGTAGATGTACTGTGACCATACACTGCTCTAGGCTTTGCTTCATTAGGGGTCATACCATAGAATCACAGAATGGTTTGTGTTGTAAAAGACCTTAAAGTTCATCCACATCCAACCCGCCTGCCATGGGACATCTTTGACTAGACCAGGTAGCTCCGAGCCCCATCCAGCTTGGCCTTAACCACTTTCAAGGGTGAGGCATGCACAGCTTCTCTTGGCAACCTGTGCCAGTGCCTCACCACCCTCACAGTAAACAATTTCTTCCTAAAATCTAACATAAACCTAGTCTCTTTTTCCTGTCGCTACGTGCTCTTGTAAGTAGTCTCTCTCCATCTTTCTTGTAGGCTCCCTTCAGGTAAGGGAAGGACACAATTAAGTTACATTCTTTTCTTCAGGTGCACTATTCTCAGTTGTCTCAGCTCTTCCTCATAGGAAAGGAGCTCCATCTCTTCAGCCATCTTTGTGTTCCTCCTGTGGACTTGCTCCAGCAGGTCCCTGTCCTCCCTGTGCTGAGACCCCAGCTCTGGATGCAGAGCTCCAGGTGGGTCTCAGCAGAGCAGAGCAGAGCAGAGGAGAGAATCCCCTCCCTCCCCTGCTGCCCACGGGGCTCTGGATGCAGCCCAGGACACGTTTGGCTCTCTGGGCTGGGAGTGCCATGGCCGGGGCATGTCCAGCCTCTCTCCCACCAGCACCCCCAAGTCCTTCATATCCCAACTTCCTTTCCAAAGATACTGATGAATCTTTACAGTAAACACAGTGAATTATTTTGGAATCCTTTTCAAATAATTTTTTTACTTATAAAGGCTTGTTTCTAGTATTAATTTTAATTGGATACTATATAATTACTGGAATAGACAAAGCATCACTAGATTTTAAAAAAATGCCACCTTTTTTTGTACACTTTTTTTTTAAAAAAAAAGTATGGATATGGCACAACTAAGACTTGTTAAAAACCTAATTAATAGTTTAATTTTCATTCATAAATTGTCTTGCTTGCATCAGTGGACTACCTATACTGAAAGCTTAGATATGCTTTGCAAAAGCAAGCCTTCATTAATAGTTAATACCCATGGACGTTATTTTATTTAATGAGAAGCAAAAATACTGGCATTATGTCCTTTAAAAAACCTGGAGTACCTAAATGTTTCTTCTCTTCCACGTAAACACCATCTCACTCATTTTCTTCCAGTTATTTCTTAAATTTTTATTAATTTTGGTTTTTATGTCCCTTTCTTCTCTTTCCCCTGCCACATTGTACATTTCCTTGGGACAGATTTTTTTTTGTTTTAAATATTGCATACTTTCTTTTACATTTGATACACTTGTGGCAATCATGAGAATGGCTTGCAAACAAATTGTCTGCATAACTACCAAAAGACCTGGTCAATGTAATGAATACGTTATGTGTTTGGTTGTGTTTCCTGACAGCTACAGAAATAAGCAAAACCCCACACAATGCACTCTCTTCCATGTTTTTAATGTTCAATTCAATGTCTGAGCTATTATTTATAAAGGAGAAAAAGCTACTCTAGCTCCTGACACATGACACAACTCTTCTATCTGATGAGAAACAACCATAAAAGGTGACCTATAAACAGTTAAAAAGATAAAACCCTTAGCTGTTGAGGGGGAAACTGTGGGAAAGTGACCAAGGAAGACACCCATATGGAGTCTGAAAGTTTGGCTGTTGTATGTAAGCTTGGGATGCTTTTGGTAAGAGTTAGATGAGACAGTTGCATATGCTCATTAATTATTGTAAATGTCACCTTCTTTTATGTTTAGTTCCTTAAGATTAAAGAGAGCCTTGGTTTTAGAAGACTGACTGAACATTGCATTAACTCCCAGTTCCAATCTTCTGAAGGGAACAAATGCAGGCACCCAAATCTAATTATGTCTGTGAAGTTAAGCATAGTTGTGCAGCAGTGGTTGAGCAAACAGTATATGACTTTGCTTGGGTACAGGGGAGAGTATGGGTACAGCTGCAGCAGCACAGAGGCTAATCTTCCCTCTTCTTCAGCCTCTCATTTAGAGTTTGGTCAGAGATCAGTACCCCACAGCCTGCAGTGTAAATGAGACATGGTCTACTGATGGAATTAGTCCTCAGTTTCTAAGGGTTAATCTTGCAAGCTGCCGAATGCTTCCCACCCTATCAATTCCATCTAAACAGGAATCCCTTTTAATTTGGGGTTACAGATTCTTAGTTAAGATTCGGCACAGGTTGGCTGCAATGGAGGTTGTTACAGCAGGAAAGCATCACCTGATGACAGATGGTGACTTGGTGAATGGTGTTTACTATAGCAGAAAATGGACTGAACTGATTATTTTTAGCAAGGTAAGTATTTTATAGTTTGAGTACTTTCTGGCACAACTATTTGCAATTAAGAAATTGCAATCTGGATAAGAGAACAGAGTAGTTTTGTTTTAAGACTTTTTAACCATATGTTTGCTCAGAAATTGAGAAATTTGCCACGTAGTAAGTTCAGCTGTGCTTAATGACACCAGAAATTATACGAATTTCAGGAATTGTGTACCCTTGAGCCATTCAATAAACTGCTGGGACCACGTGTGAACTGGGAGCAGTGTTTACATGCCTCAGGGTCATAAATCCAGCTGTTCTGTGTGCATAGCAAAGCCATCCAGGTTCACTCTGAAGTGACTGGGAGCAGTAAAGCTCTTGGGAAGGTTATTTAGAAGAGTTGTAAAGAGATACAGCCTATAGCCAAGTAAGAGAAGGAGCTGAAATTTTGCCTCTCCCCTGGGATTAGGTGCTTATCTGCATCGCAGGAGACAGGTGCCTCAGACTGATGGGAAGGCTTTGTTATGCTCAGGCAGGGGGGTGGTCTTTCAGCACTGATCACTGCTTGGCCTTAGGCTGTAACTGATAAAGAGGCACAGTAAGCTCAACTTAAAGTCAGTCAATTATACACTCAGGACTCTGAGTGTATAATTCTACAGAAATATGTTACCTACCCTGCTGCAGAGTAATCGAGAATTGAGGCCCCATCATTTCCATTAGAGAGCATTCCCATTGCACAGCCAGGAATGCCCACAGCTTGTGGACATTGCAAGGTCACTGCAAAGAGGCAACTCAGTTTAGGAACTGGCAGGTACTTTAGGGTTTCCCTCTGGACTTGTTTGTGACTGACATCACAAAGTTGTGTATATAACGTTTAGAAATATTCCTGCTTGCCTTTCTTTTAAAACTCCAATTTCTCTAAAAGTTCCATTTCAGCCCTCCTAACTCGAGCTGCTTAAGAAGTGAGACACCAAGAGTGACCTGCAAGAAGGGTACTGAATGGATGGGACACACAGAAGTTCAGAGTTAAAAAGAGGGAATCATGAGATGCACTAGAAAAAAAAAAGCCCTAATTGTGTAAGAGTTAAGTGAGGAAAGGAAAAATATACAGGAGAAGTGAGGCGAACAAGCAAAGACTGAAAGCTGAGCTGATACTAGTAAAGGAGGAAAAACAAGAACAAGTTAAAACCATCATTACAAAGGATAATACTGAGTTACAATGCACTGTGGTGTCATTTGGGACTTTAATTGCATGCTTTACTGAACATTGCTAGGAGTATTTTTCATGCCAGCAGCCATAGGTTTAGCTGCTGTGGGCCTCAGTGTCTTCTGGAAGGTTGAGCACTCAATCAGTCTTTAATGGAAAGTTAGAGATCATTGTCAGCAATTCGTAGCAATCCACACTACATCTGTGTGTAGCACCAGTATTTATTTATGTTTTGTTTGAGGTTACTATTGCTGCTGGTTAATACATACACTTTTTAATTTTAAAAAAATACAGTTGCTTTGGAAGTTTCAACCATGAATTGAAAAAAATAAGGCTTGGTCCTCTATCACTTCAATGCTTTTCTGCTCTCTATTACAATTAAAATAAAAAAAAAAGTAATGTGAGAGGCTTTACACTCCCTAGGCTATGAGACAGCTTAAAATATTCTTAAAAACTTACTGAGGGTTGAACAGCTGATATTTTAAGCTACTATTTCATATTGTAATTGAAGACATTACTTTTTAAAATCAAAAATATTTAAAGTTTTTATTAAGAATTAAACAGTATTTTAGGTCATATTATTAATTCCATTTTCCTTTCCATTCCAACTATTCTTTTGAAAGCAAGGACTTTTATCAATGGACCAGTGCTAGCTCACTCCAAAAATCAGTAAAGATGCTTTACTTACATTGAAATTCAGTCTGAAATCATGTTAAGTTCACCATGTTAGTGTGGTTTAAGCCAAGTAATCACAGACTTGCAGTGATGACCCCAAGAAGTCAATATATTTATAACTTCACCAGGAAAACATCACTGAGGATTGTACAGAGTGCCATTGACTACTTACATGGACAGTGGTAATGGTATAGAATACAGCTGACTGTATATCTCTCTTAAAACTCATACAGGCTTAAAGAAAATTACATGAACTCTGAGTATTTTTACTTGACTATTACATCAGAATATTAGAATGCAATTGCTAATAATGGATGCCTAGTGAAAATTATACTAAAAATGTTTTTATCCCATGAGTCACTTCTCTGTTAGCATGAACATGTAAGTATTGCTCCTCCATCCCTCACACCTTAGTGCTATGTTTTCAGGCTAAGCACAGAATCAGAGAATGGGGCAGGCTGGAAGGACACAGCCACAGCAGGACACCTCGTCCTCCCTGCCCAAGCAGGGCTGTCCTAGACCACATGGTACAGGATTGCATCCAGACAGTTTTTTATATCTCCAGTGAGGGAGACTCCATAACCTCTCTGGGCAATCAGAAAGAATTTCTTCCGCATGTTCAGGTGGAACTTTCTGTGCATCAGTTTCTGCCCATTGTCTCTTGCCCTATTGCTCAGCAGCACCAACCAGAGGCTGGTCCCTCCTCTGACCCCTCCCTGCAGACACTGACAGACAGGGATGGGGTCCTCTCTCAGTTGTCTCTTCCTGAAGATGAACAGGGCCAGCTCCCACAGGCTGTTCTCAAAAGTTATCCCTTGGTAACTCTGTAGCCCTGAGTTGGATGTGCTGCAAGGGCTCCATGTCTCTGTTGTCCTGAGGAGCCCAGAGCTGGACACAGCTCTCCAGATGTGCCTCACCAGGGCTGAGTGGAGGGGGCAGGATCACCTCTGTCTCCCTGCTGGCAGTGCTCTTCCTAATGCAGCCCAGGATATCACAGGTCTTCTTGGCCACAAGGGCACACTGCTGGCTCACGGACAGCTTGCTTTGTAAATTACCACGTCATTTTAAAGAAGTGCACTGGAAGGGTAGCATTGTGTTTTATGCCTTAAGAGTGGAACGGTATTGACCCTTTAAATGTTCTAACCCCAGAGGTCATTGTCTACAGACACCTCTGAGTTTCACTTTACTGGTGACTGGCAGATAGTCCTGGATCTTGCAGAAAAAATTGCAGATTTTGTTTGGTTTGTACTAGTGCTTTACTTGGAGCATATAAAAGTAGAGAAAAAAAATTGTTGCTCTTTTGGAGTGTTGATGGCCATTTTGTGGTTTTGGATTATTTTTCTAACCTCTGCCCTTTTGAATGCTCTCCTGCACTAGAGATATTAGATGCCAAACACCACTGCCCTAAGTTTTATATATTCCCTACAATGGCAAGGTTTCAAGATTTTTTTTTTTTTTTAGTTTTTCTTAAGGCTTCTAGTGTGTGTTTATATGTCACATGAACATGTTTAGAAAATTATATAAAGAAGAGAGCTGGGGAGAGAACAGGGTGTCCTGATGCTTACTGAAATATTTCTATCAGCTTTACTAATAGGTGGGAAGGGGGATTATTTCTGGCATAAAGTGAAAGCAATCTGCTTAGTCTAAAAAAGGCAGAACCCATTTATGAGCAAAAATTGTCTGACCTATGCATTTCCTCTCAGTCACTGTTCACACATTACTGAAACACATTCACTGTGTTGCTTCACTTTTATTTTCCCCAGTTACATTTTGGGCCAGTCTTCTCACATAAATTTTCCAATCATGTACCTCCATTAATTTAATTTCTTTTCACCTCATTTACACCTCTGTAAATATTTTCAGGTTTCCAGAAGCACAAACATAAAAGTTATTTGTGTTTGTCTTGGTTTAGATAGACAAGTATCTGCCAGGGAAGATTGGAGTCTCCCTTGGAATGTAAGCCCCCCCTCCCCACCCTCTTCCTTTCCAAATTATTATAAATTTGCAATTAAAAGGCTGTCAGGCAAAGATTTTGGGAATAGGTATAGCAGTTCTTTACTAGGGATATTAAAAATACAAATGTTGTAGTACAAAAGAATAAGCAAACAAACAAACAAGAAATCCTAGAAAACCCTGACAGAGTCAGGAATACAACTTGACACCCTGTTGGTCAGGGTGTTGGAAACAGTCCAAAAGTAAGACCTCCTGGAGTGGCAGATGTGGTCCTGTTGGAAGCAGAGATGATCCTGTGGAGCCAAGGGTCCAGAGGTGGGTCTGGTCTTCCTTTGGGAGTCCCATGGGAACACCGGAGTGCCTGGTGACACTTGTGGCTTCTTTCTGTCTAGGTGGAAATGGTTTGGCTCCTTCTCCCTGGGTGGAGCATCTCACAATAGGATGATGAATTGTATCATGTCACTGGTGAGCTTTCATGGCCCTATTAACAGAAGATATCTTCTTGGAGGTAGAGGAAGAGTGAACAGAGATAAGAAACAGTGCCCCACCCAGTTTTAACACATGGCTTGTTATCAGAAAGGCAGTCACCCCGTCCCTCCTGGAGTTACAACAGATAAAGAAAAAAAAAAAAACCACCTCCCAAACAGGTTTCAACAGATGGAATAGAATATATTTTTTTTGCTTATAAAAACCCAAGACAGTGTTTCTTTTTTACTTAATCCATTCAGTACAATGTAACTGAGCTGAGTTGAACTTGGAACAAAACTAGAAATGACATGAACCACTTTTCAAGACTGAAATGCAACTGGAAGACATATCTTGAATTCACTTGAGCCATGACAGTTACTTTCAAGGCCAACTGTCCTATTGTTCATGAAATTACTTGTAAAGATCTCCAGGAAGTTTCTTCATGGCTATGTGTCTCTGCCCTAGCCAAAACCAGCACAAGCGATACATCCTCTGTAGAGGGATTAGAGCATGCATGGAGATCCCTTTGCAATAACACTAAGGGTACCTGGATGCTAACATCTTGTCAATCTTTACAAATTTAGAGATCAATTCTTTGGATTTGCTTTGATTTTCCAACACCTTATGTTCAGTATTTTAATAATTAGAATGACCCCAAAGCTATGATCAAGCTTTTCCTCACTGAAATCAGCAATTCCTGCCATAACTGTACTGAAGTCATCAGGTAAATCAATGGCCAAATTGACTTAATAGGAATTTAAGAGCCACTTATAATAAATAATAATTAATAGAATAAATAACTTTATTTGCAGACTTCTTGTTCAATTCAGTTGATGCTGTGAAGCCAAACATATTAACGCTCTTGAACATGGTGTTCTTTCTTTGAGGATGATTTTTCAATTCACCGTTACCAAGCCTATGAAAACAGTCTGGGGCTTAAAAAGGCAGTCAAGAATTGTGCTAATTGACATGACACTGAGAATAACCCTGTGGTTAGAATAAGCTATAAGCAGAATTGTCAGCATAAATACCCTGCAACTGGGTAATAACCTCCCCCTTTCCTGATCCACCTGGGAGGGATTAACAGAGACCTTTCATGACAAGGTTCAGGACCAAAACCCCATCAGAATAAATCAAGTTCTGATCAAATCTTTAAACTGTGATGAAGGGGAAGGCAGCAAACATGGCTGCTGATAATCTAGTTGGAAAGAGCTGGAAAGACACCTCAAGAAGCAGCACTTCTTAACCAACATTTCATCACCTGACATAATGACAGTGTCTTACCATATTATACTGTATTTTGGACTACAGTGACAATTTCTGTATGCCTTCAAAAAGTCTTGCTGCGTAAAATCATAGAACCAGAGTGTTAGAGAGGATACGTAGCCAATTTAATATAAAGTAATTTTTTTCCGCCATTTGAAAGCAATCTGGGACAGCCACAATAAAAGAATACAACTCCGATTCCGGGAATCAGGGTTGGGTGAATGCAGGGACAGCCACAAGTGAACCAATCCCTCCCCGTTCACAAGTTCTTAGGTTCAGGGGGCAGTTTTTATACAGTTTTTCTTCCTTGAGGCAATTTTATTGTTAGCCTTTGTCTACTGTGCATATTCATACACTTCTTTCTCTTGCTGCTTGATTTTTGAATGCCTTTCCTGGAACAGTGAGGACTTGAATGGAGTTCTGAGAACTGGGCATTGGGATGCTGATACGTGACATCTCCGGATTCCCCTCTCCCAAATCCATATCAGGTGTTGATCGTCGGAGAAGTGGCGGACCCACCCTGGATGGACGAGGCATCTCCTGTTCAGCCAGACCTTTTCTGTTGTAAATTTGTAAATTTGCTTCGCCCTGCAATTGCCTGGGATTCTTACAGTTGCAAATTGGTTTCGGCAGTCAGAAACGTCTTTACAATTTTTGGAAACCTAAACCTGTAACACAGTTTTATTTTATAAGATGTAACATACTTGATACACGAATTTATTTCAAAACATATATCACAATAGAATGGTTTGGCTTAGAAGGGGCCTTGAACATCATCTAGTTCCAAACCTCCCGCCATGGGTTCCAGTACAACTTCCTCATATAAATCTCCTGCTGAAAAGCATTAGCTGCTCCCTGTTACCAAAGCAGAAGGAAAAAAGTATAAGCTTTTATGGTAAAAAAAATCTATTCCTAACTGTATGTGAGTTATATCCAAGGACAGACTCGTATGAAAAGCAATCTTGTATAGCTTCCACACTGAAAACTCATTCAGAAGTCTCCCTTCAAGATAAATTATTTTCTTAAGAGGGAGGAAGTCATATCATGTGATGGATTTAAAGTTTCCTTCTATTCCTACCTACAGATAAGGAGAATTATAGAATTAGTTTTTTATAAAAATACTGTGTTTGCCTTCTGTGTTTGAAATCAATAATACGTGATTAATACAGACTTCCTAAATGAAAATGAAAACCACCCACTAGAATAACTGAACTCAAGAATGAATAATCCATAGCTGTTTAAAGCAGGGCGAATACACGAAAACTGAATTTTGTGAATATTCTTTCAATGTCGTAATCAAATCTGTTTCTCCTACTTTCAGATCTGATTTTATTAACTATAAGCATTGTACTTGGGTGAAAGAATACCTGAAAGTTTCTGCGGACTTTATGATTCCTTCCAAGTTATACTATGGTCATTACTTGTTCTGGACAAGAGCCCCAAGCCTATAATTTGGATGAGCGCCCAGCGCTAGGCACTGGACTGCCCGACCCCTCTCCCGAAGCCCTCAGGTCTGCTAGAGTTTTCCTGGAGAATGAGGGGAGAGGAGCGCCAATTATCACCACGGTGGTCATAGAGAGGCTCTAAATCGTCCTTTCACTGTTTCCATGGGCACGCACACCCGCCGACAGGTCGGAGGCGGAGGCTGGCAAGGGTCAGCACCCGGCCAAGGGTGGGCTGCCCGAGCTGTGGTGCCCGGGAGCGGCGGGGCACAGCCCTGCCCGCGGTGGCGGCCC
>JANPWX010019747.1:193695-347500 GCA_024734555.1 Trochalopteron elliotii | reverse complement strand
AGCCCTCGCCGCCTTCCCCCGGGGAATCGCGGCGCCCCGGCGGTGCCGGCGCGGTGCTGGTCGCGATGAGGCGTCGCAGGAGCCCGGCTGTCGGCTGGCTGCCTGTTGCCGTGTGTGACAATGGAATTCCCTGCCGTTGCTATAGCACCGGGCACTTGTTGCGAGGGGCTGGGGGGAGATGCTGCATTTCCTCTGGCTCACCCCAACTCCCCCTCCGCCGCCCCCGTGTCGGAAGCTGAATGCTGCTCCGTAAAACCTCGGCTACTTCAGCCAAAATAAAAACAAGTTGTAATAAACCAGCTCTTTGTCTTTCAGATTTCAGGTACTCAGACTCCACCTTTACCTTCACCTATATTGGAGGCGCCAAAAGGTACTTTTTTTACAGTAATGACTCGGTTTCCTGGTGGCAGTAAAATGCAGTGGTTCAGTAACGTGGCAGGGTGGTTTTTTTTGTTTGTTTCCTTGTCTTTTGCAATAAGGATGATTTAATCATCGGCCTTCGTGCAAACGAAAACTGAGGAAGAGGTGTGGAGGGAGGTGATGATCCTAGTCGTTAGATGCTCATTCCTCAGAGTCCTGCTCTGTGAAGCTTTTTGTCTTTTTTTCTTAATTTATGTAGATACGTAGAATTTCTGCCGTATATAAATCTCCCAGAAACATTGCAGGGCATGAATGTATGGTGTAAGGTTAATTCATGTTAAAAAACTGGGGAAAGTTATGATTGTAGTAACAAATAGGCCAAATTTCATATTAGCAGCTTACTTCGATGCATGAGAGCCATATTTGGTCCCATGGCAGATGCAAGGCTGTCTGCATTTGGCCAAATTAAATTCCTGAGACATTAAACGAAGTGTCAGTATAACTTAGAAGGTTAAAAAAGATGTTGTGTTGAAGGTTTAAATATTATTCTTAAGTGAATCCAAGCTTGTGGTAATGAATTGGATTGTACCTGTACACATTTTCAAAATATATTTCAACATTTGTTGTGCTTGTCAGTTTTCGGAAGAAAATATATGTAGAAACTCGAACTCATTCTTTTGCTTTCCCTGACTGTTAGTTTTCATTTACTTAATAAGGTGCTAAAAGTAAATGGTAAGTTGGTCTTTTTTTAGCTGGATTGTCAAAACCCGATATAGTGAGAAGTTTTGCGTTTATTTTTTTGGTTCCTTTTTTTTTAACAATTCTGTTTCTCTAGTATCTTTGTCAGTTATTTTTCTTTGGCAGGGTACATCGCGTTAAAGTACTGCATTCTTTCGTATTCTTTGCAAGGGAACCTGTCAGTGGAGGCAGCACTCCCTCTGCCATCAATGCTCCCTCTCTGACTACTTTGGGATCTGGCTCTAGGACCAGACTCCCAGATGGTCCTCAGGCTTCAGGATTGCTCAGAAAAATGTTTTCCCACCTCACTGCCCCACCGCTTCCTACTGAAGGAAAGGACAACTTCTGTCATTTTCAGTGAAGTAGAATATTTCACACAGTAGCTGAGAATCAGTGTGTTTTTAGGTTGCTCATAGTATACTTTTGTCTTCAGTATTTCAATATATGTTTTGTTTAGTTGTGGTTTTAAGACAGTTTCGGAAGGATTGATACTGAAACATAGGCCTCACTTGACATAAGCACCTTATCTTAGATATGAATTCATAAAACTTTAAAGGTGTGACTGCCGTGTTTGACTGTAATCACTTTTGCAAATAGGGCCTAGCCCTGGTGGGCTAAGGTGATGAGAAGGGAGAGGCAAGTTAACAGTCGTGAAAGGCTAGAAAAATCCAAAGTCATAACGCTGGGAAAGATGGAACAGGAAAAGCTTACAAATATGACTACCTGGCAAGAGATACTGAGAATATAAAACCTATGAGTGAAATAAAAATGAAAGCCAGCTTTGAGATGTAGGCATGGCAGGCAGGAAGATGGTGATTAGCTAAGAGATGGGTTAAGTGCTAACAAACAATGGGACAGTAAGGGACCCAAGGGTGTAGCCCCACTGCACCCTGCCAAGGTATCAGGGAAAAGATAGATAAGAAGATAGCCTTTAGAGTTTAGAATACAGAGTGATGTGGTAATATAGCAGTTCTCATGTATGCAAAGTCTGTAGGTTTTATATCTTGCACAGGTTAGTCGCTGTGAATTAGAATATTCAACACATAAGGAGATATAATGTATTGTAACAAGGTTCTCAGCCCTCTTACTTTACCTCTCTTAGCTCTTACCTTACCTTTCTTACCTTACCTCGCTTGCCCCTGCCACCTCTCATACCTCCTACTCTCTCTCTCTCTCTGGGACTTCCCTTAAGCCGAGGCTGGTGGCTGAAGGCAGGCCCTTTTTACCCACGACCCTTGCAATAAAACCACGTGTTCTCTAGAATGTCTCAGGTCTGCAGAGTTCCCTCTCCCTGCCGTCCACGGTTGTTCCTACAACCTAAGTTTTGTTTTAAAAAATGTAGAAAATAGATGGAAAATTGTAGAAGGTAATCAATAAAGCACAGTTATAGCAAAGCATAATACCAGTTAGATAAATTTGGTGAATACGATAGGACCTGTCTACTATCTCTGTAACTCCAAGACAATGAAACCACAAGTTACATAAAATCCCAGCCCTTCAAACTGTACCTTTTAGATAGGCAAACAAACAAGGGCGGATGCCAGAATCGTGAAGGTATAAAAACCTGTGTAAAATGAATCACAGTCAGATATGCATGTTTGGGTACTAACTCCTGCATGTTCTCTTGGCATCAGTAAAGGTTTGCTTTTTTTTACAGTACCTGCTGTGGAGTAGATTCCTTTGAATCAATACAGTAAAAACTATTTAACAGAGACAATATTTATCATTTAACTAAAATTATTGAATTTGAAAGTTACTTTGAACTGTTTTCTAAACTAAATATCACAGAAAGAAAACAGGAAGTCAAACCTGTTTATTGGTTTCATTTTCTGAGATGAATAAAGTAAAAACCCTAAGGGCATAACTGATGGCAAACAAACTGGTTTATCAGTGTTGGAACAAAGTGTTGGCACTTGCTCAATGAGAAACGGAAGAGGGCCTCATGTTCCCCAGCCTTGAGTTTTAACAGGGATCAGCATTTGCTTAGGAAACTGATGACTGAAAACCAGTCTCAGGACCTTAATGATTCAAACACAACTGAGGAACAATCGTAATGCTTACAGAAATTGGTGGAAGTGGGTTGTTACTTAGAGCACACTCAAGTTCCACTTTCCTTTTGACATTTTAAGGACATTTAAAAAGCGTTCTTTTAGAGAAGGATTTTGTGTTCTCTGTGTGCCCTCCTTGTTTGTATTGTGATTTAGGAAGTTGTTTTGCAGTTTTCTTGGTGTACAGTGGTGTACTGAGTGTCAGGCTTACGGCAGTAAGCTCTCATACATAGTGTGTAAAATGAAAGCTATTCAGAACTAAACTTCAGCTTCTTATAGCAAAGGTGTGTGAGTGGTTCCTTCTTTAGAGGAGGTTCTTGTGGAGCAGCAGCTATACTGCAACATGTGCAGCATTCAGGCAAGTCCCCAGTACAGGGTCAACAGCAGTGACTTATACATGGTGACAGTTTAGGAGAGCGCAAGGTCATCCTAGGATCTTCTTTTTGGCCTTTGGGTATGAGTTTTTTTCTTGCTGACACTGCTACAGCTGTGCACTTCCTGAATGCTAACATCATTTTTTGATTATTGCTGTCAGGAGTTGTCCCGAAATGGCACGGCCTCTTTTAGATCATGGTCATGGACTCATCAGCCAACAGGCCTTGTTCAGTTGCTTCAGATACTCAGCCCAATGACTTTTGTTTTTCCAGTCCACAGGAGCACAAGCATTAGAGTAATGGGCAAAGGAGTGGATGGTCACTGAATGTTTGTTCAAACCAAGAAAAGGTTTCAATGAATAAGAGTAGAAGTGGTGTGTGAGGAAGATGACAGTACTTTAGTACTCATTACTGGCCATGCCTGGAGCTAAGAGTTTTTCACACTTTGTTTCCTTCAAACATTTTTTTTTAGGTCAGTGTGTAATACGGCCTTGGTTTAGCTGTAGTGGTTACATGGAAGAGCAGAAGCCCTTGAAAGAAGGCAATCTGTTTGATAAGCGGGATTCTTTGGCAAATGACAGTAGTAGCAAGTTAAATATCTCTTTGGGTTTTCCTTAGCATACTGTAGTTGCCTCTAGTGCCCATTATGCCAGTTTATCTTAATTTATAAACCCAGAGCTAGATTTGTGGTACATTGGGGTAAGTCCATGGAAGTCAGTGTACCAGTATTTTTTCAGTTATTTTGAGGACCTAAGGTTTATTTGTTTTTTTCCTCTTCAAACTGTAAAGTTTATCTGTGTGAGATTTTTTTTTTCTTGGGATCAGTTTCTCAGACTTTATCTGATTTTTCCCTTGTTGCTTGGATTGATTGCACAGCCTCTTCCTGCACTTTTGAGTTATTAAGGTAGTACATAAGCATGCTGCAAATCCATCCAAATAGATAAGCCTGATACAGAAAACATTTATTATTGCTTATGTGGTGTTAACCTGTAATCCCATAGTGAAGTAGTAGTAGTTTAGACAATCAGACAGTATTCCTTAATGCATTGTGTTCACGCTTCCAAATTATTAGATGTTTGTCACTGCAGAGATGTGACCTGTTTTGGGAAGGTTGTAATTAGCAATTTATTAATAAAAGCACGTCTTTGTGCATAACGTGGGCACTAAATAGAGGGCAGACTCTTCATCAATTTAATGTTTTTTATTACATTGTCAGAAAGCAATAAGTAGGTTGATGTCTTACAGAAAGAGGCGTTCAGTCAGGTGCTGTGACTGTGCAAGATTTACTCGCCTTTAACTATATCTAGAAGAAAATTTAAAAATTACTTTATTTTTCATTTTTTTTTCTGCAGGATCTAAACCAGTTATTAAATTGTGAAGTTGTGGAGTTCTTAATTTTAAAAGAGTCTCTGGTTTCTTTTTTCTGTCCCTGTATGAAACACTATTCTTCCAGAAACCAGGCAGACTGAACAGATCTGCTGATCTGTCATCTTTCAGATAAAAATGCATGGTGCCCTGAAGTTGTTTTCACTTTATGTATCATTTGACATGCTTTACATAGAAGCATTGCTTGGTTGTCCTGAAAAATGATATTTTCTCTTTAGTATTTTTCTACCCTGCTTTTTTTTTCTCCTGAGGCTAAACAAGGACATCATATCAGTGCTGAAATACTTCCTCGTTCAAATATGTTCTTAACTCTCGTTGGCAGTGAAGGACAATGACAATGAGGTTGTGCATGAGAACTAATAATGAGATCTAATACTGCAGCATATTGCAAATAAACCAGGTAGCACCTGAACATACAGATTAATTTTGCCAGCAAATTCTCATCTCCTATTCATGCAGTGGACTTACATTCTGCCTTCTGTGCTTCAGCACCGTGATTGTAACAGTGGCAGTTCTGAAAAAGCAAGGAAATCTTTGTCTGCAGTATTAGTTTATTTTTCCTTAAAATAATGGCAGTTTGTTATCATATGTGGTTTTAATTTTGAGCAATTGGCTTTTTGTGTTTTATTCAGGAGGTTATTGTAGTATCAGAAGCTCTCATGTAAAGTGATAAGTTTATTTCCACTTCTCTGTAGTAGTGAAGCGTTTCACAGATAGGGAACTGTGCCACTGAAAGAGTGAGTAAATTGCTTGTTAACTTCACAGCTAGATACGAAACCATTATCTGAAGTTCTAGCACATTATGTCCACTAGGTATTTAAACCACTTGACAAAAAATAGGTACAGATATCCTTTTTCTTCCTTTTTATGGTAAGCTCTATTGCTGCTTCTGTGGATTTATGAAACTGCCTACATGAGAGATTCCATTTGGTAAAGAATTTTGAAGTTCTGGTGTAACTCTGATAACACTGAAGTCTTTGGTACACAAAGTTGTAGAGAAAAATGTGTTTGGGATGAATGATGTGTGTTTTAATATTGATGTTCAATTTATGTCAAATATAGGAAAAAAAGAGAAAACTCAAAACCAGTTTTTAAGCTAAAACATATAATTGTATCCATCAGAAAATACCAAAATGGATCACATTTGTTTGGTTGGTTTTCTTTGTTTCCAAAATCATGTAGTTTAAGACCAGCATCTTTTGCAATGAACTCAGCTCCTCTATCAGTTTTGTTACGTGGCAGTGTGCTTACTGGCTCTGCAAGGATTGGAAGGGGAAGGTTGAACTGTTCCTTTTGATAACGGTGGTAACTTATATAAGATGAAAGTGTTTGTGGAAGTATGACTTATGAAGGTGAAAACTTGATTTTAATGGAATTCATTGCCCTGAATGGATTTAGTTTGGATGTAATCAGTTTTATGCAGAGCCTAGGAAGGGCTGTTGGAAGCACAGTTCATCTCCTGGTGCTGATGGCTGTGTGTAATTTTGTGTTCAGGTTATTAAGTAGGTAACTACCTTCCTAAAATCTACTCTTACAGTAAGAGAGGGGTGAAAACTAGATACACAGCTTTTACCTAGCCATCTGTTTATTGCTGTTTCAAAATACCTGGAAATTTCTACATATTTCAATTTTAAATTTCCTATCAAATACAGCTTAACATTTTTTGCTGTTACTGTGCCATCTACTATGCTGTTTCCATGAGAGAGAAGTCTGTGATATGAGATAGGAATCTAGTTTAGCTATAACATGGCAAGAATTGTGATTTTCATTTTTTCACTAGAGACTTTGTAGATAAGGTAATGTTGAATACTGCCTTGGGTACTTGAACAAAAGCAGTTTTGGGTCAGGTGTTACTAACAATTCAGTTCTAAAATCTCTCTAAGACAAGTATTTTCCATTCTATGAGCTTCTGTTAGTGTACCTTCATTCTAACTTTATACTACTTCTAATATTGTCTGTGTGCAATAAGTACGTGAAACCTATCCATACATTCCTATAGATAGTTTTTCGGTAAATACTGCGAGAAATTCAGTATGAGTTAATAAATTACTCATCCTAGAAAGAGATCTAGTTGAACACAATAATAAAACTGCATCATTAAGTGCAATGAAAGAGTTGTAAAAAGCAAAATCGCTACCACCATTCTACTCATAGTGTTACTGAGCTTGCCTTATTTTGCTGGGTTTGTGTCTGACAGCTCCTTCTTGCCTTGCTATTAAAAAGTCTGTCTGAAATTAACTCTGTCCCCATCACTGCATGATGTAAGAAACATATACTTCAGGGAGAGCATGGTCTTGTGGAGATCCTGTACAGGTCTGGTGAAGCAAGTTGCTGTCCTCTTTCAGCTGCCTACTGTACTGATACTGAGAACAACTACTTTAGATTATGAACCTCTTCCTTTCAGTGAGAAAAATGTGGTTTTAGGCATTTAAATTAATGGTCTGGTTTTCAGAAGTGTCAAGCTGCCACACCACATAGCAGTCTTGGTATTAAAATGGGTTGTTTAGCACTTTTTAAAAGCATCACAATTTTTATTGCAAATGTTTGTGCCATACAGGTGTATGCACTGTTTTTTGAATGGTTTCCCAGTGCAGAGTTGGGGAGAGTATTTGAATGTCTTTACAAAAAACAATTTCAGTAACTTCTTTCCATACTTCCATCACATACTTTAACATATTAGCACCTAAAAATAAACCTGTAAGCTGTCACTGTTAAAAGTGTTAATGTGGTAAGACAAATAAATTTGAAAGCAGAGTTCACTCTGCCAAAATTAATTTAGATCATTTTTCTCTCTATTGGGACTAATGCCATTTCTGCCTTTTCCTGTTAGTCTTTACCCAGGACACCCATATATTTCATTCCTCATAAATAAAGACCTGAAGATACCTATTGGCATTTTTTTTTCCATGGATTACTTACTGTGTAGAATGTGAATTCTCATTTGAGTCAGAGTCTTAACATCTCCTGAGTCAAAATAGTTTCAGCACTTAGAGTGAAAGTAAATTTAAACTTGCTGGGAGAGCTCACTTAAAACTAAAAGGGATGGAATATGAGTAAATCTAAAAAAAGTCCAATGTATAATTCTGCTTTGACATTAAATTAATCCTGTGGAAGAAGACAATTTATATCCTCCTTGCTACAAGAGGGTGAAGATTTTTACTGGTACTTCATGCAATATGCCTCATCTGAGGAAAAGGAGCTCCTTTTTAACAGCATAAAATTGACTTATAAGGGTAAACCTACTGTCCCATGTAGCAGTAGCTAGAAAATCTTTCTGAAAGAAGAGAGCCTGAACAAGGTACAGAATTAACATCTCCTTTCCCTGAGAGCCTTCTGCATGCTCACATGAGATAATCATCCCACTTATATGTCAGGAAGAGCACGAAAGAGCCATGAGTAAGGAACGGGTGCAGTTGTTTCTTTTACAAGTTAGAGTTCTCCTGGGAGTTTTGCATCAGAAATTGTATTCCTGGACTGCGGGGACATCCAGGTAAGCCATGGTATTGCAGGTGCTCATGCAGGGCAGCAGGCAGAAAAAAGCCTTGGTCCAGTGATGGTGGGTGAGCACCTTTCTGTAGCTTGCTTGAAGATAGAGGATCTCTGTGAGCCTTCTTTGTCTTCTCCTCTCTGTCACAGAAAATGGTGGCATATCCTGGCAATTAGGATGAACCTGAATTGTTCTAAGGGAGAGGTCTATAATGCTTAGTGGGAGCCTGTCTGGAGCCAGGAATTGAGGACAAAGAGGAAGCTGGAAGAGCTAGCTAACCCTTGAGATGTTTCCTTCCAGCCTCAAGGCCTTAATCAGAAATAAGAAGGGCAACAGTGTGTCACCTGGATAATGAAATGTACTATTTGCCTAAACAGAGTGCAAGAAATGGTCACATACCATTTTTATAAAGTAGTATGTAATTAAAGGATAAGTTCCTTTCAGATTGTGTAGCATTCTGCATTTCATCTTGTGCAGGTTGCTATCTTCAAATCTTGTTGCTTTAAATCAGTGTTCAATTTTAAGTTTATAGAGAAGAATTTTTCACATGAAGAGTCGAGCTAGAAGCTGGGATTACTTTGCACCATTAAGCTGTCATGTTTCTACCCAAAAAGGTGTAAGGTGTTTGTGACAGACACTGGTAGCGCTCCAGTAGAAAAAATAGGCTGTGGATTAGACACAGTATTTCAGGTCATTAGCTTTTCGGCAAATTACGTATTTTTTTTTGTGTGTGTGTGTGTGTGTGTGTAATCACTGATTATTGCCTATTCTTCTTCCTTAATGCTGAAAAAGTCATCTTGGATAGGGAGTTCTCACCCCAGAATACTCACACATACAGTAAAATATTAAAATAATTGGGATGTTCTTTTGTCAGTCTGGAGTTGATAAAAGTGCTGAAACCAGGGACCATCTCATTGTAGTATAAGTACCTGTTGATAGTCAACTTCTTGATTTGATTTACAGCTTTGAGTCTAGAATAGTTCTGCTGATGTGATGAGGCCCACTTGTGTGCACAGTGATACTACTGAATACTAGATTTCGTGCTGACTACTCGCAGTGAATGACAGTGAGTGATTTTAGTGATTTTTTTTTCGTCTGAATGGGGGAAATTCTGAAGACAAGAGTTCTGTTTTCTGTAATCTTTGCAGATTTTCTCATTTTTGAGTACTTTTGTGGATGGTTTGAGAGCTGCAGTCTATCCGTTGAAAAAAACTTCTGTTTCATGCGTGCTTACCAGGTTGCTGATGTTGCTGAGGGCACGGACAGATGGCCAGTTGTCAAACTCATGCTCCTCTCCTCTGTCTTTTTAGCCTTAACATCTGTAAACCTAGTTGTCACAGGGTCATCTTTTAAGAATGTAATCTGCTGGGCCACATGAAAAGCCTGTTTACTTGTCATTCAGTCAGAATCAGTATCAATTCTTAAGCTGAGTCTGAAAATGGTTCCAGATCTTTTTGTAGATATAACCCATTATTTGAAAGAGAAATGACAATTTCTTCTCAAGGACCATTCAGGGGAAAAACTAAAAGGATCATACTGATTTTGTCTATATTTAACCTGTGTGAAATCTGCTCATTTCAATATATATTCTTGAAAAACATGGAAACATAGGGAAAAAAAAAGTTTTACAGTATTTCAGACCAAAAAAAAAGTGTCCTTCAGGTATTAAAAACTTCTGGAAAACATACTTGGTTTATGCCTTAGTGCAGCAGTTACAAGCACTATCAATAGACTTCTGTTACAGACAGGGTATTATATAAAGTAGTTTACTGTTTTAATGCAGTTCCATGAATATTACATGAACTCTTTCATACATGGTTGTAGCTGTAGTAGAGTTACAGCTGAAAACTGAACATTCTAATTCTATTCTTTTAAGAAGGTGTAATGTTAAAGAATTATTTTGCCGTGAAGACTTTTAACCATTCTGTAGAATAAAGCTTGTTAGACATAGTAAAATTTTATGTAGTAAAATTTCAATATGAGGATTTTGTCGTCTCATGCTGAAGAAAGACTACTGTTTTATCAGTGGGTGACAAGAGCAGTGAAATTGGATATGTTTGAGTGGCAACAGGAGAACATCAGTCTTTGCCTTTGGTATACAGTCCTGCTTTCTATGTGTTCTCTGTGCCAGCTCTAGCTGTTGATGGAATTTTTACAGAAAACTTCGGTGTTGATTGAAGCATTAAGTAAAATTACGTGGGGTTAGCACCTACCAGTTCAGTTTTTGTTAAACTATTTTGCTGTGTAATCTAAGGACATTTGCAACTCCATGTTTTAGCTGTTGCATTTTATTTGTTTATTTTGGTATTCTTTTTTTAAATTATGAGTTATGAGTGATTCTAATACTTCTTTGGTTTTACCTAAATACAGTGAATTAGAAAAATCACATTCACCCTGTGAATCACAGATGGGGAGGAAGCAAGTATAGGGAGACTTCAGGCGCTTTTTGTACCTGAATTTCTGTCTTACTCATAAGCATTTACTTGTTATGGATTGTCCCTGTTGTGGTGAATAATTGCTTATTTTGTTGTTTCTATGTTTAAACATCCATGATCAGATATCAAAAAATATTACTACTCTAAAATGTATGCCCTTATTTAAGGCATGAAAGAAACACATTCATCCTGCAGTTCAGCAGAAAACTGACCTTTGCCAAGGGCAACAAACACAAAGTGATGTGTCGAGTAAATACATTCTGTATCTAGCACTGTCTGGCTTCAAGGCAGACGTGGATGTGTGGAAGATGCTGGCCTCCCAGTGGGCTCCTAAGGATTAGGCTTTTGCTGTCTGTGAAGAGAGCAGGAGTTGTAGTTAAATGAGTCAGGATCAAAATTACAAAAGCTATTGGTTTTATGGAGGACATAAATCGATCACCATTTGGGGGTCAAGAAAAGTTGGCTACAGTCTTTACTTATTTCACCTATTAAAAAGGCATAATCAGCCAGCAGAACAGTGAGTCAAGTGTTTGACTGGAAGATCACAGTGAAAGGTGGCCTGTCTTGTGTGGCATGGCAGTTTCTAAATTTCTAAAACACATTTCCACCATATCTCAGTGTATGTACATTGCAGAACTTTTGATATAAGTACTGAGCAGATCATCATAAATTGCTGGTATTAATGAGCATTTTGTCCTTCTTGTGGCTACTTACAACATATTTCTGTCTTTATTTTGTCCCAAGTTAACTCCTCTGTTGTACTTTTTGTGATGTAACATTATTACCATATTCTCAGCTAATTTAAATTGACAAACTGCCATAGAATTTGATAAAGTCATGCCAACTTACAGCATTGCAGACCAGTCTATAATTATATTCATCTTGTTAAGGAAGTTTAAATAGAGCAAAGCTAAATATAAATGCTATCTTCTTTGACTTCTAATAGAAAAGTTTAGTATATGCATGATTAGTTACATACCAAAGTGAAATTACACATTATTTCTGTTTGCATTTTGGGTGACAAGAAAGGACAGATTTCATCGAGGATGATAAAGTGAGATATAAAGTATAATTTTTAGGAATGGGGAGTGAGGAGGACCAAAATGGTGCAGAGATGCCTGAAGTGATAGGGACTTGACATGTTCTCCCACATAACAAACAGGTGTTCCCAGCAGTGTGGCATTTGAGTCTTAGGTTTACATGTGGTGCAACTCGTAGGCAGAGGCCACAGTGGTCTCTTTTTTTGTTTTCAGTGCTATGCTGAACTTGGTACAGCACTGACTAGTTTATTTGTAACCGTGGTGGTTCCATGGGCTACCTCTGGCGCAGGGAAGACCGTATCCCACAGAAAATACCACCCCTGCACTCCCCCTTGGGCAGTAATGATGGCTTCAGTATGCGGAAGTTAGAGACTAAGTTTGACATCAACTCTGCCTATTTTAATTTTGTCTGTGCCCCTGGGGAACATAGTCTCCTTGCAATTGTCTTCCTATTTCTTCCTAGCTTGTAGTTTTCCACCTTCTTTCTTACGGCCTTTTGTTTTCCAGAGGTGCTGTGCATACTGATTTGTTCTGACAAAAACTGCTGGTTGTTGTGTTCATGTTGTTGAAGTAGACAGATATGAAACAGTTGGTATTGCACAAGTGTGCTGTGAAGGTTAACAGCATGGAGCAGCTGTAGACCATGCATCCCCCAGTTCTTTTCACTTCAGATACAGATTCTGAAATGCTTGTTTAAGTTCTTTGGAAGTTTGACCAGAATAATGGATGCGTGTGTTCACTGCTGTGTGGCTAGGAAAAAAAACACCCCAAATCACTGCTAAAATAATTGCAGCTGCTGCCTGAGTTGTTTGCTGATTTAGGTTTAAAAGTCTTTTTAAGCTGGGGTGTTTTTATGGTTTCTGTTGTACCTTAAGTAAGTCTAAACAGAGATGTTCAGAAATGGTATGTATTTTAGATCTTTAGCTGTAGATGCTGCACTGTTGTAAGAATAAATTTTAGCTTGAACCAGTAGAAGTTGTCTGCTCTTAGCATTATAGAAAGTGTAAAATAGAATGGCAAAGCAAATAAACCCAATGTTGCCTGCCCAGTTTCCCGTTCTTCATATTATGAGCTTACTCTTTTACAAGCCACCTCTGTGGACCTTTTTGAGGCTCTCTCCAGTAACTATTTTTTGATTCTGTTCCCTTAAATAAAGGAAATCTGATACTTCTATCAGTAACAAGGTATGGTTCATTAGGTACGTGGTGCTCTTAATGGTCTCTTTGAACACTGAGGGTGTTCAGTACTCACTTTGGTGATCATGATGATGTTCTTTTCATGTATTAGGTCAGTAATAGGACTGCTTGATAGTGACTTATTGCTCTCTGTAATGTTTGAGCTTTTCCTTGATTGGATTCTGCTTTAATTTATAATAGTATAAGTCACAGATGAATTACTTGTCCTGTTAGTGGAGTCCTGATAGTGGAATTTCACTGTTGCCAACTGGACGCCTTGGGTATGTCTGTGATTTTTTTTACGGGTCATGCTTGTAAACCAGGTTTGCCTGTTGTGCAGATCCCCAGCCCCTAACGGAGTGGGGTGGGTGAGGTGTGCCCTCCACACACAGGGCCTGTGTTGTCCAGGAAATCTGCTGGGGGGCATGTACCAGTAAGTGCAGGAGGAGCGGTGGGCCATGGATTGTGCCCTGCACGTCTACACAAAGTTGTGTAGATGGTGGGAGTGTGAAACTTGTGCAGACACCCTCCCCAGGGGCTGCTCTGTCACACCTCCGTTAGTGCACAGGGATCTACCTGCAGTGCTGTCTTTTTCAGGGCTTTCAGAGCAGGACAGAGGCACCTTAGGTGAGCTCTGCAGTCTGTGGGATGAACCCTGACAGTCTGCCACAGGAGCCTGTGCTTCTTGCAGGCTGCTCTCCTCCACTCGAAGGACAGGTGGGACTTGTGCACTAGTGGCAGGCTGGCAGATAGCAAAACCCTTTAGGGCACCTTGGTGGGAGTCGGGTCAAGTAAAATAAACAGTTGACTTCTAAGAAATAATATTGAGGCTGGGGGAAACCTTTTCTTGCCAGCAAAAAGCTTGCCAGGCAAATAGAAGAAATTCTGTAAGTTCAGTATCAGTGAAATCTGGGAAGAAAGGAGTTGGAGAAAGATCACAGACCTTTTTTATTGCCTCTGCTTCCAAGAGGTCTTGGAGTCCTTCAAGTTAAACATAAAATATTTGCTACTGAAGAGGAGCTACGCAGAAAGTATATCTTTGGCATTGCTAATTATATGCAGTAATCTAGCATGAACCAACCTGCAGCATATGCAGTCACTCCAGACCATATCCAGTATGCGCACAGACATTGATTTTTGGGAAGTGGTGTCAGCTTTCTTGTTAGCATTCTGTCATTTCTCAGAGGATTTATAGATTTGAATACATCTGAGCTCTTCATAATAAGTTTTTTCCCTTTCATTTTTTTCTGCTTCAAATCTGTGTGGTTTTTTAAAATACGCATGCAAATGAGTTTGCCCTTCATTTTTGTGTTGTCACAGTGGCCCTGAGACTGGCAGAGGTTCTGCAACATTGCTTAGGGTTTTGATAACGTGTGACTGAAGATGGAAGATCCTTGTCACAGGAAGAGGTTCACTGCTTCCTTTTTGTTGCTGCTGCTGTTGCATGAAGGACTACAGAAGTGAAATCAGGAGGAAGTAGGGCAGAGGAAGACCATGGGTCGATATTCAGCTCTGTTACATCAGTTTAAGGTGCAAGCCTGCCTGTGTGGGGGAAGGCATCTTTATTAAAGAGTTTTTGTTGCACAGCAAAGACAGAGTAAGATGTACTTTCCTCTACAATTAATATAGGTTAAAAGGCAATAAGGACAGTGAAAATATCTGTTTTCTCATTATCTGTTTGCCTCTTATTTTCTGGGAGTTGTTTGTAATTTATTTTTAATGGCAGTAAATAATTCTGGCAGGAGTTTGAAGCTGGATATGTTACATGCTATAGTAGTGTTATTTCCTTAAGAGATACAGTGCCGGGTTTTGTCTTATCTTAATTTGAAGGGCTGAGTATGACTAATACCACACTTTATTGAAATTTTCTAACAAATATTCAAAAAATAATAATATATGCATCTGACTGATGTGTATTCAAGGCTCAGATAGATGAAAGACTTGAGCTGTTCCACCCCTAATATCCTTAAGTTCCTTGTTGGGTGCAGCCCATGGCTCTGCAGTGGCACATTATGCCCGTGATTGGGACATTAGCTGCTACCGACTGAGTGAGAATCTTTTACAGCTCTCAAACTTCGGTGATTTCAATGTCTAATGATTGCAATATGCTCATGATTAACTACGTAATATACTGTACTGAAAAAATGCTTGGTTGGTGAGGTGGAAGTCAGCTGGGGTGATGTTGGGACTTTCCTGCTTAGATTGTTTCAATTTTGAATTGTTTCAATTGGTCAGAACTGCTGAGGTTTTTATTATTGTACTTCATAGGTTTCAGGAGGTTATCACAGAAGCATTTTCGTTTTGCTGCTGATCATTATGTTGACTGAAACAGAATATATAAAAGGTTTCTTCATTTAGCCTGATCCTCTCTGCCTCTGGACTATGTAAACTGATGAGATAACATAAGCCTAACTAATGAGAAAGCACAGTTTAGTTTCTTTTATATGGTCATTTTTTACCTTTGCTATTCCATTTTTTTCAGTTAAAGTTTATTGGAGTAATTGAGGCAAAAATTTGGCTTTTGGCCTAATTTAATTTTAAAATAATCCTATTTATAGTTCAAATTGCTTTGATTATTTCTGTAGCTGCAGTAATCTGCATGAAGTTGAAGCAATGATACTGGCTTTGTTTATACTCCAAGAATCTAACCCAGTGTATGTGCTTGGTCATCTGTCTAGCTAACCCCCCACCTCCTTATGTTTAAGCCTAGATTTAAATATAATAGAAATAGATTAATTTAATATAATACCTAATATTAATATATATTTAATAATATAATTATTAATATGATTATTACTATTAATATTTAATAGTAATATATATTTATTTACAGAGGCCCAAGGTACTCTCTGATTACTTAATATAATTTTCATTAAGATTGACCATGTCACATGGTTAATGTCATCAACGGCATTTTGAGAAATTCAGTTGGCATTATTTCATAACCAGCTGCTTCACAGTTACATTTAGTAAAGTGGGAAATGAGCCTGCAAAGGTGTCTTGTGAAACAGCATGGTAGAAGCATTCACCTTTTAAAATAAAATCTAGAACTTTGTTTTCCACTGACAGTGAAGATGGACGAACATGCCAAGCCAGTGTCCTGTATGAAGGCAGAGGAACATTTGGGTCAGAGAGGCTTACACTTGTTGGTCTTTTGAATAATTTGCAAAATAACTGTGGAACTTACTCAGGTCTTAGGGCACCTGTCTTGTAAGGTGTGCTGGCCTTCTTCTGGTTTCCTGTGCCCTGGAGCTGACAGTGTGGGCATCCATCTGTGGGTGGGACTGTCAGGGTGCTCAGGAGAGGCTGTGCAAAGAGACTGTCTTGAGGTGTACAGTAAGAAAAGCTGCCAGGCTTGTGTCAGGACTTGCACTCCCAGGGAATTTAGGTATCTGTGGAGGTCCTTTTTGTTTCATATTATGGCCAAATGCTTTGTTCCAGTGGTTCCCCTCCGTTCAGTGATGTATGATCCTGATCTGTTCCCAGGGCAGGGGTGTCAGGTTGCTCAACAGCTCAACATGCTACACTGGCATGAAAATAGAGCCTAAAAATTACTTAAAACATCCACATTGTCAGGTCCTTTCTTATTTTTTACCTTTTATCTTCTCTAAACTTTGGTCTCAGGATCCTTAAGTCCTTTTGTAAGGAGTTTTGGGTGTGACTGATTGTGTAGGGCTGCCTGGATGCTGGCAGCTTTGGATGAATGCTTTGGAGCAGCAACATAGGTGTTTGGTGGAGACAGCTGGTTAGGATTGGAGATGTCAAAGACTTTTTAGTGAGCATTCAGTCTTTTGTCTCCCGGGTCAGCTAAAGAGTTCTGTTGGTGAAGTGAAATTCAGTATAGTCAGTGGGCATAGGTTCCTGTGTTTTTCAATGGAATTTTGCTCTAAATCCATGTTTTAGTACAAAGTAGTTGTGAGATTTGTGCCTTATTGTGGTGTTTGGAGTAAAAGTGCATGTTCAGCATACTCTCTGTGTGAGATTCAGGTGCCCCTGAATTGTGACATCAGGCCTTTGATATCTAAGATGTATTTCCCACATCACAGATCACAGGATTTTCTGGATTGAAAGGGACGACCCTCAAGGATCATCAAGTCCAGCTCATAAGTGAATAGCCCATATGGGGATTGAACCCACAACCTTGGTGTATCTAATCATGAAAGAAAAATAACAGTTGAATTTTTGCCCCCACGCCGGTAAAGTCTGTGCATCGTGATCTCCAAATCTATATATCTCATTCTACAACTTTACCTCAGGCTGCCTTGGTAAAGTGTGGTTTATACCCCGGTTCTGCTCTTTTGTGTTCTCCTTCTCTGATGATATGTTTTAAAAAGCTTAGAGATAATGGAGGAGAAGGTCTGGATGAGATTGTCTTTCACAGCTGGGTGTTGCACTGATAACATAATGTAGCTTATGAACTCAAGCATTTGTGCTGCATGAATGCATATAGTTGCATTCAGGTATTTGAAATTACGGTTAAAGTGCTATCTATTGGAATGGGTAAAAGTGACATACCATTGCATCAGCATGAACATGATCTGTGGGTCTTGACAAGAAGTGCTCTTCTACCAATTTTAAAACAATATGATTATGCAAGTCTTGTCCTAATGTAGCTTTGGTGAATGTCTGATGACTCAGTGAATGCTGATGTCTTATTCCATTATGAAATCTACAGATGAAAAGGTTTAGTGACATTCAGGGGGTGCCCCTGGCTTTACTGGAGTGCTTTGAGATGTTTCAGGAATGATGATCTTTCATTGCCTGATGTCCAGCCTCACACATTTCGGCAGCTGCACAGATTAGAAATCTGCCTTGGGAGCTTGGCTCAGACTAGACACACAAAACCAGAGCTCAGGTGGGTGTGCTGGAGCTGCCTGACTGACTGGGAGCCAGGGATGGGTGCACAGTAAGGGGTAATCAGGAGACAGCACTGGAGAAAATGAGGGAGCTGAAGATGGCTGGGTATTAGTAGAAAGGGCAGAGGGAGTGACAAGGAGATAAACATGTGGTTTGGAAGGGGAAATGGAAGGATAGGTGTGAGAGCTTGAGTCAGAGGGAAAATGACGCCAGCGTGAGCATGTGAGGAAAGATGGTGTCTCAGGGAAAAAGAAAAGTAACACTCTTGAGAAAAAAGGAGAGTAATGTGTTATATTCTAAGGAAATGTAGCATTCCATATTGAAATAATTAAAATAGGCTAGGAGTAAAGGGAAGAATAAACTTTGATGCTTCAGGAAGGAAATGGACTACACAACAATAAAATAGAGTAAAATTTTTACTCTAAAAACAATCAGAATTTGTAAGTGCATATTCAGTGCTGATGTGTAGGATAAGAGAGGTTTTATCAGTATATATTACGGACAGAAGTCTGTATGGACAGATGCCTGGAACATCATCTTTCTCTTACCATCAAGTGCTGATGTAAAGCTTGAGGCCTCCAGGTCTGGCAAATAAGTATGTATTTTTCTCATATGGGTAAAAAGATGGTCTTCATTAGTCTCATTCTTAGAAATAATTGGGCTATTTTAGATTTTACTTTTTTTAAAAAAAGAAGACTAAAGATAATCTGTTGGACGAAGTGTCCCCCAAACATTACAGCTTGATAAAATTGTAGGATATTTTTAACGGTGGCCATGATCAGATTCAAAATTGGATTTAAATTAATTTGTGTTCCTATAGCTTGTAAGTGTGATTGCAAACTGTAATATAATCACTAGATCTAACTCCTGGCTGAACTAACATTTTCGTTTCAGGCAAACAAATTAAAACTGAGTTAATTATATAAAACCATTTGGGTGTATATAGTGTAGGTTTCCTATTAAAAAAAATACTTTGCTTTCTTGTCTGCAGTCTGAAAATAAAGTGCTTGCATATTTGCATACATAAAGTTGAAGCATTTCTAATGTTTGTAACATCTGTCAGTGGATTTAAATAAAGATTGTAATCCAGATTCACATGAATTTACTCATATAGCAGGTTACTGCAGGAAATGATCAGATAAGAGTTCACAACAAGGCCTGCAGGGATACCTTGGGATTTTAGCTTTTATATTTTTTGTGTGTTTGTAATCCTCCAATTTGTCAGTGTATAACTCTAAAATCTATATACAGTGTTAGCTACAGGTTTCCCATTTTGGTCAGAAAAAACAATTCCTCTGTAGTCCTGGGAATCAAGGACACCTTACTGTCTCATGTCCTGAGAAATGTGAACAGAAGTGAGTTAGGGGGGAGCAAACTTGGGGTAAGTGACTTCATTACATGAAACTGTTATTGGAAAATAAACCCCCAATATGCAAATGGACCAGCCTTATAAAAGTGTGAAAAGCTGTGACCCACCGTCCATTTTTGGGGTAACCACTGGGTGGGCTCTGTCTGCCCTAAATGTACCTGAAGGCCCTTGAATAAATATAACTGCTTTTTCTTCTCTTAATTTTGTCTGGCCTTGTTTTTAGGTAGTCCCAGAAAGGCATCAGCAGTAGTACATGGGGACTGTGGAGAGGCACCAGTAGGGTGTGGGTCTGTTGCTTGTCCTGTTAGGTGTATTTTAAGACCAGTTGTCACAGTATTTCAAAAGTAACACCTGAAAGAAGACTGGTTATCATTGAAAATATGTTTTCCTTAATGGTTTTCAAAGTTCCATCAAAGCTGGAGGTGCATGGTGGTTCTGGGACCTGCATGAGTTAAAATGGAGAAGGGAGCCAAGATAAGAAAAGCACATCTGGATGTGTTTGAAGTTTTACATAAGTAGTTGAAGTGCTATATGACGTGGCTGTATGAAGTGCCACAATATGAAATCCAAGTTCACAGCATGTACTGTTGGGAGCCTCCAACAGTAGGACTGGACAGCAGTCTGGGCTCTCCCACACTCTTGCCCACCCCCATTTAATTGATGCTCTATAGGCTCTGCACGGCAATACCTACAAGAGCCTTGTGTTACCAACACTAGTTATCATAGAATCATAGAATGGTTTGGGCTGGAATGGACATTAAAGACCATCTTGTTTCGAGATGGGCAGAGACACTTCCCTCTACACCAGGTTGCTCAGAGCCACATCCAGCCTGGTGTTGAACACGGGATGGGGCATCCACCACCTCTGTAGATGACCTCTGTCAGTGCCTCACCACCCTCATAGTGAAGAATTTCTTCCCAATACCTAATCTAAACTTATCTTTTAGTTTGAAGCTGTTCTCCCTTGTCCTGTCCCCATCTGCCCTTGTGAAAAATCACTTTCTGTCTTTTTTATAGGCCTCCTTCAGGTAGTGGAAGGCTCCAGAGCCTTCTCTCTTGCTGGCCTGTCAACTCCCTCACCCCTTACTCATACGAGAGGTGCTCCTAGCCCTGTGATGATTTTTGTGGCCTTTTCTGGACCCACTCCAGCAGGTCCACATCTTTCTTGTGCAAAACAGTTCTTCAGCATCTTTCCGAGCAACATGAATTTCCTTTTGGTATTTTGCCATCTCCTTTCTGCAGTCTCTTTCAACCTTATGTCCAAGAGTTGGACTGGCCTCTTCTGGTCACATACCCAAGACACAGCATCCTACAAGCTGTTGTGAAGAAAACTAACTTGAGCCCAGCCAATATTTGTACAATACCATACTTTCACATGTACAGTTCAAAGAATAGGTAGCACATAAACTAATAGGATCTGTGTCAGTCTGCACTGACACTGGCATTTCTGGGAGTTTTTCTCCCTCTAGGAAGAAGGAAGTAAGTTGGTAATTATTCACAGCACAGCAAGTTGCTTTCTGTCCTCACTAACAACGTGTGAATTGTGAACAATTTCCTTTGAAATCAATAAAGTTTGAAGGAATTACAACAAAGCAAAAAGAAGAAACTTCTTTCATCTTTTGTGCTTTCTTTCCCACATCTTAGACTGCAGATCAGTGATCCTCGAATTGGAACCGTTGCTACGTATCTATTTTTGCATAAAATCCTAAAAGTGTCTTAAAATGCAATTGAAGCATGTTAAACAAATACTTGTATCTGTTCCTAAGATTGCCTTAATTTCTATCCCTCATGTTTCATATAGGTTTAGCCACTAAATTTGCATGAAATTAAACTCTGGTGAAGTGAAACACCAGGTGCACTTCTCTGGATTCAGGGAAATCGAGTCAGGTCAGGACAGCATTGTGTATTTTATTCCTCAGAGGGTTTGTTCATGTGACCTAGAGCTATTTTCCTTTGCTGATTCACTTTAAATTAAATGTTAGATCACTTCTGCTCAATAGACATAGGAAAGAATATGTCTGAGGGAGTATATTATTTAATTCAGATCTTCTTTCTTCCTTCAAGACTTCTGGTAGCAATGGCAACCCAGAGATACATAGTACACCTGAAAGAAGGATGATTGACATTTTTGTATCATGTATTTAATCCATCAGTGCTGAGACGCTTCAGAATTAAAATATATGGTCCCATTATCTGTTTATGTTTCCTAAAAAAAAGACCAGTGTCTGATATGCATCTGTAGAGCATCCAGAGGCTGTAAGTTAGAGGCAGCATCTGTGTGCTCTCTGTAGGTAGCGTTGGGAATATCAAACCCCCAGCTCTTATTCTCTGAAGAGTTTCCTGTTTTCTGCGAGAGGAATAAGACATATATAAATGACTGCTGCCAGTGCTGTTTTTTAACAGCATCGCTTCCAAATGGTTAAAAATCTGCTGCTGAAATGGCGTGATCAGTGAGGTCTGTGGGTAGTCACATTTGCAGGCAGAGCAGCAGCTCTGTGTTCCAGCTGTGCAGAATGCTGTATCTGAAGGGTAGGGAGGGTGTAATGGTCATGCTCTTAGTCTGCTCTTTGCTCGCATAGGAATCCCAGATGTATGCTTTCTGTACCAAACCTTAGACTCCTAACCTTGCTCCCATTTAACCATAAGTGCTCAAATTCTGCTGGGAACGTTGCCTCTCTCTGTCTGTAAATAGATATATGTTAGCAAATCTTTGGGTTTATAAAATATTTGTAGATATTTGACTGCTCTTCCTACAGTAGCTGAGGCTCTTCTTTACTTTACGGATACTTCTCCTTTCATGAAAACTGTTTCTACTGCCACGTTTTCTGTGTAAAAGTTGTTTTGTGTTGTAAATATTGTTTTGGATAGAAATAGAAAATAATTGTGTTAGAAGTACTTTGACAGGAATGGATTATTGTGTGTCCTAGAGATGCTTAGAATGTGGATTCAGCTGATCTTCCTTAAAGAAGTGAAATGTTCCCAAGTTACTATTTTGTCCTTGTCTTTCATAAAGAAGTCTGCCTGGTCACCCATGGTGGCATTGAAATGCACCATTGTCTCCCCTTTGACCTAGCACTGTCTGACATGTCTCCCTAGCTAGGTCAGGATCTTTCAGAGATCAAAGTTTCTCGGCCATGCACTTCAATTCAGAAGAGGCATTTTGGAAACAGGTCAGATGTAGTACCAGCTTCAGCTCTTGGCTGGTGTGAGTCCTCTTCCAAAAGCAAAGTGGTGGGGGTGGTAGTGTGAAAATGATAAACCAGGACGGTGAGTTGGATTCCAGGACACAACAAGGAGAGCTGCAGGGCTGCTGTTACCTCTGCTTGGTACTGTACAGACAGGAGGAGATGGTGTTTGGGTCATATAATAGTAACTTCTGCCTTTCTCTGGGTTTTGTAGAGGCTGCCACTCTTTCTTTTTTTATTTTCCTGTGTTCCCTGGGAGTGGCTGCTCTGTTGTAACCCTTCCATATTTGGAACCAGGTAGCCTACAGGTCATGGAGCACCTGCTGATGCCTCAGACTCTGCACTGCTGATTAACGTTTGTTTCCTGACCTTCATCACTAGGGAATTTTTACACTTTAATAAGTAGCTGTCAAGTGAGAGGTAAAGAAAGCAAGTAGAAGGTAGGTTCAGCATGGGTTTCTTGTCTCAGTTTTGCTATATTTAGCCCTAGCCCATATTATACACGGGGGTGCTCTGGCTTCTTTTCTTTGCTGCTGTGAACATCCTGTGGCCTTGAGTCAGGGTCGGGTTCTTTGCTGATGTATAAACCACCTTCCCAGAGTCCAGGCTGATCTCAAAACTTGGGGCTTGCTGGCCTGCTGGAAAAGTCCTACTTCAGCCTGTCTTTGGCTTGGCGCTTCTGTCCATGTGTCCTTCCCCTCGATCCTTCAGAGATCGCAGAATTACAACCCTGGAGCCTGGAGTCTATGCTGTTTGCAAATCATTTATTTCTAGAAACACCTTTTCCAGAGAAATCAAAAAAGCCATTTTGTGTTGAAGTAACCATGCTCATTACTTACTAGCTCTTAATTACTGTGTTGGCTATTTTTTTCTCCCTGACAAATTAGTAGTTGTTACTTCTTTTAGTGAAACAGTTCAGTATGTTGTGAGAGTGAAAAGCAGCTGTGAGACATTAAAATAGAGGCAATTCATAAAGGCAGGACAGAATTCCTAAGTTTTATGCACACAGATTCACCCACAGCACTGCAGACAGCATTTTTGGTTTTCACTTTTGCCATCTTCTTCTTTCTTTACAATTTTTGCCACGCTTTCAGTTTTTTGTGCATTTTTTTTTATCTGTTAAACTACAGGCTTAAGATGCCCAATGCAGATACTCTTTTTTTCCTCATGCTATCTCTCGTGCATGTTGCCTCTGCTGTCTTGTCCTTCCTTGGATTTTATGTGCCTGCATGAAGACTGCAGAATTGGAGAGGGTGTATCCTAATACTGTGCAGTGCTCATTTCCTCTAGCTGCAGTGACTGCCATCCCACACAACAAACCCCACGCAGAATCACAAAGGTCCTGTGTCTGTGGGCTGAAGGGAAGGCTGGAGCACTTGTTGGGAAAGATGATACCTCTGTGTAGCAGTTTTCAGGAAGGAAACTATCAGTTTCAAAGGCCTATACGCGTAAGACCTCATAGTGTGTTGCCAGAATTTATGTGATGAGCACAGAAGATGTGTAGTTTACGTGGTGACTTCACAACTGAGATTTGGCGGAAAGATTAGTATGTTCTAAGCAACAGAGTTCCTGTTTTGTAGGATATGGTATTCAACTGTATTGGTAAAATATTATTTCTCACCTTTATGTGCCTCTGGGCTGTCATGTCCTTAATTTTTGTGTGGTCACAGAACAAATGATCAGTCTGGTGAGTTCAGTTTGTTGCAGAAAATACTTGTTCTCACAAAAGCAAGACTTAGAGTATATACCTGATGACCAGAAAATAGTGTTTCAACTATCAATTGTTCCTCAATTTCGCCAGTATTGCACAGGAATAATTTGCTTTTACTTCATAGTAGTATTCTGAGATCAGTTAGTTTATTTGCCTTGTTAATACAAAACCATGACTGTCAAACCTTGTCATTGTTATGATATTTGAGGTTCAGGCAGCAAGAGCAGTTGCAGTTTCAGCACCAAATGATCTCTGCTTCACCTGAACTCTGTACTTGCCTGCTGTGGCTATTGTGACAATTGTAAGGTAGTCCATTTATCTGTCTAGCATACATAATTGTGTATGTGTGTATATATATATATATGTATATGTCTTTCCTTGAGCAACATTTACATTTCTTTTTTTTCTTTGGGAATATCTACAGCCTACATATGCAGTTGGTACTTTAAATCCTTGTGGATATATATCTTAGGACCTGGCATTTCAGGGCTTAGCTTTTCAACGACTTATAAGAAGAAAATTTCACAGTTCATGCTTGTGGCCATGCAAATTATTCTCTCAGGGGTTCTGACATACCTTGATATATCTGAAAGCTTTTTGTTGCAGTTTTGATACCAGATGGAGAAAATATCTTCATAACCAGGATGGTCTTTCATGTGGACAGCTCCCCACACTGGAAAATTTAGGGCAGACAATGCAAATGCAAGGTTGAAATGAATGAAGTATTTAGGGAAATGTAGGTGCAGAGGCTGTGCAGTTCCAGAGAGTGGTTTCTCAATGTATGTAATCCAGCCTAGCCCCTGCCTGCTGCCCACAGGCAGGCAGCTTTTTCATTACCTCCTGGTAAAGAGGGGCATATGACTATATTAATGCACTGTCACTTCCACCAGTGCCTTGATTTGCTAATGGCAACACAGTTGTTAGATGCAGTACAAGGGAAAGATTAAATGGGTTGCTGGTTTTTGGGAACAGTGGGAGTGATGAGGGGAGAGAAAGGGGAGTCTCTTGTTGGTGGCAGCCCAGTGTTTAGGTCAAATTAACCATGGTACAAAACTGCTCACTTGGGTGTATAACATTTAGTCATCTGTGAGATCTTTTAGTAGCACTGTAACTCACTGCCCTTGCTTGCTCATCTCCCCTGTTAGTCAGAACATTTCATTCTCCCTTGGTTTCAGCTTGCTTTGCCTCACCCGTTACATTTATCGGTTTGTCATTGCAGACATAGCTGCATGCCGTACACATTCTCATGGAGAAAGCCACAAGCATCTTGCCTTGCTCCCCTGTGGTCTGGTTTGGATTTCATCAGGCGCACACCTTCTGGTTCCTCTGATGGCTGAGATGTGGTGCCTGCTGTAACATCTGCTCCTTCAGAGTCGTGTCTTTGTGCAGAGAGCACGTTCAGGCAATCTCTCACTGTCATGCTGCAGCAGCAGGACCAGGCGTGTCCTTGCTGCACATAGACCAGTTCAGGATTCAGGAGCAGTTCTCCCACTAGGCTCTGCTTATAGATGTTAGGGTGAGAATTAGCTATCAGAAAATATTCATAGCCTTGATATTAATCACTGTAGGGCAGCAGTGCTGGCATCATGACTTCCTTACTTGTGTTTGTAAAGCAGGTAATTGTGGTAACACAGGCACGTGGAGGGAGGACTGGAAAAGGAGAAGGCAAGTGTTACTGATGTGCTTTGGATTTGCCTACCTATAATACTGCTGAGAATGAGACGGACTTCCTGAAGATAATGTATACTGGTGAGAGATCTGGCTGGAGCTTCGAATGTAAGATTGAATAGATTCTGTAACCAACTGAATCCAACCTATTTCCGAGTAACTCTTTTGTGATAATCCACTTGGTAAATGTATAAATCTCCAGAGAGAAATTGATTGCATTGGGAGGTAGTTTTAGACACCTTCCTTTTAATAGTTAGATGCTTTTCCAATTTCTGACCACACTTTAGGTAGTGAACCAGCATCTCTCCACTTGTTCTTGCAAAAACATTCCTTTACCTTAAACACAGTTGCTCTTCCTTTTTCAATTTTGTCAGACACAAGCTACACTTATCACTGCTTTGGTTTTGGTTAGTCTTGCTGGTTGGATCCTTCTACCTCATTGTTCAGTTTGGAAATGACTGCAAAGAGCCTGGTACTTGACATCTTATTTCAGGCTGAAAAATAAATTCTCGTCTTTGGCTTTGTACTTTGGATTAGTGTGGTTTCTTTGCTTTGGATTATTGTGTTAGGGCCTGTTAAATTGGTAGTAAGTGTTCGTTAACTGCACCTTTGACGAGTGTGTATGATTAAAATAAAGAGATTTCTAAATCCGAGAGTTGTAACTGAAAGACATAGCTTCTTGTTCATGGCTGCATTTAATTTATTCTGCTCAGTTTGAAAGAATTCAGCGATTTAAAAAGTGTGAGCCATTAATGTGGCATCTTAATGTTTGCATTTTTGTTGAACCATCCATTCTTAGTACAAGCAAATAGTGTAAATGCAGGAACTCAATGTTCCCTAACATTGTGTAACAGTCTTGTTTGTTGGACCTGGTTGTTCCATTGTGAGGACTAATTTATAATACAATTTAATATATTGTACATTCACATACAGTAGAGGTGGAAGCAACAGCCTGTGAGAGAAGTTTCTCAGTACTTTAAAGAAAGTATGTCTTGCACAGGGTTCTGCAAGTTAAAATTGGATTAAAAAAATCTATTATGGTGATTAAGGGCACAGCTGTCCTTTTATATAAAAAATGGAAATGTTAGGATAAAACTAAAATGTATAAGTATGTAAGAATACTTGATAATCTTTCTAGTTAGTTTTCCGACACTGGTGGAGAGTCGCAATACATGGAGTGTAAAAACAGCTCCAAAATGGCTGTGGAAATGCTTCCTTTTCTCACAAGGCTAAAAAAAAAAAAAAAAAAAAAAAAAGCTGCACTGGCATCTTTTTTCTTTTCATTGGTGTGTATTTTTTACTTGCCTCTGACACACTGTGCCTGATAGGCCTGTAGTTGAATTTATATTTACAGGTTACCAGTTTCTACTTTGCATATTAATGATGCAGTGTACCCAGCTGCAGACTGGGCCCTCAGCCAGGACTCATTTCACATGTGTGTATGTCTTTCTGCAAGGGAGTGCCTGCATTTCTCAATGCATGTCTTCTGATTAGGGTTTCTATGTGACACAGATGTATTCTTTCTAACTTCAGCTGCTTGCTTATGCAGATGCTCCAATGAGTGGAATTGGTTGAAAGGTGTATAATTTAATACAGCTCTCTAGATTTCTTGAATTATTATAGCGTTTTATTCTTTCCTGTATTTTATGTCTCATATTTGATGCTGTGATGTTTGATTATGTGAACGTGACTGTTCAAAATAAGCTGTTTTTCTTCTCCATGCATTCTCTTCTCAACTGTTCTGTTTACCTCATGGAAAATAACGTGTTTTTCCATCCTTCTGCATTTTAGAGAAAGCAGAGAGTTGCAAATCTGCCTTGGTGTTGTTCAGATTCCTGCATTAAATCAATAGGTGCTCTTGCCTTTGAAATCCATGATTTCTAGACTGTTTATTGAAGTAGAACCATTTAGACTGTCATGCTGTATCATATGGTGCAGTGCTGTAGTTTTTCTTTCAGTTCTGCATTGCTGTAATGAAGATAATTTAGCATTGTTGACACAGTGTATACTTCTGTTTGAGTTTTGTCAATAATATATTTCCATGTGCAGAATGATTCATTAAGAAAGGAATTTTAATAATGCATGGAGAAGGTAGGGGTTCTGCTAATGAACAGACTCCAAAGTAACAAAACCAATTATTTAGCTAGGATCCATTTTAATGTATCTGTAAGTAGGCAAAATGTTGAAGTTGTTTGGAGCTCTGGGATGATCATGTTAAATAGCCTTAATAGCTTTGCACTAATATAATTCAGTTATTATGGAGACAGTGGGATTTGAGTTTTGTACTGCATTTCCTTACTTGACCAATACAGCCTATATGGAAAGTCTTAGGGGATATACCTTCTGTATCCTCAGGTTGTGGTGAGTTTCCTCTGCTTGCACTAGCATAATCATTAATAATATTAATAATTTATTAATAATATTAACATTATTATTATTAATAATAATATTAATAATAATAAAAATAAAAAATGTAGTCAGGTGGGGGTTGGTCTCTCTCCAGGCAGCAACTGACAGAATGAGAGGACACAGTCTTAAGCTGCACCAAGGGAAGCATAGGTTGGATATTAGGAAAAAGTTTTTCACAGAAGGAATAATAAAAGTACTGGATAAGTCTGCCCGGGGCGATGGTGGAGTCACCATCCCTGGGTGTGTTTAGAAAAAGACTGGACGTGGCACTTGGTGCCATGGTTTAGTTGAGGTGTTAGGGCTGGGTTGGCCTTGATGATCTTGGAGGTCTCTTCCAAGCCAGTGATTCTGTGATTCTGCCTGATTATTATTATTATTAAGCACTGGCACTTAAATGGGAATTGTTAATTCTGTGTACTAATATGAATTAGGAAAAGAGGGAGAATATTAATTTGATAAAGAAGTCTGTGTGTTCTCTAATGAGGCTCATGCATCTCATCCCTGTTAGTGCTTGTGTGTAAAGATTCTTGAGTACTTGGAAGTATAGCCCAAGGGGGACTTTAGTTGTCAAGTGCAGTTTTCAGCCCAATTTTGGGTTTTTTCTCCCATGAAGAGGCAAAAAATTCCCCTGTTATACTGGTGCTGAGATGAATCTTGGGTGGACTGACTAAACTGAGGGGATGGAGCAGTACTAGGCCTCCCTCACAACTTAGGTCAGTCCTGCTGTGCCAAGTATCTTGTTTTTCAGTCATGAACATTGAAAACTCATGGAAGACTGGTCCTACTTGCCTGGCAGTTTTTATTTTACAGAAATAATCATGCAAAACCATCACACTTCTTTTCACAGCTTAGTCTCCAATGGTATTAGCTACTGCAGTGAAGTTTTATTGGTGATTATCTGCAGGAGTTTGAAAAGATTGTCTTAGTGCCTCCTACCAGGGTGTAGAATATGACTGCTGCATTTTATGGCTGTCACCTCTAGGTCATGTATCATAGCAGGATGGAGAATAATTGAAAGGTCTAGATAAGTTATCTGTCCAATGTATGTAGGTAAACCTACATTAAAATCTGAAAAGGCACATCATTATACGCCTTGTGCATTTGCCAAGTCCTGGTATGGACGTTCCCTTCCTGTTTACCTTCAGTAACTCACCTCTCACGCCACAAATTTTTGTCCAGTTTTGCTGCATGTTCATGTGGTAAGAGACCTTCATTGAATGAGATTGTAACTTTGCTTAGATAGGTAGTCTTGAAACATACATCTATGCAAGACACAGGGAGCCCCATTTTTGCCTGAGTTAATGTTATTGCAGAAGTGTTTAATTTAGATTCTTCATAATGAAATTCACTTAAAGTGATTTTTAATAATAAATTGTGTAATTATGAAACTTTGTGGACATTTCAGATCAGATACTGGCATAATATTATGTCTTGCCTTCCTCACTGTGTTGTTAGCAAGGAAATCATGAAGCAAACAAACATCACTGTTCTAGTGACCATTGGACTTCTACAGCTGCACGCTTTTTGCTTGGTTTACCTGGCAGCTGAGGGCAGCAAAGTTTAAATTTCTTATTTCAGCCCAAGGTGTTTTCCACTTCGTCTCTTGTGAGCCTTCTGTGCCTTTTGTCCCTCTAGAGTTCCTTTTATTATCTCTTTGCACTGAATGTGGGGTTGGTTGGTTGGTTGGTTGGTTGGTTGGTTGGTTGGTTGGTTGGTTGGTTGGTTGGTTGGTTGGTTGCCTGGGGTGATGGATCATGTGCAAGACAGTCTGACACTGTGTTAAATATGGGATGGCCTCTGTTCAGGCCACAAAGGACATCAGTTTTCTCAGCTTCAGTTTCCAGGATTCACTAAGGTCATCTAAATACATTTCAGCTGTAAGGTATTAACCATTTTGATTTAAAACTCATCTGCATAAAGAGTATGTTTCTCATGGAATTTTTTGTTCTTCTGGTGACATGATTTTCTGTGGTTAAATAAATGATGGGGAGTTTTAAAATCCATTCCATTTTGCATAATAAACTGCAGCCCTTTTACAGCTCTGTGCAGATCATGAGAGAAGAAATGGATGTAAAGAGAAGGTGAGAAAATTCAGAAGGAAATTGGAAAGAGGGAAAGAATCTGATATGCAAATCAGGAAGAAAGGCTTCACAGGGGAGTGAGGGGAAGGAAAATTTGACAGTCTCACTACAGTAGAATGAAATTAAGTTTGTCTGTATATTAGTAAGTGATTAAAATAACATAAAGAGAAAAAATACTAAAGTAATATTAAAGCAGTGCAATTTTCAGTGCAGGAATCCTTAGCAAAAGTAATTTTAATAATTCAATAAGTAAATGTGTGCTTTAAAATCATAAATGTGAACTATTAAAAATATTTTGGAAATCATCTCTTTCTACAAAACCTGTAGACTTCTATTTGGATAGCCAGCAATGGTTTCCTAATGTTATTTTGTATTTGAAATTCAGATTTAGAAACTGTAAAATTAATGCCACGAGATTTTACTTTTATGCTGAAAATATAGTAACTTACACATTTTTAAGTTAAAAGTAGTCCTGAATTTACTGCCACTTTAGGGGGATTTTTTACAAGATAGAGAAGCAAATTGACATGGAATATGAATAGTATTTTTTCAGGCTGCTCAGTCCTGAGAATTAAATTGGTAGGGGATGTGAAAAACAAATGTTATTCTGTTTGCTGGCTGAGGGTGACAGAGGCCCCAGACTGCCCAGGCAGAGCTCAACTGGAATTCTTCTCATCAAACCAAGTTGTTGCACTTCATCTAAACATCCTACTTTAACTGGGAGGGAGGGACAAGGATTTTTTCTTTTAATCTTAGAAGTAATCTCCAACATTCTGACAGGACTGTGTGCCATTTTTGCCGTTGGGTTCTTCTGGTTTTCTTTCCAATGACTTTCCCCCCACACACACCTTTTCCTCCTATCAATCATTGTGAAGTACACGTCAGCAAAGATGTTTCTGCCGGACTTCTACCTCACCATATTTGAATGGGGTGTTGAGTGTGAAAAGTTTATCTCTCTGCAAAGGAGGTAACAAGCTATCACTGAAAGTACAGGACTGTCTTCCTGGTCAGTTTGAAATTGAAGAGATGAGAAATAAGCCTTTCTCCATTCTTGTTTGTGTTAGGGAGCAGTGCATGAGTGCACTAAAGAACCCTCTGAGACAAGGACGTGCAGATCTTTCATATTCAGCAGGAGAGTTCTGTTCTGACCTGCTCTTAAAAGAAATAAAGTACAATACAATACCTTGAAAGAATGATAAATCTTTAAACCCTGTGCAGACAAATAATGTTCTTCAGTGATATATTGTTTTGGAAGTTCTCAGCTGAGGAGAGATTTGTTATGCCTGCAAGTATTTCAGATGAATTATGACTACTCATGACTAATACGAAATCTGAATCCTGAATGAAGACATAGTTGGACAGTGGTCCAGTGACACCAAGTTCTACTGATCTTCAGAAAATAATTGTGTCTTGTTTAGCAGAGGATAAGTGTTTAATTATTATTTCTGTACTACAAACTCAGATATGGACAGTGTATGGTCTGTGTTTATAACTACAGATTTACATGGTGGATGTGTTCCATTTATTGTGGCTTTGTTCCTAATCCTGGGGGGTACACAAAGGGTAATTTCTTCTGTAAGGTCAATGTAGAATAGTAACTTATACTAGATTTTCTTGGCTTAGGACCTGCATGTGTCAAGATTTCAGAAATGAAAAGGTTCACCAAGAGTAGTGAGCCTCTATGTATGACAGCTGTCAGTGCTTTGCCTGTGTCAGGAGTTTCATCATGGATGCATTGGAAATGTAGTGAACAGGAAACCTTAGTACTTCTGATGCACTGTTTTGCAGTTTGCAACCTCACATGTGCCTCCAGGGTTTTTTTTTTTGGGTTTGCTTTTTGTTGTTGTGTTTTAATTTGGTTTAGTTTTGTTTAGTTCCTTCATCATATCGCACACAGACATTAGTCAGTCTATTTGGTGTTACTTGCTTTTGGGACTGAACAGAATAATAAGTTTCTAGGTTATTCTCATGTTGGGAAGTCTGGCAGGTAATCTATGGATGTGTATTCGGTAGTGACTTGAGAGATGAAGAGTATGAAAAGACATCTTCAGATCTGTGTTCAGATCAGCAGTCACTGGGCTGAGGAGTCTATGCACACAAGAGACTGATTATTCTGTCTAGTCTACATCTTTAAAGCTGCTCACACAAGTGGTCTCTGAAAGCACTGCTCTTTTGGGTGTACCTGTGGTTGCTTCTGAACATTTTTGTCTCTGCCTGAAAGCACCTGTCCTCTCTCTTTGTATGTTCAGACTGTGATCTTTCCCCCTTGTAAGTTTAAAATCACAGGCTGAAGGACTGTACTATCTCAGATAGAGAGAGAGCTATGAACCATGTCAAATATTTGTTATTGAACAGGTTTAGCTGGATGCTTTTGTTTTCAGTGGTTCTAACAAAGAATGGACTTGGTGTTGTGTAATGTTTAAACTTGAATAAATAAGTTTGTCTAGTAAGTAAAGAGAGAACTTGGGAAGGAATTCCTGAGTTGCCACAGCCAGCCTTATAAAGTAGTGACTTTGCAAGGTAGCAAAACACTATAGAAAATTGTCTCAAAGTAACAAGAGGCACTTCAGTTAAATAATGTATATTCGTATTTCATTGAAAATGAATATATATGGCTTCCCTCTTAAGCTGAGAATAAGGCAGATCTTGATTTATGATTGCTTCCAAAGTGTACGACCTCTTGGGGTAATTTGAATCTGGATAGCCCATTCTGTGGAGAGAGTAACTTTGCCTCTTGCCACGCCCAGAAGTATTTCTTTTTTATGCTTGCTCCTTCCATGGTGGCAAAGAACATAGTGCACTGACCTGCCCCTCGTCAAGCCTCGTCCTCTCCCGTCTGTGGCAGCAGCGAGGCACCCGGCGGTGGTGGCAGAAGAGATGCTCAGGGTGTGGGATGCAGCATGGCTCCCTGGGTTCTGCTGCAGAATACTGCAAACCAGAGGTGTATAACAACAGGGGTGCTGGAGAGCAAGCAGTGTCCAGTCCCTCTTTCCCCATCTGATGAGAGTTTTCTGATCTGCCTTGAAACGAGCTTCTTCTAGACCCTCAACCTTTCAAAAAACCTCTGTTTCCAAAAACTTCGGTCACCTCTTACAACTCACTAGAATTTCATTACAGTCACTGCAGGATGAATGCTTTGCCATTGCTGGGAAAGACTCTCTGGCTGTGCTGCTGAGAAACCATGAGTCAGCTTGCTCAAGGGAAGGAGGAGGAGGAGGCGAGGAAATCTCCTTTTATGATGAATCTTCCCACACTTCCTGCTGTTTCTGTTTTGGGCACACTGGTTCCGAAGCTGTGGGCTGTTTTCTGCCTGGCTCTCAGTGTGTGAAAATTGTTCCTTCCCTAAGAGGGATCACCTACTTGTCCTGATATGAGGTGACAGTATCCCACGCCTTTCCCCATCTAGAACAAAAGGGATAATCTTTCATCTCCACTCAAAGCGAAGCATGGTGTCATGGGGGGACTAGGACAGGAGAAAGCCTTTGCTGAGCTCTGTAGAATTTCAGAGTCCAGCAACTTTAGAGAGGTTTTCTGAGTCACTCTTTACTCTGAGAGGCTGCTGTTTAGTCTAATCCTGTGGGATAAATATATTCTCATTAAATTCACAGGGACTCACATCCTAACTTAACTAAGGCGTGACTGGACTCACAACACTTAACAGCAAAGAGTTTTTTGCAAATAACTTACCATACATTTGTGTAAGTTATGCAGTAAAACCCCCCACTTCTGCCTCTCCTTGGAAGGTCATATTCTGAGGGTGAGCACAACAGTGCTGAAATGGTTTTAATATAATATGATTCTGGATAAAAATGATGACAAAGAGGTAACAAAACAGTGCAGTTCACTTGTTGGAAACATCTTGCAAGTGCTTCAATTATATTTCATGCTCGAGTTGAGAGCTGCTACAATAGTGACAGAAGGAGAAAAATAGAATTGCTTCATTTCTTTTCTCCCACCCACGGATGTTTCTCAGTGTGGAGAATGAGTCATCAAGAAGAGGTATTTTTACTTTGCAACAGACATTAGAGAAATGTTGATCTTCAGGCTAACTGTGTGTCAATTGATCTACTAGGCAAGAGGTCTGATCCTGCTTGCACAGATTTTACTTCCTTTGGAACCACTGCGAAGTCACAGCAAGAGGCAGCCAACACAAACACCCCAGAATACACAATCAGCCCAGTTGTGCCTCCCACTGTGGCAGCTGGCTGACCTGAGGGCTGTGCCAAGTTGCTGGGGTATGAGTCTGCTTTGATTAACCTGGGGTAGATGCTCAGCAGGGACTGATGGTCCCAGGCACTGCCCCAGCCCATTGACAGTGACATGATGGGTCTACCAGGAGAGGGCCTGCTTGCCAGCTCGGCCTCAGCTCTGTCAGATATGGCCAGGGGCATCTGTTACTTTTGGAAATGTAGACTGATATATTGCAGCTTTCAAGATGTGTTTTAGAGGTCTCCTGTCACAAGTGAAAAGTTAGCATCAACTAAATCGTGAGGTGGGCTCTTGGTTTGAGAATATTATCAGCTGGGATGTCTGGGGATGCTGCCATTTGCCATCTGAGAATTTGAGCACAAATCTACTTTTAGTTTGTGTCTTATTTTGGAGTGTAAGGCTTCAATATAATGTGTAACAAACAAAGGGATTTTATCTGTCATTGTCAAAGCATTTTGCAGAAGGGGAAGAAGAAACTTGAGGCTCAAAGCCATGTGAAGGAGTTAATCAAATCGATCTGCAAAGCACAGACCTCATCCTCATTGTTTCTCACTAGACCACACTTTTATTCCTCTAAGCACTTCAAAGGTGCTGATGGCTCAGAGGCGTGTAAAGCAAGAAACCTGTAACCACAAACCAGTATTTCTCACCCCCAAACTAGCATTTATCACCCAAAACATGTTTTTCTGGCAAGCCAGTGTGACTGCTGAATTAATGTTTTTCCCTTTACTACCTTGTATTTTTGTTAATATTTACTCTCAGGTACCAAGTTTACACACATCAGGAGAACTTTCTATGTTCTATATAGGGTTTGCATGGCCAGGTTTTGGTACCAGGTGGACTAATAGGGGTGACTTCTGTGAGAAGCTGGCAGCAGCTTCATCCATGTCCAACAGAGCCACTGCCAAGTGGCTGCAAGATGAATGTGCTGCTGCTCAAAGATAGGCGTGTCAGAAAAGGTATTAACACCTTTGTGACATTTAAGGGAAAAGAAATTTACTGCACAGATGTAGTTGCAGCCAGAAAAGAGAGGAGTTAGAAGATGTGAGAAGAACAGCTCTGCAGACATCAAGGTCAGTGGAGAAGGAGGGCAGGAGGTGCTTCAGGTGCCGGAGCTGAGGTTCCCCTGCAGCCCGTGGTGAGGCTGCTGTGCCCCTGCAGCTCATGAAGGACCACAGGGATTCAGAGATCCACCTGCAGCCTGTGAAAAAGACCAGCAGTGAAGCAAGTGGGTGCCTGGGAGGAGGCTGTGACCCCATGGGAAAACTCTACAGGAGCAGGATCCTTGCAGGGGCCTGCAGATCCCTGGAGAGAGGAGCCCATGCTGGAGCAGGTTTCCTGGTAGGACTTGAGACCCTGTGGTGGACCCACACTAGAGCAGCCTGTCCTTGACGGACTGCACCCCATGGAAGAGAACTGCTGCCATGGGATGGACTCAACGTTAAAGAAGTTCATGGACAGTTATCTCCCATGGGAAGGACCAGGGGAAGGACTCCTCTCCCTGAGCAGTGGCAGGAGCAATGTGTGTTGAACTGATTGTAATCCCCATTTCCTGTGTCCCTGCACCACTGTCGGGGAGGAGGTAGACCCCAGGAAGGAGGGAGAGGTGGAGGGAAGGTGTTGTTAATTTTCATTTAATTATCCTGCTCTGATTTTGATTAGTAATAGAATTCACTTTATTTCCCCAGTGTGAGTCTGTTTTGCCTGCGATGGTATTTGGTGAGTGTTATCTCTTCTTGTACTTATCTCATGAGCCTTTTGTTACATTTTCTCTCCCCCTCTGCACTTGTGGAGGGGAGCGATGGAGAGGCGTTGGTGAGCACCTGGCATCCAGCTGGGGCTAACTCACCATGATAACTGATCTTTGGAAGTTTGTGAACTGTGAGGATTATAGTTAGGATATCCTTAACCATGCTTTGGTGACTATGTGGTTTATCCTTTTTGGATATCACGTAAGGAGTTGACACTTACTTGTGTAAATCCAGCACAAAGACTATGTCTGCCAGTAGTTGTCAATTGTGGTGGTATGCCAAAGGTGAGGCCCACAGCTCAATGTCACTAAGTCCACCTGGTAGTGAGACATGGGGTAAGAAATTAGAAGGGTGTTGATTAGGAAATAGACATTTAGGTGATGCATATTGCTTAATATTTGCTGCATTTCACTATACTCATTGTCCGGGAAAGAAAAGCAGAATATATGAGAACAACATGAAGGAATGCAAGGATTGATGACAAGGAGGACGACCACCAGAACAGGACACAACTATCCTAAGCCTCCAGGATACTAAGATAGCAAGAGTCTGTAAGTTCCTGAGACTGAGATCAGACTGACCATCTGGCTTGGACTGTGACCAAGGGACCAGCGAGCATGCGCCGAGAGACGGGGTCAAAAGTTTATTCTCTGAGGAAGACATTTTACTTCCTCCCTTGCGACCACCGGATGACCATCAGAGATGAATGCACAGGCTCACAGGACTGATAAGATAATCAGCATATGGAGTGGGACAGGGGTGGAGCCAGGGAATGAATATGCATGGAGGTATTGAGAAACTTGATGCATACCTAACTTCTAGAGGATAAAGGAACGCGAACAAATGGGTCTGCATGTACAGCTTTGATGGAGATATCCTCTCAGTGTTCAGCTGTTGAATAAAATACATACATACTTTAAAACTCACTTTGCCTTTGAGTTTTAGAGTCTTTCTGCATATCAGTAGTGGGGTTGGGCATGTATTCCCAATAGGCATGGTACTCACCTATGTCTCTGTATGACTGTCCCCCATCCTGCTCACCAGCTAGACCAGCTTGCTGCTCATGAGGGGCTTGCTGCTCCTGCTTACCCAGTGCAGGGCAAGAAAACAACAGTTCTGGTGACACAGACCAGTCTTTTTATTCCCTTGTCCCTCTGTTCTCCCATGCTTGTTGCTATTACCCTGTCCCTCTGTTTTTTTGCCTTCCAGACCAACTTTGCCCACCTTTGGTCCTTACCACTGCAAGACTTCAGGAGCTCCCAAGTGCATTTCCCAGGAGCCTTGTGAAGTGTCCCCTACCCTGGCAATAACCTTGCAGTTTATCTGGAAGATACTGCAGGACACGTGTCCCACTGACCCCCTGTATTGGGTGTCAGCTCCCAGCCATGGAGCCAGGAAATCCCTGGCTCAGCTGTGGGTCCCCTGGGACCCCCTTGGTAAGACCAGGCTGTTGGCCTGCCTTCGCTGCCTGGTGAATGGAGATGATCACCCAACTTGGCAGCAGCCCGAGTGCAGTGCCAAGAGTCCCCATTTCCAGTACGTCTTTTCAGAGCTTCCCCACCCCCAGGGAGCTGCATGTTGCCCCCAGTGGCTTCAGCTGTAGATCTTGTCATAGGTGTCCATGGTGTGTGAAGGCTGTGGAGATCTCCCTCAGCTGCTAAGTTGTACTGACTCATCAGGCTGTTTCCATATGTTTTTATCTGTCTGTTAATAACTTTTACTTTCGTTTTTTCCTAGGCAGAACTGAACGTCTTTGAGCCTTGTGACACTTCTTGTGTCAGTTTATTTAAATTATATGTGATTTCAGTGCAAATTGATTTGGAAAATTATAATTTTTTTCTCCTTTTTATTTTTTTCTTCTTCTTTGGCTAGATCTCTTAAATGGATTGTAGAGCAGACAGCTCACTTGCTGTATTTTCACTTATGAAACATCCCCTTGGCGGATCCTCTGTGAAGCTTTGTAACCACATGGACGCAGTTTTTTCCCTATGGAAATAGATGTCAGGGCTCCCATTGGGTTTAGGAAGAGCTCTATTTAGAAACATAATTCCTAGGCATTCCCAGTTCGTATCACTCTCCATGTCTTTTCAGTCCCACATGTTCTTTGGGTTAAAACATATCCTCTCCTTGCCCCTCTGTTACAGAAGAGGGGCTGGGGGAGGTTCATTTGTGCCTATGGATTTGAAAGAAGAGGTGCAAATAGGGAGACAAAACAACTTTTGCCGTGGAATTCTGTTTTTCTGAGAGCATAAGATCCATTGAGGTCACTGAAGTGATTACATGGCCCTGAAGAGAAGAATGGAGTCCTGTGTTAAATGCTTTATACACCTAAATCTCCAGGTACACCTGAATCAGCTGTGCCCTTTTTTTTTCATATTCAGATTTAGGTTTATATTCTAGTTTCTGCTTGCACAAATACAGCTCAGTGGAAATACGTTGTGAGAGTAGTTGTTGCCTGTTTGCCTGCTTTATTAGGCACATTTAGAGTAGGTTGCATTTTTGTTTCTCTTCTGATCTAATGTAGTAAAAATAGTACATCAAATTAAATTAGCTTCATTTTATATTTACTCAGTAGTGGATGTAGTGTCTTGGAGGATCTGCTTTTTATTTTTAAAACAAATCAAACAAATGAAACGTAGTTATTTCCCAGTAATTTCATTTCTTTCTAATTATAATTTTCAGAGACAAGTGGTTTTGATATTAGAAAGATGTAGTATGCATTATGCTGATGTTCATTAGGTTAGAATGACATGGTGAATTCACAGAAGGGGAGGGACAACAAACTGTTTCAGAGATTGAATTTGAATTACCGTAATTTCTCATTAAAGCCTGGATTTAATAGTGAAGTATATCAAACAGGAGCAGTTTTCTTTCTTACATTTCAGTGTGATCTGTGTTGCAAAGAATGTTTTCAAAAGAAACTGAATAATTCTATAAATCAAAGGATTTGTTTGTCTGTAGATTAAAGTCACATAGCTAGCTCTGTATGATCTTTTTCATTCGATTTTGCTTACCAGTTTTCTATAGCATTGTTACATCTGTGAGCTCTGCATTGGCTTTGCTGCTGCTGTAGAGCTTTTGGCAATCTTGGCAGTGGTGGCTGTGGAAGTGTGCTCAGGTTCAGTAAAGTCTTGTATGATTGCATTGTCCCAATTATAAGAGGTATAGCTATACCTCTTCTCCCAAGGGAAGGACTTGTTTCTGTTGTCTCTTAGGCTATTTACAGACATAACATTAGTAAAATCTAAAGTTTTGAAAAAATCAAACTGGTTACTACACATCTGGTTCTCTTTGCAGGCAGTTTAGCAAATGGGAGGACAGTAAAATCCCTTTGCTCTGAGAAGCAGTGGCAGTTGCATGATCAGCTGCTGTGACCTGATGTTCAGTGAAAGTTTGGTAAAAATGTAGAGGGAGTGTTCCAAAGGTAAAGCTCAAAGTTTTTATTTTATTGAAAATGCAGTCACTTTCATGTGAACCTTTTTACTCTTTTGAAAAATGGAAGTGGCAGGGTTTTGCAGCGTGCAGAGGAGCAAAGCTGTGTTGTCTGTATTAGGTAGATTTTCATTGCGTGACGTACTCGTGGTTGAATATATCTAGCTAAAGTAGGCACATGGTAGATGTAATAATATTCTGCTTGTGTATCTGATGACTTGAAAAACTGTAGCAAAAACTCATTCAACCTACCTGTTGGGAAATAGGTAATAAATCACCTATTGGGTTTGAAAGTGCCTGTATTTGGCAGGAGACAGTCACTGTGAAAGACTGATAGCCTGTGGATAACAGTAGTTTTGCTGTTATTGAAGAGTGTCCTGTGAGGAAGGATAGTGTCTGTCTCTTACCTGTGGTAGAAGAGATCTTCTGTTATCCACTACAGACTATCTGTGGAGCTTACATGATTCAGTGTCATTGCTGAGTATTTGTTACCCACCCATAAAACAGAACCGTCCAGGAAAATACAGGAAAAAACCCTCCAATATCAAGCCCAACCTACAATGCAGCCCTTTGAAGCTTACAAGCAGACCGCATTCCCATGTGCCGCATCCATATGTATCCTACTCTCCCCCCAGAGATGGCAGCCCCACCATCCCACAGGGCAGCCACGGCTTTCCCACCAAGGCGTTGTCCTGGCACCTTTGGGAGTTTCCACAAGTGCAGAGGTCCAGAGGGAATGCAGCTGAGAACAGGAGCAGGAGGTGTGTCCCTTGGTGATCCGCCAGCTACAAAAGTTGGGAGGAGAGAAGGAAGCCTTTCTTTCTGTTCCCTTTGACTCAGAGTTTTGAATTTGTGTAACTGGGGGTGAAATAGTGATTTGTGTGGTGGTGGTGGTTGTAGTTTGGGTTTTTGGGGTTTTTTGTAAAGCTTGAAATTTATTTGCTTTTACTACTAACTCCATTGTTATTAAATGTTATTTAAAGTTTTTGATCCGATTGAGTCATTTAGGATAAATTTTGTTTGAATTTTCCTTTGAGCACTGAGCATCTTACCCTGCGAAGTGCTTAATAACCTTGTGCTCCCACAGCCTTCCCAGTAGGAGCTGAGAACAGGGCAAGTGCCCCAGGAGGTGGCTGGATCTTCATGAGGCCAGGTCACATACAGTCTAGCATATTTTAAAAGTGGGATGAAGGCTTTCAAGTGTGTTTTGGTTAATACATTATGGCCTCTCCTACAGTAATAGTTCCTGTGGCTTATTATATCACTATAAGTATTTTGGTAAACAGTAAAATCTTCCTATATTTTTCAGACCCTCTGTTACTGGTGTCCTGTTGTGAAAGAAGGCTGTTATTTTTCCTTTTGATTTTGCTGGCGCAAATAAGTGGCACTGCTTTACTGTTCCATTTCACCAAAGGCAGTAATTTTAAATGGTTACACCACTTTTGGGCTTAGTGACGCTATCAGATGATGGAAAGTGAGTGACATTTCAAAAGGGAGAGAGCTATAATCCCTCTGCAGCCAAGTTCCTGGTTTTCAGTTCTGGAGGGAACAGCCTCCACAGTACCCTGCTAGCACCTGAGGGGGCTGTGAGAGAGATGGGGGTGTTGGTTTAGGGTGTTTACTGGTCAGGTGCTCGCATGACTCACATCTCCAGTGCCTCTGTAATAAACAGTCCTGTGGGAAGGTGAGCAGTCTGAACCACTCGTGTCTGCTTGTAACTTTTCCAGGGGAATTCTCTTGAGATGGAAGGGTGGTGCACCCACCCACTTGTGCCAGTATTACCTGAAGGTTTTTCTGTGTGAATCCTCTTCCCTCAAGACCCTAAGCCTCAAATTTGAAAAATTATCTTCACGTGCACTGATACTTGTGTTATTTGGGCTCTTCCTACTTGTAACTATCTGTAGTTTAGTGTTTGCATGTTTTGTGTGTCCTCACATGCCTAAGATGACACTCTGTATCTTGGTAAAACTGACCCAGATTTTAAAATGTAGATGTCGGAATCTAAATGTAGATTAGATTTTAGAATGTAGATGTCTAAACGTAGAGGGTTTTTTTTATCTCTATATTTAGGTTCCTCTGTACAGTGGCCTCAGTAAACAGGATGACAAGCACTTGCAGCTGCATTACTGTTTCCACTGATGCTTTCTGTGGAGTCTGGACCACTGCTAGCTGAGCAGTCCCTCAAGTCACTGTAAGTGTGTGTAGTGTCAGAGAGACATCCAGAAGGAGATGCTGTTCTTAAGTGCTTGATCTTTTCTTCTTTCATTCTGTAGGTTAATTGGTTTTGTTCACTTCAAGCCATCTAATTTTTCTCTCTACATTAAATCTTCATAGGTCTGTCTTTATTAAAGGCTCTGAGGAGATCTTCAGATTAAGAGCTCTGTGTTAGTGAAAGGGCTTACTGGTCTTAACCTCACATTAGTGGCAGACTGAAGTTTTGTGGCTGTGTTTGCTTTCATTCTCTAAACTTACTAGAAATGCTTAATAATAGAATGCCCGATTACAAAACTTACGCTTTACAGGTTGTTTCTCATCTTCTGGATGCTTTCCAGATTTCAGTGATAATTTTGGTGAGTGAATGTGCTAAACAGTGCAGTCAGAGCAAAGAGTAAGGAAGAGATGAGGGGGGTACATCATGTTTGACAGTTTTTAGTTGCAAATTTGCTGATGAAGAAGCTGACAGAATGAAAAAAAAAAGCTTCATTTTTCCTGGGAGTTTTACCTATGAAGCTTCATGGGACCAGGATTTCATTGTGATTTGAAAAGCATGTACCAATTTTGAGTACCTTAGCATGGGTCCTGTTTTGCCATTTTCTCAAAGGTATTTAAATGCTGGCCTCATAAAAGGTGCTTAGGTAGCCAGATCCCTTTAAATATACCTGAATTTCTACCAAAATCTGAAACAGAATAGAAATTTTTATAACCTTAGTGAGTACATTGCATTATTTAAAATGGAGGGTATGTACTCATGGTATTTTTAAGGGAACATAGAGTATAAAGGGTTTAGTTTTCTAAATGACATTTCTGCATAATTATTGTTGGCTAATTATTTTTAAAATCTTGACTCTAAGCCCTTTTTTCAATGGTTCCTGCTGATTTCTCTTGGCGTGCAATGGTTCAGCACACATGAAAGGTAAATCAGTGACTATGAAGCTTTGTAGTTATGGATTGCTTTTTGAGAAAGTGTGCATTTTTTCTTGCTGGGAGGCATATAACAAGACACAGCTGGGAATAGAACTATCTCTGCCTTTGCAAGAATACAGGGGCTTCCTAAAGCAGTGCTTCATCTGACATGTAATTAGTTTTTTGAGAAGACAGGGATCTAATTAAGACTGGTTGAAGGTTTTTTTAATTTTATCTTTACAAATTAAAATGGTATTTAAAATCTTAACTACAGGTTGGGGTAGGGTACTAATGTTGTCTGTTGTTTTTTTTCTATAGTTTGCTTAGCATTTACTCTAGGATTGCCTGCCAGGAAGTATTCAAATATGGTGTATTTGGGTATAGTATAAAATTATTATTCTATGAACAGTCATGCATCTTGAAGCAATGTTTGGCTCAAGAACAGCCCGTATAATTAAAATTGTTCTTTATTAGATGAGCTGCTACTAAATATACCTAAATGACAAAAAGAAAAAAAGTTCCGTATGCTTCCTATTGCTTTCTGTCATGAAGAAGAAACAGATTGTGTGATATTTAGGATTAGCTAAAATTCGTGAGAAGGTGGAGGAACTGTTTCAGATCCTCGCCAATGCTGCCACTTCAAATGTATAAAAAGCTCTTGAACTGAAATTCCCTGCTGCTGTTATTCTACACCCTGTTGAAATACAGTACTGGGTTATGCTTTGAAATTTTTTTTCCTGAGTCACATTGAGAGTTGTCAATGTCATATTTAACCTAGAACTTTGCTCTGTGAGCTACTAGTGAGAAAGGGAGACAACATTTTGCTGCTCATAAACATTTTACTCATGGAAATTAGCAATAGGAAACACAGTTGTTAGTAACCTTGCCAATGCAAAATTTTTCCATTAATTTTACTTAAACTCCTTTTCCATCCTGGCTTTAAATGATTATGTGATTAGCCCTCTACCCATTCCCTGGAAGACTAACTCACAGTTTAGTGGGGGTCTCCATTTCTGATACTCAGCCAAGTTATGTCTTCTCCTCTAATTTCACATGTATTCCTCTAATTTTCCCATGGGCCACTGTGTAAAAATTACACCCATCTTCGGGCTGGCACTCTGCAAAACATGGTCATCACATTTCCTACCACGCTTGCTCATTGATTTGCCATACTCTGTATACCTGGCTGTCTGGACCCACATAAATATTTTTGATCACTGGCCGTTCTTCCAGATTTGTGAGTTTCTTGGTAATTGCTGTATTCCCCTCAATTTTTTGACAGCTTCCTAATTTTAAGGACCCCAGGACTGAATATTGTGTTAGAAGTTTACCTGTGCCTTCAGACTGAAACTCTCATACCTGAAAAGAAAGGAATTAAAAAAATGTTTTCCTGTCATCTCATGCTGAATTTTCCATTTTATTTGCTCTTTGTGAGTGCATGCTCTCCCATGACCATGGTGTGGTGGCAGGGATAGATATGCCAGTGAGGCTCCAGGTGCGAGGAATGACCTACTCTGCTTTTCATGTTGCACCTTTCATCTCTGTAGTTCTTGGGTCTTTTGGGCAGAGGAGACAAACCCCACTGGCATTGCCCCAGCCATGCAGCATGTTCTTTTGTGTCCCTAACCACAGAAAACAGAACAGTTTTGACCACGTCAGTGTAGTGGGGCAGGAGGATGAGCCAACCCTTCAGGTGTGCAAGCAGGCCCTGCATCTGTGTGCAGGAAAAGCAGCTGTTTCTTTGAATTTGAATGTGTGCAGGATATGGGTCAGTGCTATACAATCTAGTCATTTTCAGAGATGCTGGACTTCACCTTAGTGATTTGAAGATGGGACTCTGTGTACCTGTAAGCAATAGATAAATAACTGGCTGTAGATATGTCAGCAGGTCCTGAATTATGTGAATGGATTATATTGGCATAAATAAACTGCTATGGGCAATTTCACAGGTAACATGTATTAAAAATCTTGCTCTGTGGGATGTTGTCATGTTGAGTGTGTGCACTTTTGGTTTAGAATAGTTTTAAAAGCAGTAGTTTGACATTCAAATAATATATTTGGAAATTATACATTAAATTTGTACTAATGGTAATGGAAACTGCAAGTATGGAAAATAGGGGAAAGAATAATTTTAGTTCATAAATACAGTATTTCAGCTGTACCAAGAAGTATTCGGGGCTGACTTTAGGGGGGAGGGGAAAAAATTGAGTTCTGTTTTTGAGATATATCAGAGAATGGATGAGAAAGAGTGTTTAAATTTGTTACTTTTTCCCTGCACAGCAGTGCCTATTGCACAGCCTATTAGATAAACAAGAAAAATGCCAACTAATTAATGAATGTGTAGAGTGGTCAAAGAGCAATGCCTAAGACGTTCCTCCTTTTCTGGGCACTGCATGCAAAGGAAAGGAGCCCTTCTGCTTGTTAGGGATATAATGCAGTTAAACAGTGAGTATCTCCAGGGATTTATATGGGCTTAATTTTTGGTTTTCATAACTGCTAAAATGCTGAAATTATAAAATTATCAGGTAAAGTTTCTTATATCAAGCTTCTTTCCTCTTGGATAGCTGTTACTGTTCAGTTTGCACTTTACCTTGTGTCTCTGCTTTGGGTTTGTGGATGTTTCTTTTTGTGTCCTTTTTATTTTAGTTTTGAAAAATAACAACACAAAGGTTTTGTACAGGGGCTGGACAAGGTGTTACTCTTCAGTCAATTTGAATTGCAAATCCAGTTACTTGACTTAGAACCACAGGAGCCTCAAAACAGCCTTCTAGTAGGAACAATGTGGATCAGACCCTCATGGCTTTAAGATAACTCTTACATGGCTTCAAAAAAAGCGTATCACAGTATCTTCTAACAGTAGTGCTCCAAAATTGAAAGATGGAAGCTGAAGAGGGTTAAAACTTTCTTCCCTAAACCCATCCCCCAAAAAATCACCCACAAAACCATGAACAGCACCAAAAAAACCCTCGAAATCCCCCCAAAACCCAAACTGAAACAAAATCAACCTCTAGAAAATACAGGGTGGAAGAAAATGCAAACCATTTCCATCATGTAAATAAGATGGCCAAAGGCACATGATACTATGTGCTGCTCTGGCTGCTGCTGAGCTGGGCCAAGAGGTTACTGTCCTGAAGATTTTTTAGTGCTCTTTTTCCTGGGAAAGATGGAAACTGGATGAAGAGCTAATGGGGAATACACAGGGAGAATTCAAACCCACAGGATCAGTAGAGGGAAAGAAGAATACAGGCGAGAAGCATAGAATGTATCTATGTTGACAGGAGGGAGCTGCCCCTGGTCAAACAGGGCAACTTGACAGACAGGGGGCTTTAGTAGTTCTCAGTGAAATGGTCAGATTCTGGTAACAGTCTGGTTGTGGGGAACCTGGTTTTGCACATGTAGGAATGCTTGGATGTAACCCTTTCCAGAGTGACATACCCACATACATACCCCCCACCCAAGTGTTCCTGATTTGCTAATTTTACTTTAAAAATGCCGTCGTGTTTGCTAGAGTAATGATCAATCCTTTAGACTTTGATGTTTTTGTGCCTTTTTCCATTGGAAGCTTTGCTGAAGGAAAATGTCTGAGCTGGAGTTTTCCGTGTCCCCTGTATTTGAATGGCAGGCTAAATCAAGCAGGGCATTATGAGTAAAGTTCCTCTTTTGATTCAGGTGCACTTCAGTTCCATGAGAGGACCAGTAGCTCAATTATTCTTAGTGACAAATGCAAGCAATAATAATTTTGACTCAGCGCCTCTGTACCCCCAGGTAATGTCAAGAAACGAAAGCAATGCCATTTTTGACGCACTGACACTGCTCATCTCTCTTTGGAGTGGTTCCGATCTGTCATCAGTGGATATGCCGGGGACTTTTCATATGTCATCACACACGCACATTCTCCATCATCCAGAGGAAAAGATTACTCAGAACCACTTGTTATTCTTTTCTGTACAATTGCTGGTGCATCATGAGGAGTTAGGGTGTATGGTGAAAGGGGCTTGTGCACAAATTTTCCATTCTTTACAGGCATCCGTCTGTATCTAGCAGCAAAAAATTGCTGTGATTAATGCTGGGCCATCGGTTGTTGGATCACAAGGAATACAGAAACCTATCGAGCTAAGGTGTTTCAGGAGATGTAAAATGGCCTGAATATCTTTAAAAAAATTAGTTGAGATGCAGACGTGCATTCAAAACATTTTAAAGGATACTTCAAAAGTTATGTAGAAATCCGTGAAGATTGTTTTAATGAAGAATCTAGAAAATGGTATGGATGTGAAATGGTTGGGAGTCCAGTTGTGTAGCAAGATGCAAATATTAAAAAAAAAAAGGGAAGAAAAAGTGCTCAAAAAGATTTGCAGCCTTTGAAATACATAGTGATTTCTTTTCTCAAAGCAATGAAGTACTTGTTTCTAGAAAATAACAGAAGTGTAGAAGGGAACCAGAAGTCTTTTATTTTCTATTCAACTTGCCTGTAGTCTTCTCTGACAAGTATTAAAGTCTCCCTTGGACTTCAGTGGGATTTAGTTCAAGTTCTAAATTATGTAAAAGAAAATAAATCAATCTTTAATATTGTGAGTGTATTCTTGCTGCACTTGACTGACAGTGACTTTTTACATAGCTATGTAAATATATGTGTGAAAACCCAAGTCCACCTCCATTAATTTTTGTTTCATTTGTGGCTTCTGATGCTTTCTCCCAGAAGATAAAATTGTTTTTCATTTCATAGTCATTATTCTGTTTAATGGCATCTGTTTTAAAATCACTGCTTTAAAAAAAGGTGGAAGTCCTGTGCTTCAGTACGTATTTCCCCATGTGAAAGGGCAAAAGCCTGTATAATTATTTGTATTTTAAAAAACATTATGCAAATTCCAGAAGCATATTATGAGATAGGCTCTCTTCTATATTTCTAACTGTTATGATTTTAACACTGTTTGTCCGTCATTGTGTTTGGAGATACACATCACTTTGTGGGTAGTGTTTTATGCAACTGAAACATTTACTAAGTTCTGTTTATGACGGAGACGATATTGTATCATGAGTGAGTGGAGTGCACCACATTTGTGTTGGCTGATAGTATTCATGGATTCACTAAGTTTTGTGAACTTTTTGTGTTGTTTCCCTCAACTTTAGCAAGGCTGTGGTCACTGTCTCTCACAATACCCTTGTGGGAAGCTCAGGAAGTGTGGACTGGATGAGGGAACAGCGAGGTTGATTGAGAACTGGCTGAACAGCTGGTCCCAGAGGGCTGTAACCAGGGGCACAGGGTCTTGTCACTAGTGGTGTATCCAGGGGTCACTACTGGGCCCAGTATTGTTTAACTTCATCAGGGGCTTGGAGGAAGGGCAGAGGCCTCAGCACGTTCGCTGATGACACAAAGCTGGGAGGAGTGGCCAATACCCCAGAGAGCTGAGCAGCCCTTCAGAGGGACCTTGACAGGCTGGAGAGAAGGGCAGAGAAGAACAGTCTGAAATTCATCAAGGAAAAATTCAGGGTCCTGCAGCTGAGGAGGAATGATCCCTTGCACCTGTACAGGCCAGGGACTGACCTGCTGGCCAGCAGCTCTGCAGAGGAGGACCTGGGGGTCTTGGTGTCCATGAGCCAGCAGTGTGTCCTTGTAGCCAAGAAGGACAATTGTAACCTGGGCTGCATTAGGAAGAGCACTGCCAGCAGGGAGACAGAGGTGATCCTTTCCCTCTGCTCAGCCCTGGTGAGGCACATCTGGAGAGCCGTGTCCAGCTCTGGGCTCCTCAGGACAACGGAGACATGTTACTCCTGGAGTGGGTCCAATGGAAGGTGTCAGAGATGACCAAGGACTCTATTATGAGAAAAGGCTGTGGGAGCTGGCCCTGTTCATCCTCAGGAAGAGACATCTGAGAGGGGACCCCATCCCTGTCTGTCAGTGTCTGCAGGGAGGGGTCAGAGGAGGGACCAGGCTCTGCTTAGTGGTGCTGAGCAGTAGGGCAAGTGGAAGTGGGAGAAACTGATGCACAGGAAGTTCCACCTGAACATGAGAAAGATCTTCCCCGTGCAGGTAACCAGATACTGGATCAGATTGCCCAGAGAGGCTGTGTAGTCTCCTGTAAAGGAGATATTCAAGAACTGTCTGGACACAGTCCTGTGCCATGTACTTTGGGGTGATCCTGCTTGTCCAGGGAGGTTGGACCAGATTGTGGTCCAACAACAGTCAGATTCTTCTGTTCTTCAGATTGGGACCATTGTGCTTGCCTCTAGTCTGACCCACTCGGTGATTGCATGGTAGGTGATAGAATAATAGCATAGCTGAGGTTTGAAGAGTCCTCTAAGATCATCAAGCTCAACTCTTAACACATCACCACCACATTCACCACTAAACCATATTCCCAAGTGCCACATCCATGCTCCTTTTGAATACTTCCAAGGATGGTGATTCCACCACATGCCTGGGAAGTTTGTTCCAATGCCTAATCACCCTTTTAGTGAAGAAACAGTATAAAATTTGTGTTATGTAATGATAAATGTACATTTGCAAATACATTCTAAAAGTCTCCATATTTTTTTGCCGAAGACAAAAGTGAGTGCCAGCAATAGTTGTTTACAAAATCTGCCAGGTAGAGAAAATGCAGAATTCTGCCACAGTTCTGTGTATATTTCTAAATATGTGCTTCAGTGGACCACTTCCTCAGTTGATGTGTGCTAAGTGGAATACAATCTTGCAAAGGCTCCAGACTAGAAATCAAGATTATTTTTCCCTACTTCTCTTGGTTTTTAAGAGCTCCACTGAAACATAACGAAGTGTTTCTCAGCACAGCACTCATACATACCAAGTGATGGGAGTATCTTGCTAATTTACTTGTTCATAATCTGTTGAAAAACCTAACATTTACCATTCACTCATACTTGTGGCAGTTGAACACCAAGTAGAGAGTTTTTATTAAGTTTCTGTGTCATAGCTGTAGTATTTTTTGCTTATTTTTCAGTTGTTGTTGAAGTTATTTTATATGTTCTGTTTTCAGCATAAAATGAAATGGTTGTCTCCAGGCTGTGACTTCGTAAGAATTGTCTTTTGGTGGTGCCCATTAAACAGGAGATACCTTTTTGCCATAAAAAAGTGTTGCTTCTGACTTCTAAGTCTCTTCTGCTTTTATTTGCATGCATGTAATCTACGTAAAATTGGAAGAAATACTTGACATTGGAGTCTTTTGCATTGTGTTTAAATATTAGTTTTGAATTGTACTTCTCTTCACATAGTCTAATTCACATGAAGCCAGTTACAGAAAAAAAAATATTTGTTTCTTTTTCTGTTAACTAATCCATTTTTTTTGTGTAAATAGTATACCTAGTTTTTTGTCTGGTCAATACCTAAATGCCTTAATCTTCTACCAGTTCTCAAGGCACTTTTTCAAAGGTCATCTATTCCTGAAATCCAATTTGAAAGTTTTGTTTGAGTGCAATCCCACAGTATGTCTTCTGAAAACCATAGTTTCTACCCTGTATTTGTGATGTGATTTATTGTCAGCTTATAAGGTTTCAAAGTGGATCTCAGAACAGAGAGTGTTGAGAGTTGCTTGTGTTCATGGTGAAAGGCTTTTTGGAACCAGTTCTGTTTTGTTTGAGTAAAAAGGCTGGTCAGAAGTAAAGCAATACAAAGGGTCTGGTTTCAGGATCAAATGGTGGTCATATGAAAGTGAAGTAGAAAAGGAGACTAAAGGCTGTGGCAGTAATAGGAATCCACTGAAGAATTTGTAAGCATTTTCAAAGATAAGAAAAAAATACTTGAAGATGGAAGTATTTACTTTATAATTATAGAACAGCAGTGAAATGTTGATCTACTGTGGCATGTTGTGGGCAGATACTGAAAATGTATGAATGTTGTGAGTTTATAGCTAGTAAGTGGTGAAAGAACACAATTCCAGTTGCATCTTTTCAGCTGGATCTTATTCCTTTCTACAGTGTCACCTAGAAAAGAGTCAAAGCATCATGCCTATATCATGTTGTATTTTCAGAAATGCTATGTAGATCACTAAAAAGGTCCTTTGGCTCAAAATTGTCACCAGCATACTTTTTTTTTTTGTATCAAAGTTTCAGTAATATCTTTTCATCTCACCAACTTGTTCAAAAGCTGACCCAGGGATGTAATCAATACCACAGTAGCATTTCATATTTCAAATTTATCCATCACTTGCTTTGCTGAGTTTTAGTATTCTTCTTTGTGTATAAAATTTTGTGCTGATTGCGTTACATCATTGATGAGCCAGATCTGAGATTTTGGCATAGTGTAAACAAAATCTCTTGTGAATTCTATAGCTTCAGATGTATTATCATTAAGTCCTATTTACTCTTTCTTGTATTTTGCTATAGATTGGCGTTACCATCATATTCCACATGAAAAAAAAAATCTTCTTCTCTTTCTTCAGCAAGTTTGCAAGTGACAATGTTAGGATATAAAGCTCTGGCTCCAATAGAGATGACTAAAACTGAAATAGAAACTAGATCACAATTTCCACACTTAATAAGGCAGTAAGTCAGTTGTTACCATGGGACAGAGCTGGTTGAATTGTCGAAACTATTCCGTAGGCATAAATCTTAGACTTGCACCAGATGCTTCACACTGTTCCTGCTGTGCAAAACAGCTTAAAGGATTTCTTTCTTAGAGAGAAACAATGGGTGGCATAGAGCTGAGATAACCTGAAATTGATGGGAAGTGACATCCCAGATACAGCATCACTGTTGTGTCTTTGGGATGTGTATTTGGTCCTGGGGTTTGTATCATGATAGGTAAAACTGCAGTTCAAGGCTCAGGAAGCAATCTTACAAATGGAGGTGAAGCTGGTTGGTTTGCTTTTTATGAAATGTGCTTTCCTGCAGTAACTTTGGTGTTGTTCTTTTCTTCAGTTTTTGGAGGTTTTTTTTGTTGTGGTTTTTTTTTTTTTTTTTTCCCCTGGAGATGTGGTTTCGGGATAACATTTTGCCTGGTAGTATAATCAGTTAAGACTTTCCACTCCTTTTTTAACTAGCTTTGAGAAATTGTAGTAATATCAAATGCAGATGAATCTGCTTATTTTGTATTCAGTTGGGAAAGATTAATTTGAAAAATAGCAATTACATGGTGCATAGCCATCTAGTTGATGAATTAGTTCTCCAGTGGAGATGAACTCATGCAGAATAATTTTTCTGTAGAAGGAGTAGATATGGTTAAAACACACTGGAAAATTCTTGCAATGAGATCTCTGTGAGTAAAACTGTTACTAAGCTAAGGCTGTTGATGTTAATATTATTTCAAGCGTTAAGAATTTTACATTAAAAACATGACAGTTCCCACTAATTTCTCATGTAGTATTTTACTATTTGTTGAATAAAAAAAAATTTACTAGGCCATTTTGAGTATGAAGCTTTTTCTAAGCTTAAGGGTTGAGAAACATATGTACTGCAGGATGTCTTCTGCAGAGGTTCTGAGCTGAGTAAGACAGAAATAGCACCATCATGGAGGCTTTGTTTACACCCTAGAGTTTAACCATTCCTGTAGCTAAAGTAATATAACTGAACGAGCACTGGTGAATGTGTTTATGGGAAGGGGGATAAATTATACCACTGTAGGCTGTATTTAGTCACTGCAGTAAGGGTGTACAGAGAAACTGCATTGCCAGAAGGAAAAGTCACTTCCCTCACTGGAATAATCATGTACTTCTATGTGAGGGTCAGACCTAAATTATTTCCAGTTGCATTTCTGAGTTCTTAAATGAGAAAGCTGCTTCAATAAAGGCTTTATTTGGCTTTGGGAGGATTTGACAGTGAGAGGTATTGAACATCTGCATCTTCACTGAAGTCTGTGCTGTTTAAGGTGCTGTAAGTCATCACGGTCTTGTGTTTGTGGCTTGGCTCTAAATCTTGTTCAAGTCAGTGGGAAAATGCTTGGGTGGCTGGAGGTCAAGGAGCCCTTGGAGACCTTTGTTCGCCTGGTATATCTTGTTCTCTGACAAATCAGGTGTGCAGGCAGTAGGAAGCAGTTTATCCTGAGAGCAGAAAAATGTGCCAAAGGGTGGCCATGTGTGACAATCACAGAGGCGAGCTCAGGTAAAAAATTCAAGTTTTGTTTTGTTCAGTAGTTTTATTTCCACTTTTTGCTTCCATGGTCCACACATAACTGGCACAAGACGGTAAGCTGAAGCAAAGCCCTACCACCTCTCTCTGGGGGAGGTGGGGGAATTTATTCTCCCTATTGCTGTATTCACTACCCCTGGATCAGATCCTGAGTTGAACAGTCAAGCTTGAGACTATTTCTAACTTGCATTTTCATTAACCTTTTAATTTACTCCACAATACAAACGGTATGTTGTTTGGTTACTAGTTTCTGTTTGGCAGCACTACAGCAGCTGCTGGCAGAGATAACCACACGCTGAAGAAAGAGGAAGAGAAAACTCAGTTCCGTCGGGTTTCTGCACATGTACACATCGACTAAGCAGAAGTTAACTTTGAATTCAAATCCAGCTTCAAAATTATGTTAGGTTACTGAGGTCCTTACCCAGCTGAGTTTTGACTATCTGCACTCATGGAAGTTGTGAAACCCTTCAGCCCCTGTTCTTGTTCTCAATACTAGAACAAACCCATATACAGAAATTCTGGAGGCAGCAAAGAAGTGTGCAAGCAGCCAGTCTAAAAGAGTAAGGCAGAAGTACCTCTTTCAGTAGTAGAAGGAGGAAGTCATGGTTACAAACATGTCATGGTTACATTTCTGGGAGATGGGGTTTGGTGAAAACAGGAACACAGTTAAGTTCTTGGGAATTTTTTGGGGTATTCCTTTTTTTTCCTGCATCACAGAGCAAAATTCTCTTTATGTGACTGCACTGAGATATAACGTTTCCTTATTTTGGAATATTTCCTTATTTGAAATAGTAGTATTTTACATGATGACAGTTTAATTAGATTTAAATAACCCAGTCCTTAGGGAAAATACTCTAAGATGGGGGGATACAGATGCTGCCTATTCAAAATGTCTAAAATATAATTAAAACAGAAAAGTCATAAAATGTTGAATTTCACAGTGATGGGATTTTAATCAGCGGTTGTGTGGTCACCTGTAATAAATGTTCCTTCTGCTTCAATTTATGAGAACATTTGCAGCTGTTGAAGAAACAGGCATCTTTGTGTCTTAGTCAAACAATACATAAAATATTCTAGCATAGATGGTGTGCAAAAACAGGTGACAAAGCTGTGTGTTAATAGATCAGCTTGCTGAAGCAAGTGCGAGGGACCTGCTTTTTCATACTGATTGCCTCTTACTGTCACTGGATTGTGAAAGTGGAACTCATGTAACAGAAACCCTTGAGAGAGAAACATTAAAAATCGTACCTGGCTTCAGTTTCTTGTCTACGTGGAAGCTGTGTTCATGTGATTTAGAAAGATTGTCTAAACCAATTTTCAACAATTTTTCAGCAAGTATGATACGTACCAAAATTTCTTAAGAGGATTGTACTAGCCTGCTTTGGCTTAACTCACTGCAGACATGAGCCCACACTGTATATTATTTAAATGTGTAAGTTGACACAATATATAGGATTTAGAATTGGAAAGAATATGAATTATACAGCAGAGACCTTTCAGTGTGCTTCATAGTTGAATGTTTTTAATGCAAGATTAAGATGTACACTAAACTTAAAACCAGAAGGACTTGGTAGGTGTTTAGATAACTGAGCAAACCATCACGTCCATTTGTCCTGCTCTCAGCAGTGAGTTTAGTGAAGATCTCACTGGAAAGTAGGGATAGCAGATGTGAACTGAGCTGCAGAACCAGGATGGTGCTTTTGAGTGACTGTTTTCTGATGAAACAGATTCAGGGAATCCACAGAGTGCAGCTGCTCTTCAGTGTGCGTGTGGCTCTCTCAAATTTTAATTTAAACACTGTTTGACAAAAAAATACAGATACTACATAAAATGGAGAATGTCGATGGAAGGAAGGAGCCCAAGACATCCAGAGCTTTTGCTGAAAGTAACAGAAATGTATAACAATGAGAATGGGCTCCTGCTGAGTCTTGAGTCAAATATGAAAACCAGATAGAGGGAAAACTGGGCTTTACTAGTTCTCTAGTTCTGGTGTTGAAAGAGTGACCTTTTTTTAAATCAGACGTACACATATTGTGAAATGTTACTCTAAAGGGAATATAATGCAGCTTTGATACTCCTTTTAAGAACACTGAAATCAGGATATGCCAATTTAGCAAAGTAAGCTTTCAAAATGAGCATGACGCTTTTTATTTTCAGCTGAGCACTTCAAAAGCCATCAAAATAGATGTTACCTTCTGTTCTGGAAACTGTCAGGAAGCTATAAATAAGCATAAAATAATACAGGAGCAGAAAAAAATGTTGTGCCAGCAGTTAATGTTGTTGTTTCTAATTTTGTTGTTGTTTTTTTTTCTTTTTTACAGTGTGTCCTATTCAGTGCATGTCTCTGAGGATTACCCAGGTACAGTGCAATACTCTTGCCTATGACACAAGTGTACATGTTGCCACAATTTGCTACATTCAAATGAGAATATCTGAAAGGGTGTTGATGTCTTCCAGGTGCATCTTGTACTAATCATCTTGCATTAGTTAAGATTATTTTCACAGCCACATCTCCTTTTCAGGCATCATTTATCAGCTGGGTCAGAGTGAGAACATAGGTTCATGAGTTTGGACAGACTGTAGCTTGAGGTGCTGGAGCCAACAGGGATAGGAGTGAGAAAGTGCCCAGTTTCTCTTTGGCATGGTAGGTAAAGCTTGATCTTTGAAGAGCCTGAGCAGGCTGGAGCAGGGCCAGCAGAGCACTTGAGACTTCAATGAGGCTGCTGGTGTTCTCTGAGTTCAGCCTGCAGGTTCTGCTCTGGTGCCTCTCAGGGTCAGTGGGAGCCAAGCACTTGTGTGCAGCTCCCTGATGGTGTTGGCTCCAGGGATGTTCCCAGCCCTCAGGCCAGCCTCCCTTTCCTACTTTGAGCTGGATTGGCAAAGGTGTTTGTGTAACCACGTGGCCTGTCTTGACAAGGGGTGTTATTCATAGGAAATAGAAGCAGGTAAGAACAAAAGCAAGTTTTCAGGGAGCCTGTTTCCCCAATTTCCTTCACAAAGGCACTGCAGAGATACTTCAGGCAGCACAGGCTTTCAGAAGCAGGAGAAGGAAGCAGGGATGACAGGTGCTGTGCAAATAAAGCTTTATGGTAGTACTGTTGGACTGCACCACATTGTGCACCTGTGATTATTTAACGGTGTAAGTACCGTGAATGATGTGAGACCCTCAGTCCTTTTTTTATCTTTATCTGTAGCTTTTCTGAAATGTTTCTCAAAGAAATATTGTTTCTTTTAGAAGCTCTAAAGAAGTGTGACTGATCTTCTTCACTGATAAGCAGCAGATTCTGGTCAAAACACCAGTGTTTGAAGCAGCTAGAGAAGAAAATCAGCAGTAGTGCTAAAACCAATGGATTCTGTGAAAGAATGCTAACAACCTTTATTAGATTTATTTTTTAACCTGTAAAAACTGTGGAGGAGAATGATGTTAGTCTGTTCAACATTTAGAAATAGGAGACACTGAGATTCATAAAATGCACAGTCATACCAGTGATAAATGAATTTACTGAATATGAATACTGCATTGAGCTGACAATGAACGGAGGAACAAATAGTTGAAAAAAATCTTTGCTATGTCTTATTAAGAGTTTCTTCCATTAAACATCACAAAATTTGACCTCTGGGAGCCTCTAAAGGGAATATAATGCTGCCTTAGTAAATGGTAAGCTGAAGCACTGAACCAGCAGCAGCTACTTGCACAGCACATGAGAGCTCGTTTCCTGGCAAACTCTTCTGTCTGATAGACCTCAGAATTTCCCTGTGGGTGTTATTTGCACCATGTCCTGATAGCCTACAAGCCTGAGTGACTTTAGTGTCCCTAAAGCCTGATGAATATTCTGTGCCATCACGCCCTATATTTCGAAGGTAGATAGCATTTGAACATTTCACACTGTAGTTAGCTTGGAGCAGAGAGTAAACCGGTACATGTTTACTGATTAAAATCCAGCCCTTCAGAGCTTTAGAAGAGCTGATTTCATTCACATCTCAAGCTTTTGCAGGATATATCTGTGCTTTGTGATGAGGAGGCATTCAGTGTGTTGGGAATGATAAGGACTTTTTGCCATGTTGCAGCTTTGATCATAAAACACTCATTTTGGCTCAGTGAGCCTGATTCTTTGTCGCCTGTTTTTGTCCTAAATTTCTAACCTAACGTTACTGCTGACTGTGTTTCCCTTGTCTGACATGTATCTTAATGAAGATTTCAGGGGCACATCAGGCTGTGGTGGTGTCAGGTCTGGGAAGCTCTGTGCTGATGTCCTTCAGCTGGAAGATGTTCAAGTAGTGCTGCAAGTTGATAGAGTTCAGAGCAGCACGTGCTCTCGAATTGAATTTCTCACAGTATAAACCTTTGCAGATTAAGGTTAAAGTCCATTAGTGCATAGCTACAGCAAACTTTTATCCTGTGTAGATTAAGACAGTAATACAGAGTGGATCAGATTTGTAAATCCAAGACAAGGCTGTTAGAGTTGATCATCAGATAAGTTGCTAATGCATGCAATAAATATATGAAAATAGAAGAGATTAGGCCACTATACAATTGATGTAATTCAGCTAAAATGATATGACCAAAAGTAAATTTTGGATACTAAAAGAAGAGCCTTGGGTAGCATACATACTCTCATAGCCTGTTTTGCTGTAATGTGTGCAGTATCATCACTTTGGTACTGACAACAGTGTGCAGCTGTTGCTGAATTACTTCTTGAAGCATCAAATACAAGCAGCTGAGTTTTAAATCATACCTACAGAAACTGTAAAGTGATGTGACAACTTTCAATAATGGAAGGTGTTTGAAAGTTTCATATTTGAGAATGAAAGCTAAAAATGTGCTCACAAAGGCACACGGAGGACTTAACAGGAATAGTGTTGAGACAGTAATGTCTGAAAGTTACATATCCATTCCAGAGCTGTGAAAACATAACTGGAAAGTTTAGAGTCAGGTAATAACAGTTTCAGCGAAGTGTTGCTGTTAACAATTTTCTCGTAATATTGACACAACTGGGGAAAATAATCCTTCTAAGGAGCAGTTATAGAATACAACGTCAATGAGGAGACTGAATTCCACTAATATGAGCGTATCATGACTCCTGCAGGAGCCAGCAGAGTAGCAAGCATTTTGCTAATGAATTTATGTTCAGAATGATTTGTGTTGGCTGACAGAAACTTACAGAACTGCTGTAGTCTTTATCCCAGTGATTTGTAGGTTACATACCTTTCTTAGACTTCAACAGATGGCAGCAGACGTGGAGAGAACCAGTCTGGCAACAAGCAGTTTGCTGCATCCCTGTGCTAGGTCCAGGCACTGTGTCCTCCCGTGAAGAGGATAGGTGTTCCTTGCTGTCAAATGTTAGAAACGGGTTGTTGAAGAAAACAAATCAAAGCCATTAACTTAATCTCAAGTCTCATCATGTCAATGGAAGGAAAAAAAAAAACGTACTAGCTGCCAAATGGCAAAGGAAAAGAACCAGCTTGGCAGTGAAAATCATATTATCCAGCTGCCAAGAAAGAATGACAATGGACATAAAAATATAATTAAAATATATAAAACTTGTAGCTGAGCAGTCCTTTTTCCATATATGTATGTCTATTCTGTACAGAACGTACTCTGTTCCCAGTTTTCTGTACAGCAACAAGCTACAGCACAAGGATTTCCCCTCTCCCTTCCATTTATGTGGTGTTAGGTATATTTAGAGCCAAATGATGGCCTCAATTATCTCAGCTCATTAGACTATAGCAGTAGCTTACACTCCCAAAACTGGGAAACAGATATGCTCGTACTGCAAGTGCAAGGTGAACACAGAAATGATGGTGACAACAAGGTGAAGAGCGTAAACAGAGGCAAGGCTGGGCTTCCTGTAGAGAGCAAGATGCAGCTGTCCTGTGGCTATAGCTCACAGCCCCTCCTGCCAACAGAAAAAAGTGGGAGAAAGAATGAAGGCTGACAGAACGGACCCTGCTTAGTTCACATGATGCCAGGGCTGTAAAAGCTGGCCCTGTGCCCCATGTGTAGCTGAGCAGGCACAGACTGATATTTTGCTGTGCCCACAGGAGTGCAGGGCTTGGCCATCAGTGGTGCTGGCCTCCTGCATCATTGCCTGCACATGGCCTGTGTGTGTGGAGCCAGCCACAGATGCCTTGCAGGACAACACAGCAGTTGGGAGTAGGCGAAGGTGTGGGACAGAGCCAGACCTGGCAGATGTGTGTGGACATGGCAGAAGGGCTGTTTCTCATGTGGCAGCCAGGAAAACCTTTCTGTGTGTGCAGTGTAGCTGCTGCCCTGCCCTGTAGCCTGGCACACCATGCAAGGAACAGCTGCAGCCCCATGGTCCCTCTTGAAAAAGGTGGCTCAGAGCTGCTGTGATACAAAGGATGATATTACTGAACTTTCCTCCCAGTTAATGTTAACTCTTCTAATGTTTCACTGGGAGTGCTCAAAGGCTTTGAGCTTTCTTTTAGCTTTTTTTTTTAAGCATACTGCATACTGCAGTATGCTTAAAATTGCATGTAACTTCATGCACATTGGTGATGTGGGATCAAAGTGTTCAAAACTATAATACATAAGTTCGTCTTTCAGTTCTCTTATTTGTCACTTTATCTGTGATTATCTTAATTGTCAGCCTTTCTGCTCTAGAGCATAGGTTTCAATTCAGCCCAGATCATTAGAAAACCAAGTATCATTACTTTCATAAGCAGTTCAGCAATACGTGCATAATTAGCTCCTGCAGATAGTATAGAAAACCCTGCTGCTTCTTGGTTTTTGTTAGTAAACATTTAGTTGGAAGGCAAAAAAAGAAACCAAACCAAAAAAATGCCAACAGACACATTCCTCAGTCTAATCCCTACATTTTAGGAGAAAAAACGGTGAAATAGAGTTATGATACTCATACATACCATTGTTTTTTGTTAGGTGGGAGGGATTTCTCCCTGAATCAGGCAGAGGAATGGTTATCCACTGATTAGAAGACACTTCAGATAACCTTTATGTGACTAGGCAAAATGAGGCACAGGTATTTTGCATAATTGGCTGTTAACACCCAGCTCTCAGTGCAACTTTCACTCTGCATATCAGATCTAGCTTGAGTTTTGGTGTCAGACATAGCAAAAAACATTGAACAAGTATTAGTTTTGGAAAAGGTTGGCCACTCTAAGCCTTGTGGGTTGGTTCAGAGCAGTGCTTGGTGTGATTCACATAAGCCATGACATCAAAATCCATGGTTTTGTTTTATAAAGATTGGGTCTGAATCTCCCATACTTACAATATTTTTCTTCTTGTTAACAATTTCAAGGGAAAATAGCCAAACACACCAGGAAGGTGATAGTGCTCAGCTTCACTAAGCATCTGGGGAGTGATTGCTTTTGGTACAAGTCTGGGACAGGAAACATTGGAAGGGGCTGACAAAGCACAATGGAACTTCACCATGCAAAGTGTTTTTCTTTCGTAGATAACACTTACGTTTCCAGTTCTGATAACGATGAAGATGTGTTAGTTACAACAGAGCCAATTCCAGTAATTTTCCACCAAATTGCTACAGGTAACCCTATGTCCGGAGAGTTTTATCAAGTTCATAATTTTGGAGGAAAGATAAGATGTTGTTTGCACTTAGAGGGAGATATGATATTAAAGTATTCAGCTGTATAGTTTGCTGTTTTCTCTGGTCTTGTTGGTCTCTGGTCTAGTAAATTGTCCTACATTTCAGAATAGAAGAAATTAAAATACTTCTTTTTGGGATCACCACAATTATGTGCAGAATGTATTTTTCGCTTTTAATGTCTTGCAGCCTGTGCTAGAGCAATTCTCCTTGAATACAGCTGGAGGTGCTTAATACTTTCCAGTTATGAGTTTTCATGATCACTTGCTCAAAACTTCGCTAAATCTTCACTATTGCAGATGAAACTACCACTGCCTCTGGTGAATTATTTCAGGAGATGGTTCAGCTGTTTCACTAAATTCAACTATAGAGAAATTATTTTTTTTTCCCCCAATGATTTTGGGGCCCTCTCATTGTAATTTATTTCCTTATTTTCAAGAAGTACTTGATGCATGAAAGGGTATGCTTGTCAGACATACAGGCACATTTGTACAGTATTTTATAAAGATCTGTGGACACTCCATGGAGATACTTTAGATTCTAGTGGAAAAATTCTCTGATTATTTCAGGCTGCAGAAGAAACTGCACAGAGCACTCTTAATTCTGGCAGTTCTTCAGATAGGAACACTTGACTTCATAATTTTTTATTATTATTATAATTCTTTAGGACATGTTTTTCCATAACATAGAATTATTTTGAATTCCTCTGGGGGGCCAGTATGATCCTCAGTCTCTATCTCATTTATACAGATGTAAATCAAGAGTAATGTTACTGAAGTTATTGCAGCAACACACAAACAAAATCTTGCTGTTATCATCAGAAGTTTGTGATAAATTTTACTTGCAGATATTTCTTTACTTGGAAAAGAAATTAACCCTGTAATTTACAATAGAGTAAAAACCTATCTTTTATATAGAATATTTTGTTTTCCTGAGGGGTTTGATTTTTCATTCTTTTATAAATAATATGGAATTAATGAATGAGAATAAACTGTAAATCACGAATTGGGGAAAACAAATGTCCTAGATGGATCAGCTGAGTTTCAATTCACGCTTAAAAAAAGTCTTCTGGGAAGTAGGGGCTTCCTTATTTTAGATTGTTGCATACTAAACTCTTTGATGCATTTTGTATCTGTAACCTTTTGTTCCGTATTTGTTCTGCTACTGCAGCTAAGAATTCCAAGTCTGCCTATGCAAAACTATTTCACTTTTTTTTCCACACATATGTTTCTTGTTTTCCTTTTTTTTTAAGAATTAAGAAAAACCAGTGATGTCAACTATTGCTTATCCATAAAGTCAAAATTACAGAGGGAAAATGGAGAGGTACGTATTTCTTGTATGCATATCTTAACAGAAATTATTTTAAGAAGCAAAAGAAAATAATAGAATATGAATGTTTACAATAGACTTCCTATCAAAGTGTGCATATTCAATCTGTGCATGTTTACATGTTTTAAAAGGTGACCATATTTCTCTGGGTTTCGTAAAGGATTAAGCAGTGATTCACTTAGTTGGGATAGAGGTTCTCCTCCTATCCTAGGAAGTATGTTTTTGGTGTTTCATTTTTTGTTCAAGAGTGCTATAGACCCTTTTGGCCCTAAATATACAACTCTCCTGGAGAAGTGGATAGTGATTCCATTGCCTTTTAACCTACTCTGGCACATAAGACCTCAACTCAGTTACTTCCTACTCACTGCTTCTTCATACAGCCTGCAGCAATCCCACTGCAGACTCTAGACCTCTGCAGGAATTCTCTCACCATGAGCAGAGTTTTGAGTATCAGGGTCTTTCAGGCACGGTGGTATTTGCCCTGTGCCTCTGGCACAGGTCTCTGACCAGCCTTGCTGAGACTGGTTAAGAAAGAAGTGGCACTAAGATGAAATCTACTCTTGGGGCTTTGACTGTGTCCTGGCCTCAAAGAAGGTGTCACATGGCTCCTGCCTCAAGCAGGAGATTGAGCGTTGTCAGGACTTCAGGTGCTTGTTTAAAGTCTTCCTTTGCTAAGGGTGGGTGCTGAGTTTCTTATCCTAGAAAGGATAAGAAAGAGGTAAGCATGCCTAGATGCTATGTGTATGGTTTTTTGAGTAAATGAAATGTCATTTGGTCTGAAAAACTGCACTGAAATACTTTCCTTCTTCTGCCTCGTCACTGTATTCATTGCTCTGTGAACATAAGAAAAAAAAAGTGTGGGAAGAATTTACCCATTTTCTTAAAAGCCTAAAATATAGTTAGCTTCTGTGGGACTGAGTTGGAGCTTGTGGTTTTTTTCTAGTTGAATCAGGTACTTAAAGTACTGAAAAAAACCCCCTTTATAAAAAGTCTCTTAACACCGATGGTTTCTGTTGGCTAGACAGTTCAAGGCTTGGTCAGGATATGACAGGTTTGTCACTATTCTAGTGTGAGAGTTTTGTATGGAATTCTTGTTCAGTTGATTTCTATTTTGAAACAGACTTCCCTCTGAAGTAATTTTATAATAAAACAAAGAAGACTAAAGTTACTTTATTTATTTTCAGTGAGGCAGAAATTATTTTTATGCCTTGCCAGAAATTGCCATGAGGTTGGATAAATATGCTTTTGCATTGTACGTATACATACAGTGAATAGAGCAGGAATTTAGAGGCAGAGGTAGACAAATGGGACTACAATGTCTGAGCATAGGAATTGGTGATAAGTGTACTGACATTTATGGCTGTGGAATTTGGGGGTAACTGCTACTTTTTTATTCATATTTCTGATTTCTATTCCATTATGACATGTCTCTGTAGGACACAGATAAGAAAAAAGAGGTTGATCCATTATGTTCAGGTTGAAGTGAAGAATGATGATTTTACTTTAGGGCTGCTGGTCAGCATAGGGCATAGAAATAACACATGCATTGTGGGAAACAAGAATTACTCTCTCAAGCAATTATATAATTATAAGTAAAGGTTCCAGTGGTGGGAAACAGAATATAACATTTCAACTCATGCTGAGTTGCAGTCAGTACCAGGATTAGTTCAGTTTACTTGATGATATTATTCAAAAAGCAGCCTGTTTGGAGGAGGTTTTACTTAGGTAAGCATAGGACTTTGTAACCATTACTTTTCACTGTCTCAGAGCAAAGCTACTCAGAAAATTAAGTTTGAAACTTCACTGGCACCAGGATGGAACTTCTGTTAAAAATAATAATTAAGCAGCAGAGTGTTAGGTTTTCACAGAAGGAAACATGAGATATTCCATGCGTGGACTTGGATTGTTTCCTGAAACTGTTAGAGTTTAATTATGAGAATAAAGTAAAATAAAATTATCATAGGTTGCTGACACACAAAAAGATCTGTCACCAAAAGATCTATGTCCAGAACCAGTCTTGATGGGAAAGTTGTGCTTTCTTTAGCAAAAGCACAGAGTGAAGTATCCCCACAAAGTCTGCTGAATTATCCAGTTCTTTAAAATACCGTGCTATGTTTGTAACCACACAAGTATTATTTCTCCAACATATATTCAAAGCACCTGTATTAGGTGCATTTTTCATGTGATATTTCATCATTCTTAAAATGGGTCCTCTGGAAAAAATTACACTAAAAGATCTCTTGAGAAAGGGTACTATGAGCTTATTTGTAAAAGCATCGTTCCTGTAGTTACGTTTAGAGCTACACATGCAAGGTCAACATACTACTTTTATCATTGCTAACTTTCCTTTTCCATTAAGGAGTCACGGCACAGCAGCACAGTTGAAGAAGACTCTGAAGGAGATAATGACTCTGAGGAATTTTATTATGGAGGACAGGTAATGCAGGAAGTTTTTTGCACAAGTTCCAAGAAAATAATATTTGAAAGGTCTTATGTTCATTCCATTGCAAATTTATAATAATATTTAATTTCTTTTTTTTTTTTTCAGTGTTGAGTAGAGTGGCATGTATGTATATATACATAGCGTTTTATGGCATAAATATTGAATGTGTTCAAAGTTATAACATATTCTAAATAAGATTACTTTGCCTACCTTTGCAAAGCTATAAAAATGGGAAAAGCTAATACCCTTCAGAAAGCTTGAAAATAGAAGCTAGTTGCTTACTTCCAGGAAACAGATAACTGACTCTGTAAAGCTTACCCCATTATTAATACGAATGGGAAGTCAGGCTGGATCCAAATCTGTTTCCTTCTGGAGAATTGCCATTTTTTAAAGTAAAGAGTACTGCATTTTTATAGTGAAAATTGTTATTACAAAACAATTTTGGTCTAGGCAATAGTCCATTCTTTTTCTGAGCTCTAGAGTAAAATTCACCTTGAAAAATGCTGCATATTTTAGATGATTGTACTGCTCCGTGTCTTTCCTTCTTGTTCCCTCAGCAGAATTAATTCTTCCATTCTCTTGTGTATTGGGAAATAAAATCTTTCCATGCCTTTTTCTTTCGCAGTGCGCATCACAATGCTAGTCTAATTATTTAGACTTCTCTTATTTTTTAGCCTCAGTGTTGCCCCAAGGAATCATCCCTCACTTAGGTTATTAGAGCTGTTTGTTTAGATGAACATTTTAGTGAATTGCTGTTTACAAGGGTTGTTCCCTTTCCTCAGCCCTGAGGCTGGAGCCATCCGTGCACCAGGTGCAGAGCCAAGGCTGCAGGAGCAGGCCAGCAGTGCCAGCAGGGTGGGTCCGTGCAGGGAGCATGGGATGCTGAGGTGCTTTACAGTAAAAAAAAACAAACCCAAACCAACAAAAACCCACAAACAAAGAACCCCATGCCCCCTGAAAAGCTGTTAAAAGTTATATTGAAACTGGAAGTGAAATAGTGTATTTTCATTGTCTGGAATAGCTAACGTGGGGAGTTGACTCATGTGTGCTTTAGCAATAACTGCAGGCGTTGTCTCCCTTCAGTTGCCGACTCCTACAGCCCCATGCTGGGGAGAGCTGGGGAGGACCATGCACATCATTCACTGCAAAGAGCTGTGTTTTATTTTAATCTGCCTGAGAGGAAAAAGCTTCTGATCTTGTCCTGTAGTGATGAGTCACGTGTACTCACTTCATTTTTCAACTCTGAAGAAAGGGCAGTAACCTCAAGGTGAAGGAAAAAGCAGAAAACAGCTGGGAGTGTTTATTTCTTGAACCAGGGCAGATACATTTGGTAAAAGATGCCTGGCAGTGCCCAAATGAATTAATAAATATTAACACTGCCTGCGAGATACAAACACAGATAGCAGTACATAATTTTGCAAGGCATAAAAGAGCTGTGTGATAGACAAGACTGGTTAAAATTTAAGTGCCTTATATTAAAGTGGAAACGAAATAATATTGCATTGTCTTCTCTATGAGGTAATACATTTATCTGAAGGAATAGTAACTAGCAAAATAAATCAGGTCTGCAATAAAAATAAATTATCAGTTGATTATTATTGTCTTGAATATAGAATATCCATAAACAAAATACAGTGAACAGAAAAAAAAACAAGAAGACATCACAGAAAGTGTAGTTAAAAGGAAGTAAAAAGGACGTGTCTAATTTAAAATTTCATGGTCAAAAAGACAAAAGTCCAGCAAAGACATTTAGAGTTAAAAAATAATACTGAGGACTCAGAAAATATATAGGAAATCAGGTAATGGCAAAGTCCCTTGAAAGGGGAGAAAAAAGAACAATCCTTTTTCAAGCAGAGTTTTTGTAGGAGTCGTCAAGAGAGCACCGAGTGTATTTGGGACACAAAAGATTTGACCATATATGTGGGGAGCAAGCAAGGCAGGCTCCTTCATTTGAGACAGGTGTCTGCTGTGCCCACAGAGAGAGGGGACAGAAAAACTGACTTCAGCAAATAGAGGGGAGAGATGCCAGTGTAATTGTGTGCAATACAGTTGGGAAGGACGGAGGTCAAGGATAACTCTTAGTATTTCTAAGTGGCTACGGCTGGAAAGACAAGAGAGCTGCTGCTGATGAAACAAGGCCCATGGAAGATGGCAAATGGCATTTGATGGGCAGCGTAAAGAGGATGCAACCTTTTGCTTGTAAATTAAATGTTTGTATTCACTCCCTAGGCACCTGCTTGTAATCCTCCCTAAGGATTTAATGGATAAATACTGTAAAGTAGCTAAGTGGTTCAATAGTCTAAGACCTATTGATTTTCAATGGGATTTGGGTTTGTAAATCGCTTAATCTCCTTTTAAAAAGCAACCTTTTGTCAATCTGAATAAAGGTCTCAGATTAAAAATGGACTTTCTAAACATAGACCATTCAGTCATAACAAAGTTATCTGATTTTTTTAGCTTTCATATTCACTTTTTCTGTAACTGTTAATTCTTGCTTTGAATCTTTATCTTCTACATTTGCAAATAAGAACAGGAGATGAAAACAGAAATGCTACTGCCTTTGGCTCTCTCTCTGCATGTCTCTTGTGCTTCAGCTACAAGACATACTTGAAAATGCAGCAATACAAAACTCTGACAGCCTCCTCTGAGTACATCAGTATGTCTGTGGCACTAATTCAGGGGTGGGAAGTACCATACTGTGGTCTTAGAATTTGCCAGAGCACAGCTTTATTTCCTTCTTTGAGTTCACAGCCTCTTACCATGAGAAAATAGATTAGAAAAAACGTTATGTGGAGCAGTGTAGGGTTGTGCATAATGTTCCTTTTGTATTTTACTATTACTGAAACGTAAGACTAATACAAAAATCTGGTTTAGGACCAACAAAGGTGGCAAGTGCACCACAGCTACAATTTGTGAAATGATTGCTGTGCTTTCTTTGGAAGCAGGACAACAATTATTTACGCATCTTTAAAGAATTCTTCTTTGAGTAATGAGCATGTAAAAAGGATTGGTTTCCCCCTACCTAAAGTGAAAAAAAATTACAATAACAGTTTTCTTCCTATGCTCTTCTACTTGGAAAATTGTTCTGACATGCCTGCCCAAACAAAGGAAGGATACTTCTTTAATAACCTCTGGCCATGAATATCATTGGCATCTCTGAAAAATACATGTCCAGGCCATGCTGATGAATTCTGTTCCTTATACTTAAAGAATTCTAGGTCTAAGTCTAATCAAATTACTCTCTGCTGTTTTTGAAATATAAAAAGGTAATCATCTGATTATTATTTTAATACTACTGAAATTTAATTAAATTAAAAAGCACGTCTCCTAAGTATCAGAGCTGAAAGTGTCATAGCACTGGTTTCCTACGTATTTGGGTGTACAAATGGAAGAAACAGTACTGCAGTTGGCTGTGGCTCTGCAATAACAAGAATTCTCTACAGGATTCCTGTATAAGGTTATATAGATGTGTGGGTCTAAAGGGATAAATTACATTCTGCTGCTTTGCTCTCATCAGAGCTACAGACAAGATCCTACACTCATTTCTGAATCTGTTCAAATCTAGGGAGTTCATTGACTCCTGTGGAATTACTGTCATTGTAATTGTTGTAAAAACATGGATTTAGGTTCACACAATCACCATAATTTTGCTTGAGAAGAAGGTAATAATAGACAGATGGTGAATAGATTTTTATCTATGCCTCTTTATGCCCAAAGAGGTGTTTTGGACCTTGTAGAAAATAGGAAGATATTAATTATTTTGACTTCATACAGTCCAACCAAACCAGCTCACAAGTTTTGTTTTTTTAGTGTAAGCACAAACATAACTTTTTCCATTTTTCTTGTAGAGTTTGGAAAAAACAAAGGGGTTGGTGTGTAGGTATTTACTTCTTTATGCCTTCTCTGGTGCATACTTAACAAGGGAAAGTGTTCTTTTAATTTTTTTTTTTTTCATCTCATATTATTGCACTGGTAGGCAGAATGCAGCCAGTGAGTAAGCTGAAAATGTAATTTAGATGCTGAGGTGCTGGGTATAGAGAATAGTTTCATGCCTCACTTCTGCCCAAGCCATTCTGAGTCTAGTATATATGAGAGTGTGACAACAAACAAGAGTGAGCAAACCTTTGTGCTGTAGTGGTTGGACAAGGATAACAGGATTGGAGACATCTGGTTCTTACCCTACTTAAGATTTTTAAAATACACAAGTGTCCCAGAAAAAAACCTGGGACAAAATAGGACAGATGGATGAGTCCTTTGCAGCTTCTCTTCCCACAAACAGGAAGAGAACCCTCAAAACACTTCAAAGGCAAAGGTGCCTGTTTTGAAAATCTTACTACTTTAGCAGATGAGGTGGCCTCAGGGCTTCAACTTGTCCATTCTGAGTGTGGCATTAAGGAATCTTAATACAATGTATTTTACTGAGAGAACTTTGAAGAGTCTAAATCACGTGCCAGAAATGAAATACAGACCTCCCAAGATAATATTCTTTCCCTAACAGGTTAGCTATGATGGAGAACTTCACAAGCACCCACAGCTGGAGGCTGATTTAACAGCAGTGAGAGAGATCTATGGACCTAATGCAGTATCTCTCAGGTATGGCACTGGCCTTTCTGTATTGTGGAACCTTCACTGTTTTGGACTTTGAATTCTGTAAGGATCTTCCCTGGCTGCCAAAGCATAAGACTTTTCTGGTGATTTCTGCGTGTTGTGTGACAAAAGGAGGGAGCACTGCAAGCCAGCATCAGTGCTGGGTTTTTGGGGGTTCTTTTGTGGTTCAGCATGGTTACAAGTAGCTATGCTGAGACCAGCCCTGTTCTAAAACATGATTGTCTTTTGCAGTTCTAGTCAGGCAATTGTGTTTTGTTGTAAATTACAATTCAACATTTCTTTAAACCCTTGTTAAACTTTTCTTCTGTCGTCTTCTGTATTTTGCCCTGGAGGTGAACAAGTGGAATGATAGGAGATTTAATAAATACTTTCCCTAGGGAACAGCTGAAGGAATTGGGTTTGTCTAGCCTAGGAGAAAAAGAGAAGAAGACACAATAACAGTTTTTCTTCTTCAGTAAAGCTGTTTGTAGGTAGAATGAGTGATCAAATACTCTGTACTGTCATCATGAGACAGTAAGAAGCTAGGGTTTGATCAGAGGTTAGGGAAGTTTTCAGATTGTGGAAATCTAAAGTATACTACACAGGGAAGTAGTGGAACCTTGGTCAGATGTGAATTGCTAAGAGTAATTACACACAAATTCTTTTGGGTGTATATGAATGTGTGTGATTCTGCCATAGTGCATATCGGTGTAGTATATATATTTTAATATCCCTCAGGTACTTTATAACTTCATTTTCCATCAATGTAATCTTAATAATTCCATAAAAATAACAAGTAGGTGAGATGTAACAGACCTATCAAATGTATTGCAAGGAAAATATCAAAGTTGTCATACAAACCAAGAGAAAGAGAGAGCATACCTACAGCTATGGTTGTCCTGGTTTAGGGCAAATTTGGGAGGAAATCTCCGAATGGGGTTCCTCTGAAAAGCAAATCCAAACAGCCCCTCCCCCCAGCAGGTCCGGGGAAAGAACTCCCTCAAAGAAGAGTGGAAAAACCCCTATTTATTTAACAAACAAAATGCCCACAAGCCTAAAGAATGAATAACAATAATAACAATAATAATAATATGAAACAATAAAACCTCTCGCTGCTCCGAAGAGAGATGGCAAAACTGAGAGTCTGTGCCAGGAGTCTGTTTATCAGTCCCTTCAGTGCTGGAAAATGCCGAGCCCCGGCCCGGTGGGCCACGGGTGCAAGATCCCGGTGCTCCTCTGGGTTTTTCAGTCCAGAGCAGATTTAAACAGTCCCAAAGAAAAATAAAATAGTAAAAAAAAACAGTCCAGGAAAGCTTCTTTGCCTCAGCTAGCTAGACTAACAAAGGGGGAAAAAAAAACTCTCTCTGGCTGCCCTCCGTGCATCCAATGAAGAACAAAAAAAAAAACCACACAGTCCCAAGGACGAGAGCAGATTCAGAGGAGTGAGTTTGTTTCTCAAAACAAACTGCACACTTCTTCTTTCCCTGCTCACTCTCAGAACCAGTCCTAAAGGTACAGAACACAGAACAGACGATGTGGGGATACAGGCATCATAGTCACCCTAGGACAATGGTGTACTATGGCTTTCCAGATTAAATGGAGATTTATTACACTTCAAGAATCTGGGAAATTGAAATCTGAATAGGTTTAGGAAATTAATAAATACTTATTTGCTAAACTGATAACTATAAAATTCCTTCAAGCTCCTAAAATGGAAACATTATATGTAACCTTTTGAAAACCTTAAATGCATGTGGTTTATTGAATCAGCTTTTTCACTGGAGACACTGTGATCCCCTTGAGCTCACATCATGTATCACTGCAGTAGAAACTGGCACCTGTGGCTGCTTTTGGCATGTGTAAAAACTTCAATGCTTTATCCACTCTAGCAGCTGGAAATATTTACAAATTCTTGGAAATACACGCCACAGCTTTAAACATTCATTTTCATCCTTGTGCAGCTCCAGTTCTCTAAGAAGAGAGAATTTTGTCTGACAGGGCTATCCACTGGGAGGCATATTTCCTAGACAGTTGACTGTCCTTTCAATAATTTCTTGCTGTCAAGAGTCAGTTTTACGTGTAAAACTGGAGTTTCTGTACCTGCACGCTTTTCATCACTGTCCTTAGAAATCTAGCCAAAAGGCCCTGAGAAAGTGATCCATCCTGCTGATCCAAACTCTTCCCTTTCTCTTTACATTGCTTATTCATTTATGGGCAGACGATCTCTGGAAGCTTCAAAATCAAGATGTGTTGATGAAGTCATTGTATACACCAGATCATAAGATGCAGGTGTTGGAATAAAGTATGATTTCCTCCTCATATTAGCTTGGGAAATTAAAACTAGAGTTAGCATCACGTGTCTAAAATCCGTCTTCTAGGATAGTAGAATAGTGGGGTGGGGGCAAAGGGATTTCAGTGATTATGGAAATGTCACAGTTAAAACTAATTTTTATTACAGGACAGTCTTTATTTTTGACAAACAAATGCTTGAATGTATGAGGCAATCCTCCAGGTATAACATGCCATCCTCTAGGCTGTGTTGTATTTGTCTTCAGTGGTTTATCTGAAGCCTATTCTTAGGTTACTGACTGTTAAGCAGAAATACTTTTGAAAACTAACAGGGGTTTTCTCGTGTCATAAATGGGAGCAGCATGTGACTATTAGTTTTTCTTTGTTCATCTGTGCAATATGTGAGACAGAAATACACAGCAGCAATGGAGAGATTTTGGGGGCATTAGTGGAAAAGATTTAGCCTGCTTAAGCAAGATCCTCTGAAAAAAGCTTTTAAGTACAGTAGGCGGTCACCCACTGGGAATATTGATCAAATCTATGTAAATGTGTATTTTATAACTATTCTGATTTTGCAGATAAGATAATCCTTTATAAAATCTTCCTTGTTGTAAGTACTCCTGGATTGGGAAGTATCTTAAAGAGCTCTAATGTAATGTAATTATTTCCTTTCAGGGAATATGGAGCCATTGATGATGTAGATATTGATCTACATATTGATGTTAGCTTTCTTGATGTAAGTAATCTAATCACAGAATTACATAATGAACATTAATACCCATTTAATTTCACTACACATCAGACTCTAAACAACCACTGATGCTTTCCTTTTTTGGAGACCTGATCTTCACAAGTGGGTGTCACATTATTGATTGATGCATAGTGGAAAGGTTTTCTTTCTTTTTGTGACCACATTGTTAAAATGCTATGTTAGGCTTTTATTTGCCGCATATGTATTTCCTTCCAAACGTTTTTTATGAGTGGTAAATGTTTTAATAAATATAAATGAGACACCATTATTTTTATGTTAGATGTGAGTCAGGTGGAAGCACTTCTTACAGTCCTGAAGAGAAGAGGACTTTGTCAGAAGTGCTCCTGTACACTGATTAGAGCATGGCTTAACTGGCAAAGGGACAGTGGTGCTGTTTGTTGACTGTCAGCATGGCTTCTCTAGCTGTTGGGCTGTCATTCAGCTTCACACTTCCTAACCTCATCTGTGCAGCAACTTCCTGCCCTCTATGTAAAGAACAAAAATCAGAACTTTTAAGGGCATGATTAGCTTCTGCACAGGTATGCTGTATTTTCTGGTCCACACAGCACATAAGGTATTTATTGAGCATTACTAAAATTTTAAGAAAATCTGATCATAGCTTGAATTATATAGACCAGTTTTAAGGAGCAGAAGTTTCCTTAGCCCTTAGTTATGAGGCTAATTTCTGTTCTGTCTTTTTTGTTCCTTTGCTTCTCATCTTTGAAGCAGTACCTGTTGGTAGATGGGAATGTGTCTGCCTGTACTGTATGTGCAGTGTTGTGTATAAACCTCTGGTTGGTTTAAATGAGCTCACTCAAGAACTGGAGGCAGTCTGGCACTGCTCTTCAGCAGCATGGACGTGCCGTAATTTGTCCTGAGTCTGAAGTGTAATGTTGGAGTAGACGCTAAATAACTGGATAAATGGATGGATGGTGTTTTAGCAGCCCTAAGGTAGACTGACAAAAAGCAGTAGTTCTTCACAATGGCTAATGATGTCTGGTGTTTTCTTTTTGTTTTAAACTAGGAGGAGATTGCTGTGGCTTGGGATGTGATTCGCACAGAGCCTATAATAGTGCGACTGCACTGTTCACTTACACAGTACCTAAATGGTCCAGGTTGGTCACTTGTGTGTTCTTCTTGTGCCTTGTGTGGTGTCCACTCTGAGCCATGGGATAGACACTCATTCACTACCAAATCTTTGACCCTGCATGTGCTCAGTTCTGCTGCTGAGAGGAGTCCTAATTGATTTGAAATTAGGCTTACATGTATTTGCATGGCTAGGCCCTTCCTAGTGACACAGGCATCTAATTAAAACTTTCATGGGTTGGTTTTGGGAACTTGTTTTCCTGATATTCTTTGAGATGCAACTGCTTCCCCCAGGAACCAGGGTTAAGGAGTAAAGGTTTCCTCATTTTTGAAATCAAACGTCATCTGCATAGATGAGATATGACTGATAATGAAGACCTACACAGGCCTTTGCAGCACATTAACGTGTTCATTCAGCTTTAAAGAATCAGGCCATGATAATTGCCCTTTCAGCTTCTGGTTTCTATATGAGTATGTAAATTCTGGAAATCTTTAGATTTGAAAGAATTTTTAAGTGAGTAAAGTTTCCTCATGGGAGAAAAATGGTCAAGCTCATGAAGAATCAGCCGATTTTGAAGCTTTGGAAACATTCATATGCGAGAGTCAACTTCAGATATATTTTTACAGTGCAAGTCAGACTCAGTCTGGATAATAACTTGCCCAGCCTTGGAGACTTGCAGTACAGGCTGTCATTTCAGGCTTTTATCTGTGGGAGAATTCTGCCTCTGGAAAATGAATAGATATTTCCAGTCCTGTTTAGGAAAATCTGTCCCAATGAGCTATTTCTCATATAGGCTATGTTGTCTGATGATTCTAACTATAAGCTATATTCTGTTCATTCAAATAAGCATTTCATTATACCAATCTTTTTTTCCCCTTGACTTTGGTCTTTTCATCTGTGGTTTATTACTTCAATCATTTTTGTTAATATACAAATCTTAAAATACGCATTTGTGGTAGCAAGAAGCAGCATTAGCATTCAGAACATTTCTATCAAAATGCATTTTAAAAAATAAAGCGCAGCACATAGGAGAATGTGAAGTGTGTAGAGCAGTGTGCAGTGAGAAATGAGAAGTAACAAGAATGTATATTCTGCATCATTGACAAGGTTAAGGTGGGAAACAGTTCTCAGTGCTGCAGCTGACTGCTTGTGGGAGTGCCCGAGCTCTGAGAGAGGCAGGAGCAGGGCCACAGGCAAGAGCTTTGCTGACGTTGGTTTTATGAGCTCAGCTGCTGTTGCAGCCATGTCTCTTCACTTACTAGCAAAGCACAGTGAGATCCACCATCTTTTGTGTTAATCCTGTGAACTCCTCTTCTGTTTTCTTGGGAATACTGGGCCAGAATTCTACGCTGTATCTTTCTCTCCTGTACTACATTCTGTTGATTGAGAAACAGGAGCACAGTACATTCCAAAGCACCGTGGGGAATATGAGCACCACCCTGTAGCTGTGTAAGATACTGATTTTAGATAGTTCTTCTAGTTAATAGCTTGTCTCAGTGGTGCCTGTGTGGGCAGTCTGTCCCTCGTGCCTTGGAAACCTGTCTTAGGGAGGATGAATCAGCCAGTGGAGGTATTGGCATGTCTCTTCTGAATGTAGAGTCTAGACAAAATTTTTTGTCTAGATGTCAGCTTTTAAGATTGCTAGCTGTAGGTATGGTGATATTTAAAATATTTCCCAGCCCACCAGCCCCCTGCAGTGTGTCTGAAGTTTGACAATCCAAAGATACTGCTATACTTAATGAAATCATTCATCCCTTTTGAAAAAAAATCATCACTTTGTATTTAAAAGATGAGTTTTATGTTTGATGTTATTTGAATAATAACATTAGAGAAGGGGTAACTACTGATCTTTGAACTAAGTTAAATTGCATGGTCAAGGTAGGTATATTTTATATTATACCAAATTTAATCTATTAAAGCAAAATTAAAGTACAGACTTTGATATTCTGAATAAAATCTGGCTTTCTGAGTGGCCAGAATAACATCAAAATACTGATTTACCATTTCTAATAAAATTTGAACAAACCCCAGATTTTTTGTTTTCATTTCTTTTTGATTTTACTTTAGTCATTATCACCTTAAGCAATACAAAGTATGCAGTCTGTTCATGCTCGTAATATGCTTTGGCTGCTGTCCTGCCTTGAGGACCTGGGGCTCTCTCAACAAGTACTGGGTTCCATCTGCCACTTCTATCTAGCAAATGTTATTGAAGGATTTTAGTAATGCCACTAGCTAATTTCCATCCTTTACCCTGTACATTTGCAATTTCTGACATGAATATGGATATACCAGTGTTAGGACAGGCCTTGAGGAAATGTCAGGGTAAGCCTTGGCCACTGGAATTCACATATCAGACACTTAGATGGTGAGTTTGAATCTTGTATTAAAACACCCTCAGAAACAAAATCCAGATACTAATGAATTCAGTTTCAGTCTGGGCTTTCTTCCTAGCCACAGGAACTTTGTGGCTAGAATATAGAAATAAATATAGACTATTTACTTGGAAAAAAAATTAAAATACTAGGTGAGTTGAACTACCAGTCCCGATACATTTAATCTGATGTTGCTTGCTACTTGCATAGTCTATATGTAAAAAAAAATACATTTTTGTAAATAAAATGGGTGGGAAGAGATTTGGAGAGAATTCCATTTGTAATATTGTAAGTTATATTGGCTGATATTCCAAAAAAGACCAGTCCTTTCTTAATATGCTTAGATGACATGTCCACTCTTGCCTTTACTTCAATTTAATTGTCTGTAGTCAAGCTCCACTTAGAAGAGAGTACTTAAATAAGACTTACGTGGTCACGAGTTTGTCATTATTGCTGTAAGTTCATATATCAACAAAATATCCTTTTTCCCTAGTGCCAACTGTGGATGTATTTCAGATCTCTACTAAGGAAAGATTTGGGCTGGGACATCAGCTGAAAAAGTAAGTCTGGAAAAGTACAAACTCCTGTTTTTAGGCAAATAGTACACTCTTTAGTTTCTAGACCATGTCAAGTAGAATAAAATTCGTGTTGCCAGGTTGGTGGTTGGATCAAGTGTCTTGAAGTTGTTTTTCTTTAAATAAAGGTCAATATTTGTCATTTTAAGTTTGGGGTTGACAGCTGTTGATGAGAACTTGATTTGTGTTACTCGCCAAGATTTTCTGCCACTTTGGTGACTTTTAGGAAGTGAGCTATGAGTGTTAAAGACCATGTCTAGGAATGTTCAATTTCATGTTTCTGCTTAGATGGTGAAGCCTCTGAAATGGGAGTGTTTTTGAGCTTCATGCATACCCTGAAGGGGCTGTGCTTTCATGGTTGCCTCTAGGATGTACCACAGTAATTAGGCCATTCATGTTTTGAGGACAAGATGGAAGAATGCTCAAAAAAAATGGCAGTTTCATGTGGTCATAGTACAACTCGTTTTAATACAATTTTGCTGAGTCATCTCTTTGCATATGCTTTTGTATATGTAATAAATTTTTAAGTATATAGCCTTTAGCATCTCACCATTACAACGTTAAGAAACCCCTGAGGGAAAAAACCATCCTGTTTAGTGTTTTAAGAAATTCAGTGCAATATTTTCATAGTCTCACAACTGAAGCGAGTTATTGAAATCTCTGTGGTACCTGACCTTAAAGAAAAAAACAACAACAACAACAAAAAAACAAACAGAAATGCTTCCCCAAAATGAAATGTTTCGCTATTTACTCTGTCTGTGATTTTTTCACCAGGTAATTACTAAAGGTAATTATATGAGATTTAATAACATGAGATTTTCAAGAACATAGCTGCACAGTTCACAACTGAGCAGGAATAAAAATGCCCATGGAGCCCAATGGTCCCTCATGGCTGTGGCAATGGGATATTTCTTCTTCACACCAAATTCAGCTTTGACTTTTATCCCTATTAAGACCCCCACTGCCAGTTTAGAGTCAGAGAACAAGGTTCTGCTTAGCCATGCAGATGCAGTAGCCTGTGGTTGTGTGAGAGGCAGACCCCTGTAGCTGGATTTGATGCCCTTGACTCAATTTGTCTCTAGATCTCCATTAAAGATACAGTCTGCATAAGTTTTGCAGTTGCGGTGGTTCTTTGCACAGACCGTATTCTCATTAAGAGGCACATGTTAAATTAGTCCAATGTGGAAAAAAATGGAGTTTTGAGGACCTGGAGCACCCAATCATTAATCCACATACGTGACAGAAAACCAGCTGTAGAGTAAGAGCATTGTCACCTCATGGTGACCACTGAGACCATAATATTAAAATGAGTGTGTCCTGGCTGAGATAAGAAAACCTTTCTTTTCTCTCTTAATTTGCAGAATCATGCAGACATTTGTTACACAACAGTGGAAGAACAGTAAAGAAAAATCTAACTGTACGCACAATAAAAAGGTGTCTGACAAAAAGGTGAAATCCCCTCTGCACATCTTTTCTACATTGCGCAGGTAATAGCAAGGAAGATGAGCTGTTATCACCATAAACTGTTCAAAATCCACAGCAGACTTCACAAGGTGAAGTCTGGACTTTTCTCCACAGAGAAGTTCTCTATTTATATCTTACCTCATGGGCTTTCAGTCCTTGCATTGCATGACATCAGGAGTGTACTGCTGCAGCTTCTAAGATTATTAGAAGCCAGAGCATTTCAGTGCCCTGCTCTCTGAAACAGCCACATTCCATCTAGAACTGGAAATAATTAATTTTATTTTAACTTGTGTTTGTATTTTTATTTTATCTTTACTTGAATAGCAAGAATAAAAATACAAGTAATACATACGTATAGCATATGTTATGTATATTTAAAAAAACTGTGTTTGTCCAGCTCTTCTTTATACAGCAGTTTGTATATATAGTTGTCTAAAACTGGTCATTAATGAAAGATTGATATTTGAAGATGCTGAGCACTCTCCCCTCTCTAGCATTTGACTACATTAATGTTTTCCACTTCTGAAATGCAGGCACAGAATTTCAAAGAGAAAAGGCATTAGAAAGCGTAAGAAAGAGTTTATGAATAGTTTGAATGAATTTGAATTTAATACGATTTCTGCCAGTTGCTCATACTCGTAAGTATATGTAGAATCAGGCTCTGATTTTACCTCTTTCAGGGATGTGACTATTTACTCTAGTGTGTTTTCCTGATTATTGGGAGTTGACAGATCACCCCTTTGATTCAGTTACAGAATTTGAATTGAATGCTTCTTTGAATATTCCTTCTTTTTGACAAATTTTGCCATTTGACATTCAAGGTATGAAAAAGAGATAGACTACAGAAATCACTCAGATTGAAAAAGGAGGGAATGTCAAAGATGAGAAAAGATTGCCTATTCAAAGACAGAGGAGGAAAGATGGTGTTCTGAGTAGAAGTCTTATCCGTTCCCTACCACTAAACATGCCACTGGCAAGCACGAGCTGTAGCTTGGGGTTTGCTTTTATTCAGAAAGGGCATACAAAACCAGCCCATTCTTTTTCCTCTTGGTTTGGCAGCTTAAGTCCAGAGATGGCTCAGCCCAAATGCAGGGACCTTCTCTGTCCCCAGGGCACCATTCCTACCTCCCATCTGCAGGAGGGTGATAGTGAGCCAGCTGCCTGCAGTGAATCAGCAGCCTCCACGTGCATCCTCCCCTGTCAGCACTTGCTAACAGGGTGGGGAGACATGCCAGCTGCTCTGCTTGGGTTTTTCTTTCTCTATTTGATGAAAAAAAACAACAAACCAAACCCACCAAAAAACCACCCCACCGACTCCAAAGATTGGTGTTGCTTATAAAACGTAGGAAAATGATTCAGCATACCTGTTACATGTTCTTTGCATGGACAGGCAAATGTGAACCTTTCAGAAATATGACAAGTTTGTGTGAATGTTGTTTCATAAAAATCTTTTGTTCTTTATTTTCTGCATTGGTCATTTAGGTCTCTCCATTCTCATTTCTGCTATAACAGAGTTAGAATTTGTCTATAACCAGAAAAAAGGGTGTAAATTTGTCTTTCACAAAGTGCCCGAGTTATTATGATGTTTTTAAAATAATGTCCTTTTCATCTGAATTAAATTTGATTTAATGTCTCCAAGTTTCACTGCTCATTGGATCTGAGCATAGAATTTGTTATGCTGTGTCCAGAATGCAGTAACTTTCATGGGATCATGCCGTGATCATTACATAGAAAAGATAGATTTTGATAAGGAAAATGTGTTATAAGAGGTGGATTTCATTTCAAAGATGATTTTCTGAATAATTGGTTTGTTTTGAGACATAGAGACCTTTACAAAAAGCTCTAAAGGTCACAGCTCTAATTTCTACTAGAGTAGTTAATTGTCTTTTTGATTGATAAGCTTGTATGCAAATAGGAGTAAATTGTCACTTTTGGTATTGGAAGATGATTTATATACAATTGTTCGTGTTTTAAAAGTTTGGGTTACATTTATCACTAGTGAAAAACATAAAGACAGGTGACACCTAAAAGTGTTTACATCTGTGTGATCTTGCTTGATTTGCCCAGGAGTTTGATTATTCTCCAACTTTGCCATCTTCTTTATTTCAAGGTCGCCAAGTTATCCTCCACCCGGCTGTGGTAAGAATAAATCGAAACTGAAGTCGGAACAGGATGGCATCTCCAAGACTCACAAACTACTGAGAAGGACTTGCTCTAGCACAGTGAAGGCAGAGGATGTGTGTGCCACAAAATCTCACAGAACCTTTGGCCGCTCGTTGTCGAGTGACCCTCGGGCTGAACAGACAATGGCTCTGAGATCGCACAAACTGCTGAGCCGTGCTTGCTCTGCAGCTGCCAAGCAGGAGGAGTGCATCACTTTAAAGCCCCATAAGGTGTTAAACAGGTCGTGCTCTGGGGATCCTCGATGTGAGCACAACAGCACCTTGAAGCCCCACAAACTTTTAAGCAGATCCTACTCCAGTAACCTTAGAATGGAAGAATTGGATGGATTGAAGAATCACAAGTTGCTCAGCAAGACTTACTCCAATGCCCCTAAATCATCCAAAATGGAGCCTTTCAAGGAGTCCACCATGGCAGAGAGCAGGAGGCTCTCTCTTACCTCAGGGCTTATTGGTATCTTAACACCATCCTCATCATCACCTTCACAAGCTGCTGTGCGTAGTATTTTTTTTTATTCTGCTCATTTTCCTCCTATTATTTTCCAAATGTGCTATTATGCTTTTTGTGTGAAGGCATTAATACTTAGGATATAAAGTGATACATTGGATATACTAGAAGACAAGAGCAATGAAGTCAGCATTTTAAGGAGGTTTCAAACAGCTGTGCATACACATACACTTGAGTTACAGAATCAGAATTTGCTGGGGTCAGAACAGAGATTTTATGTGTCATTTTCACATGCAGCTCCATGCACAGCTGCTGGCCATGGGAAAAATTCAGTCACCCACTTCTTCCTGGCATACTTCCTGCAGGAAAAAGGGAGAGTGTGCACATCTGTGCTGCAAAATTAGGTTGGTTACAGAGGACTTTCCTCATTTCCCTGCTTACTTTGTGGGGGAAGCAACAGTCCTTTAGATGGTTTGAGTGCCACATCACCTCTCCTTCTGGTCTTTGCATCTGCCATCATCATCAATCATCATCATCTTTATCATCATACTGGAATGAACTCAGACATGGTTCCACTCACCTCTTGCACATTTGTGATTTGTGAAGGGTTAAACCTTCAAATGTGCTGGGGGACATCAGCGGCCACCAAGGAATGGGCCCACGCTGGCCCTCTTACTTTCTTCAGAGAAATGATCAGTTGGGAAAACAAAGGGTTTGCATTTAAGAATGAGTTCTCAAAATCAGTCCTTCTGCCTATGCCTCTTAAAAGGTGGCTTTTTTACTTTAGAAGGAAGAGTGGGTTTGTTTGCAGTCTTTCAAGGCAGCAGCCTGTTTTTTGTGTTTGATCTGGGGAGAAATGCTTAGAAAATAGTTCTCTCCCTTTGCCTGGTGGTACCTTGAAAACTGATTCTTCCTTCAAATGCCATACAGATGTTTAAAATAGTGCATTCTGAATAATGAAATTACAGTGAGTGCTTTATTTTTCATGGTAATTTAGTTTAATAAGCTTTAAGCTATACTCTTCAGATCTAAAGGCAGGGATACACTATCATAAGATCATTTATATATATGCTGTGTGGTTGATTTATGTCATGTGCACAGCAAAATTAATTTAAGATGAGCCATCAGACTTTTTGCTTGTTGCAGTTTAGAGATGCACTTTTTTCTGATTCAGCAGAGGATGTATTAACATAGATGGACTTTTCTCTCCCGACATTAGTAGGAAAAGTCCCTCTGGTTTTTATAAGATAGTGAAGAGCTGACTAGATTTCATTACTGATGTTATCAGCTGATAGGGAAGAAAGGCAAGCCCTGTTTGGCAGCCTATAAAAACTACCCGTAATTTATTGCTTCAGTGCACTTATTTTGAGGGAAGATCATCACATACATGGTCAGATGTAGTTTGACTGATGTTAGTGGAAGGGCATCAGGAGTCTATTTCACATTTTAGATGCAGGCACCAGATATATGGATAGCCTGGGTGCCTAACTGCAAATTGAAGTCAGTGGAATGTAGAAGTGATGAATTAAGATACAGAGTTCTCTTCAATTCTCTGCTAAAATATTAGTCTCATATATGAATACAAGTAGGATTGTTGCCCAGAAGAAAAATGGAAAAGCAGTTAAGAATTAAACAGTAGAGAAATGAAAGGAAATAACCGTATTAAAAAAAAAACTGCCAAAACACTGTAAATGGAGCTGATCTAACTCCATTCAAAACAAGGTTTGATTGAAACAGATGTCAATCTGGAGGGAAGTCTGAACCTTGCTGACTCTTGTAACAGAAATTACTTCTAATTTATGTTGTTGTGTGCTGAAAGAAAAAGAATTTGGGTAGTATCTGAGCATAAAGATCTGTTAGTGTGGTGTTTGCAGAAGTGAGACCTTAGTTCATATAAATTGAAAAGGTTTTCAGCCTTACTGAGAGTTACAGTAGTCTTTCAAGCCTTAACATACTGCCCATATTTGGATAGGCAATACAGAATGAAAACATAATGGAAGTTACCAAACATCAGTTTATTAGGATGGACTGAAGGCAGTGGTGTTTTAATTTGGGATTAAAGTTTCTTGGATGGTGAGATACAAACCTCCATCAGATTTAAGAACTAGAAAGAAATACTAAAAACCTACCCCATACTCAGTAAACAGTAAAAGGATTGATTATTTGTAATCCTGCCTGGTTCATGCAAATGAGAAATCTCTTTAGATGCAAATTGCTTATATATTTACATGCAAAAACCTACAAATGCTTTGCCATTTCCTTGTAATTAGCCTGCCAACACTGAAGTTGCCTCAACTTTTCCCTTGCAGCAAAATTATGGTGCAAAATGCATTCCGGTGCGAGACCGTGGCTTTCTTGTGCAGGTAGGATGTGATATCCTATTCACTTATGAAACACTGTGGAGCATGAGCTGACTGTTAATTATTTTTAAGCAGATGTTGTTATTCTCATTTTCATTGTTCTCAGACTATTGAATTTGCTGAGCAGCGGATACCAGTATTGAATGAATACTGTGTAGTTTGTGATGAACCTCATGTGTTCCAGAATGGCCCTATGCTGAGGGTAAGTGGTGTGCTGGTAAACAGTGCATTTCATAGTGCCTTGAATAGCTGTGGACCATACAAGCCTGTTGGAAAATTGTTGAATTGTTTCACATGGGTTTCATCCTAGTACTCTTTTGAGATGCAAAAATACAAAGCATATTAACTAGATTTTGTGGTAAATTTGGGGGAAAAATAAGTCTTACAAGGAAGGGAGAGAGAAATTAGGCTTGTATCCTACCAGAGAAATGTAAAGGGGCATGTATTTCACTGAACACTATTGTGCTGCAGTAGTCACAGCCAGATAACGGAGAAAGAAGTCCATTAGAGTGCTTTCCCAGTCTTCTGAAAGCTTAGGGCACTTCATCCCTGAGCTTTTATCAAGCCATGACCACAGTATTTACATGCACGGGTGTTAATGCCAGCACTCTGTGAAATTCTTCTGACCTTGTTTTGCTCACAGGCTGCTGGAATGAGCCATCCTCAAATGTGATAAAAAGGCAGTAGAAGGAGATGCTCTGTGAAGTGCCTGATCTAGCAGTGACCCAGTCTAGGGGCACTGTTGTGGCTCAGTGTTCCCAAGTCTCACTGTTCCAGTTAGGCAGTTCTCCCTTTCATTCCTGTATGACCGGGGACAGAATTTTGCCTGCTGATCACTGTAGCCTCTCTCATGCTGTTGGTGAATGCATGCAGTGGAAAAGAGTGAGATTGGTCACGAGAGACACACTGCCTGGAGCTGCTGGATCAGTGCAGCTTTGTGAAAGAGTGCATTAACAGAATACAATTCTTAGCTTTAGGGCTGGTATTGCAGTTTAGAATCCTCTTGTTTCACCTGCCCTTCATCCAGTAATGAAACATGAGTAATCTTAAAAGATTAAAGCCATGGAAAACTAACTGCAGTGAGTGAATGGTCTGATACCAGGCAATTTTTCCACAGTGTGGCCAGGAGCTACACATAAGCTGAAGCAAATCATGTCAATGATAGTTCCATGGAACTAAATTCAGGATTATTGCTGTACCTGGTAGCAGCAGTCACCTCAGTGTCATTCCCCTTGACACTGACTGGCACCAGGGTCAGGAGTTCTGACTGCATGCAGGGTGTGCAAATGGGCTGCCGGTGGGATTTGAAAAAGCAAATGCAGACACAGTTAACACTGGTTTAAGTCACAGTTAAACCCTGTAGCTTTGGATATCCAATCAGTGTTATTTTTGCCTCTTCAAGCTCCTATCTATCTTTTAAAAGCAGTGTTTTCTGACAGATTTATCAGTAGCCAGAACTGATTAGAAGCCTGTAAAAAAGGCTGTTCTGTAAAAAAGGCTGTTCTGTAGAAGCCTATAAAAAATCTGTTCCTTACTGTTTGTCTTTGAATGCACTGCTATGTATATTACCTGTGACAGAAAGAGATAATACAATATCAGTAATGTTTGAAGAGTGATTAAAGTTTGAAAAACATAATTATTTAAGTTATTGGAGTTTACCTATTATCCATAGGTCAAGGCAAACAGTAGGACTTACTCTATTTAAAAAATTAGAATGGAAACTTATGTGTTCTAAATTAAAAAATTCTTCATTCCTTCTTTCCCACCATAAAGATTAAAATCTCTCAGAATTAGTCTTTTGTATTTTCAGTTTGAAGAAGGGTCATTTTACGGCTATCTGTTTAAGAGTTTGTCAGCATTTCACAACATAAGAAGCTGCAACCATATTTGCCTCTGAACATATATTCATATCAGTGCCTTTGAAGTAGCATAACCTGACAAGCTTGGCAAAAATGAAAGAGTGTCATTATATAACCTAGGAAGAACTAGATGCCAGGAAGAAATCCAGCACGCTCTGTGTATGCTTGAATGACTCAATAAGCAATATAGAACCATTAATGAGTTTGCAGTTCTGTAGAAGGTGAGAAAGGATCTCAGTTTGAACTGAGCATTAGCTTGCCCTAGAGTGTGTTCAGGAAATTTATGCTTCACTCTACTGAGAGCTCTGGCCAGGGGCAGCTTGAAGTAGTCAGTTTGTGGGGTACATTTGAGTGCTTCAGCTGCTCACCATACACATACATGCATACATATATATGTGTGCATATATATATACATGTGAAGAGAAAGAGCATTTTCTCTTTAGCATCGCTGCAGGAGCAGATCTCAGAAATTTTACTTTGGTTAAAAGAATGCAGCAAGCTTTCATTTAAGGCAGAGCTAAATGCAGTGTAGCCTTATTGAGGATCCCTGGCCTTTGTAAAGAGTTCTCTCTTTGAATGCCACAGTAACTCACCGGGTTTTGTAATGATGGGTGCCTTGCCATGGTGTCCTTAACAAGACTGTCCAGATGTTTTTTTTCTAGAGGTGCCTGCATCCCAAAGGCATTGCATGCATAGGCTCTCTCTGTAGCAGAGAGGTATCATGAGAGGCTGTTATCATGAGAGGTGCCACAAACTAAGCAGCTCAGGGTCATTCACCAGTTTCTCCCTTTGGAGTTTAGTTCCTCCACGCAGATGCACACAGGCTCATGTCTGCATATGGGGACTCTTTAATGGTGAGTTTCCCTTCTACATTTTGGACATTTTTTTTCCAGCAGCAAAAAAGACCTATGAATTTATAAAAGCATAATAAAGTTATTGCTTGGAAAGTTACTTTAATATCTATATAGGCTTGATTTTCTGATCTTTGATGGAATTTTATGCATTTATAAAGAAAGAAGCCACAGAGAAATTTGATTCTCTAATCCTCCCTTATGTCTGGTGCCTTTCCTGAACTACGGTGTAGTATATTAATTGTCTTAAATGCAGTTGAAAAAAATCAACAATTGCCATCACACAGCAATTACAGTCTTTTAATACTGTAAAGTGCTATACCTACTTACAAACTGTTATGCTGTACATAGTTTTTCGTGCTGGTTGTTACTGACTTGTGAAATTCAGAGGTCTCATCCTCACAACAGCTGAAGAAACTATCTGAAACTGAGAGATAAAGCTTTTTCTTTCTGCAGGCTATCATTTTATCTTACTTACAAAGTATCTTTAAATCAGTCTCTCTCAGCAAGCTTTCTTCTCAGTATTGTGTTTCATTTTCCTAAATAAATTTTTCTGGGGGAGTAGTCTGGCTTTAATATCTATTTCAGTTTAAGTTACTTTTTAAAAATCCTGACATCTTTTTTTCCCATAAGATAACAACCACTTGATGACAAGAAGATGTCTCATTTTGTATGGCTTTATTTAGGCATTAGATCCACATGGCAGACGTATCACTGTATGGAAGATTCTGTTGCAGAACAGCTGCATGACACAATTGCCTATGTTTGACTTGATGATTTTACAGTGGACATCTGTCTTGCTCCGAGCCCTCAATAATTATCTAATCATGCAAATGTTTCCTGCTGGTTCAGAGATCCCATTGTAGGTTGAAATCTTTGGGTGTTGTTAGGCCTTCTTGGTCTCTTATTGAGGATAAATAAAGGGGCTGCTTTATTGGCTTACTGAAGATGAATAACTAAGAAATTCTGATATTTCTCTTGGGAATTTCTTTACAGAACAAAGTGAGTATCTTTGAGAATAACTGGGTTTTTTTTGAGCTCCAGAATTCCCTGAAATACAGAAGACCAGAGTTAAATACTCATTTCCTCTGTGTACTCCACCAGTTTGTGTGTGTAGAAAAAAAATCAGATTAGGAAGATGGGGTGCCTGTAGAACATGCCCAAACCTAATGCCCTCACAAGGAACTGCACCTGTATTACTGTGAAGGGGAAGAAAAAAGGTTCTCTGAATGGAAGAAGGAGTCTTGGAAAAATGCTATAACACATCATGAAGTTGTAACATTCTTCTTTATAAAGGTCCATGGTCCACTGCTTCATTCCATCCACTTAAAAAAAAATACACAGTAGTAAAGTTTTCCTGTAAGTATTCACGCCTTTCCCAGATAATGTGGGGATGAATGAAATTTCTCATCATAGCAAATTTCTTTCACTGGCTTTTGGAGATCTCCAAGGATGGAGACTACACAGCCTCTCTGAGCAACGTGTTACAATGTTTGGTAAAGCTTTAGGAAAAACTTATTTTGGCTTTATCCAAAATTTTGGATAAGATTTAGATAAAGTTTGTTCTGTATGAGAGAATAAATGTACTGACTGACCTCTAAAGGTCCTTTTCAACCATTTGTTTTGGTTCATCTAGCTAAAAAATGTATTTTCCAAAGCAGATCTAAGAACATAATAAAGAAACCAAAGCAATATTTGGTTCAATGTTAGAACGCTATTAACTTTTTTTAAGGCTGTTTGAAAGTCTTCCTTTTATTATTACTAGAATATTCTATGGAAGGACTCAGTTGCATTTTAATTATGCAACAGTTTCTCTGCTGTAACAGTAGAGAAATAAGTTGTTTTAGGAATTCAACATGTACTTCTATTACAAACACTTAATGTAATGAGATCACAAGTCATTAACAAAAGTGGTTATTATATTTAAGGATCTGATTAAAAGAAATGTAAAAAAATGTGGTATCATATGTGAAGACTGGAGTAAAGAAAATGTCAGTCCTCTCTTAAAGAAGGGCAAGAAGGGGAGGATCCAGAGAACTCCACCCTGGTCACCCTCACCTTGTTCTGTAGGAAGGTGATGAAGCAGCTAAGCCTCAAAACCACATCCAGGCACAATAAGGACAAGAAAATCCTCATGAAGATTCAGCATGGTTTCACCAGTGGGAATTCATACTTGACTGACTTGATTAAACTTCTTTGAGGAAGTGACTGGTCTGGTAGGTGAGGGGAGGCCAGTGGATGTTGTCTGCCTGGACGTGAGTAAGGCTTTTGACAGTGTCTGCCATAATACACTTTCAGATAAGCTGTTGATGCGTGGGCTGATGGAGGAGATGGGGAGGTGGTCTGAAAACTGGCTGATGTCGGGGCCTAGAGTGTGATGTTCAGTTGGGTAAAGTCTGCTAGGAGGTCAGCAACTCATGGCGTACCCCAGGATTCAGTAGTGGATCTAGTCCTGTTTAGTACCTTCATTAATCCCCTAGATGATGGTGCAGAGTGTATCCTCAGGGAGTTTGTAGATGAAGAAGAAATGGGGGAAGTGTGTGGTACTCGGGAGCGATGGGTGCCATTCAAAGGATCCTCAACAGGCTGGAGCAGTGGGCAGCCAGGAACTTCAGCAGGGAGAAGTGCAGAGTCCTGCAGCTGGGGAGGAGCAAACCCAGGCACCAGTGTGTGCAGGGGGCCACCCAGCTGGAAAGCAGCTTGGCTTGGGCAGAAAAGGACACCAGCTTGGACACAAGAAAGCAATGTGCACTTGTGGTGTGGAAGGCTGATGGTATTCTGGGCTACACTGAACAATAGAATTGTCTTTGTATGTGGAGAGAGGTGATCCTGCCCCTGCAGGATCCTGCCCCTGGTGAGGCCCCACTGTGCCTGTTCTGGGCTCCTCAGCATAAGAAAGGGATGGCACTACTGGAGAAAGTCCAGTAAGGGGTCACTAAGATGATTAAAGGGGCTAGAGCACATCACACAGGAGGAAAGGCAGAGAGTCTGGAAAAAAGAAGACACAGGTGGTATCTTACTAGTGTCTGTAAAGATTTGAAGGAAGGCTGCAAAAATGATGGAGCCAGGCCCTTTACAGTGATGTTCAGTGACATGACAAGAGGCAGAGGATACAACCTGAAACACACAGGAGGTTTCAGTGGAACAACAGGAAACACCTTTTACCTTTTTCACCTTTTCTGAAGGTGGATGAGCATGGGAATAAGTTGCCCAGAGAGATTGTGGAGTTCCCATCCATGGAGAAATTCAAAAGCTGTCTGTTCAGGGCAGCTGGTGCCAGGTGACCATGCTTGAGCAGGAATGTTGGACTAGATGACCTGTGGAGATCCCTGCCACTCTCAGTCTTTCTGTAATTCTTTGATGTTATTCAGCTTTTACATAGTGCAGTTTGTAAAGCTAATGTCTATCTTGCTATTTGTGCCTTCCCAAATTCCTCATTTGCAAATACTAAGGCCACTGGCAGAACAGCATGACTGAATGGGTTTTAAAGACCTAATAGACAATTATACAGGACAAAATAATCTCAGAATATATTCAATAAGGTAATTAAAAGACCATCTGTGTATGAGTATTTTTTTTTAGTAAAGTATCTCTATAGAGTGCCATCTTGTGTTGAAACCTCAGACTGAGTGAGACCTCCTTAAAAAGGAATTAGCAAAAAAATCAACAAAATTAAATATTACAACTAGCTTCTTTGAGATTTGTACTCTGGTGCATACATTTCTGCTGTTTAGTGTTTTTCCCATAAAATATGAACAGTAAAGTACCATAAAGTAATATTTGAAATACCTATTCTTATTATTTAGCTGTAAAAATAAGCACAGTCTTGTAATTCTGATATATTTCTTGCATTAGTAAGCTTGCAATTTTTTAAGTGTTTTTCATCCCAAAGTCCTCTCAGTTATGTTTCATATACTGTGGGTGAAATCTTGCCCTCAGTGGGTTCTTGTTGACTTGAAGAGGTCTTAAATTTCTCTGTGCTTTGAATACAAGAGTCTTAGACAGCACTGAAAACACAGGAGCACTGAGTATGCTGCTTAGTCCTGGGAAATTTCTTGACTAGAGTAAACATCACTGAACTGTGGACAAGAATGTAGATGTACAAATACATTTAGTCAGACTGGAGTTAAGCCCCGATGTTTATGAAATTCCAAGATTCTTGGGGAATAACACTGTGGTCTTTCTAATCCTTATGCCACAAAATAGGTTGTTTTTAACTCTTAGGAAAAAAGCCTTTCCAGATACAACCTGTATTTTAAAAGAATAAATTTCAAATAATTTATATTTTACTGACACAGTAAAATTGCTGCAATATAGTTTTTCCTGTTGCCAACAAGTTACCAAGTACACCGTGCCCATCAAGCATTCAATAAAGCCTGTTGGTTCACCATTTTTGTCTATATCTGTGAAGTAAAAATATGTTTTTAAAAATGTATAAGATGCAGAAAAAATCACCCAAAACCCAGAAAATAAAATTTGAACCAGGCAAAACAAAGCCAGACAGAACAAGTGACATCTCTTACTCAGCCACCGTCTACTCTCTTCAGGTTATATCTGATCATGACTCTGGTATCTCCCATGTCTTTGAGCAGCATGTTCCATGTAACACATGAATTTAGAGAGACTGTTCAGAAAGTTTACCTTACAGTAAAACGAAGAGTTGGCATGGTGGAAAGTAGGAAACAGAACAGAGATCTGAAGTTCCATTTCATCTCCTTACCTTTTGCTTTCATTAAGAAAAGTGGGATGGTCACTAATGGTTTCACCTTTACCATTTGTTACATTTGCTGTATGCCAGGCAGTGAGCCTTCCCTGCAGCCTGTCCTATTAGATCAGTAGTTTTTTGGTGTGTCAGTCACGTTACAGCCTCACTGGTGTCTGTGATATCCCTCAGAATACAGGAAAGCATGACAGGTTGCTCTGATCAACCCACAGCTCTGATCAACCAGAGCTGCAACCCACATTAGAAAGTTGCTGGATCAATATAGACTGTGAAAGTTTCTGCTTTCTCAGATTGAAAGAATGTCTAGAAAATAGTTTAGGTAGTGTATTAGTCCAAGAACCAGGATATGTCATAGCGTGTAGGTGGTTCGTGTGTCTGCCAGTCTCAGTCACTGCAGAAAGAAATGACATTTGCATTGTAACACACGGGAGCTCTGCTTTTTTTACCACAGCAGCAGTTGGGTGGGAGCTACTGATCATGCAAGGAATGGGGGTGGCTAAAGGAAAAGTCTGAAGACTTCAAACATTCCGAAGATGCTCTCTGGTTCTGTCATTGCCTTCTGCCTCCAGGCATTTGCAGTGTCAGGTTAATTGCCCATGTGGTTTTTTTTTTTCCCCTGGTTTTTCCCCACTGTAATAATGATCCTCCTAATAGTGTTTCTGCACAAGTGATATTCACTTAGCTAATAGTTCTATGAAGACCAATGGCTTAATGTTAATTTTCTATTTTCAAGATTAAAAATAAAGTCTGTGTGAGACCCTGGTAGCTGCTGTTGCTGAGAGGAATTACGGTTGCCTTCTTCAGGTAGTGAGCAACAAAGTCCTCCAGCCAGTCAGCTCATATCCTCAAATTGGTGGCTGTAATCTGTGGAACTGTGTGCACCTAGGATGAAATTTACATTGAGAAATAAATGTTTAAGGGTCTAAGTCCTATTTTGTCTTGAAAACATTCTTACATCAGTAGGAACGTATCTATATTTTATGTACAAACACAAAAGTTCTTAGAAAGTTTAGCTTGTTGAATATTACATATAAATGAACCAAAGTAAGAGTATCCAAAGATGACATTGGAACAACGTAGCTTTTATGACTGTATTTGTTTAGTGTGGCTAGGGACATTTCTCATATTTATGATCTGAAGTCAGAACAGGACTGTTCCTGTCCCAAGGGCTCACATCCTATGACAGGAGAAGAGTGGACACCATAAAGGGAGACACACTATCAATATGCAAATAGGAGCAGCCTTGAATCCCAGTTTCCCCATAAAACTTGTGGTTTTCTTTAAACTCTGCCTTCTAGAATTGTTTTATTAACTTAGTTTTCATATGTGTTCATTGTTTCTTGCATGCACAATTGCAGGAAAAACATGAGTAAGGAAATGTAACACTGAATAGGTAAGTCACAGAGTATGACAAACAAGAGCCCCTCAAACATTTGCTTCCTAATTATAAGCTAGTATTTTCATTTTGTAGGGATTTGAACAATATAAATTGTTGAGCTTAACTAGTGACTGGAGTAACGGATACTGAAATGGCCAAGCCAACATCTTTTGGGATACATTGCTAACACCTGTGAGAAATTTAAGTTAAAAACATCTTGTTTTGTTAAATTGAGACAAAATTCCAGAAACAGAATTCAAAAATACTTTTAAGATGACTGTAGTGTCAGTTAAAGGGCATCCAGGCTAGATACATGAAGACAGATGATGAAATGTCCCTTTAGGTGTAGGGTTGGGATTATTTTTCCTGTTGTATTGTATTGACAAAATATGTAGTGGACAGAAAGGTTCATCAAATGCACAAAATGAGAAGAATTGTATAGACCCTAACAGAAGTATTTGTTCCACTTCAGGGCTGAAATTCTGCTGTCTTGCTTGTCCTTACATCTAGAGTTCTCCAGTGCCAGCCTGAGGCAAAAAAAAACCAAACAAACCCTTCAAGAAGTCAAGCAGAAGTGCAATGACTGTTTTCCTAACTTTCCTCTCCAGGTGCTCAGACACTTCTGGGATCATAACAGAGGGGCAGCAAAAAGAGAAGTGGTGACAAATTATGTGTTCCCTTTGTCATCATTAAGTCTCAGGATAACTTACTTTGCTGAGACTGCAAACAAAATATAAAAAAAAAAAAAATTCTCACAAATTTCCTTCATGGCAAGCATGGCCAAACTTAGACTGCTCTGCTATTTCAGAGTTATTCCTTGCTCTGAAATAAAGGAAGTCCATGTATACTGTTTATATGATAGTTATCCCAACTAAACAAATGATTTAGACCATCTTCTAAATGTGGAAAACCCAAGAATAATGACAATAATAGATACTTCTTGTCCAGCTTGCCACGGCACAATGAATTTGATCATGTTTGACTTCATCTGCTGCCTAATGCAATGTAACATGGCAGATAAACTAAATCAAATGGGTGGCACTATCAGACTTGAAAGATGATAGCTCTTGTAAAGCAAATGAAGTGAGACTGTATCAGTCCAGAAGATTTCACATGTTTATTGAGGTCTTGAATCTTTGAAACCCAGCATATGAATGTTTTAAGTGCTGCAGAGCATGTGACTGCAAGTACAGCAGTATGCTTATTACTGGCAAAGCTGTTGCCTGTCACAGAATTCAACTAAAGTTTAAGTTTTCTTTGTGTGTTTAATTAATTTTTTGATTTCTGCAAGTGCTTTGTAGAAGCAGTGGCTTGAGCTTCAAAGCATACTACTACAAATCCTTTTGTACTCACTAGAGTTGTGATCACTATACTCAGTACTCTTAGTTACAAAAATAAATTTAAGTTTCAATGAGCTAGGATTTAATACTGTACATTCAAATATACAGTATCCAGGAAGTATTTTTGATTGTTTTTAACATTGTCATAAAAGGTTATGTTTATTGGGTAGTTTTAAGGAAGGTTTTAATTCATATTTCTTTCAACTATTTGTTAATTTTGAATACTTGTAACAATTCACTGTGTGATATTAGTTGACTCTTTAAAAAGTTGGTCTTTTTATCTAATTATCTTTCAGTAAATAAGGTGGAGTTGCTGTGACGGTTGTAAACAGTTAGGAAGCCCATGAAGGCATGCCTGTTTTCATTACCTAAAGCTGTGTTCCTTTTTGTTTCTGCTTTGTTTGCTTCATGAAGGCAAAATGTTCATTTCTCACTCAATATGCAGTTTAGATAACTTTTTTTTATTTGTGATGACATTGTGAATTATTTTTTAATAGGCAAAAGCTGATTCAACAGCAGGGGGATTTTATTTTTTGTTTAGTACCTGAAAAAAGACTTGAAGTACCTTTATTTCTTAAAATAAGTAGGCTTCAAAATACAGTGTTTATGCTGTAAAAATGTAATGGATTTTCTTATAGTCTATCAATAATTTGTTAAATTGTCAAAAATTAAAAATAGCTTCTTCAAGAGATTTGACTTCCAGATTTTTATGTGTGTTCTGAACAGCAGTGTAAGAAGCTATGAAGAATAAACCTGCTTCCATTAGCTTCAGGATTTGTTCTCCATTAAGTTTAATTATGTAGGAAGTTTTCAGATAGATAGTTCTAAGAACATTTGAGTACTATGCCTATAATTTTGGTTTTGTAACTGTGCTGGGATTTCTTTTAAATTTAGCCTCTCTGAGTACTTACGAGTTCCAGAGTTCTTCACTCTGGCTCTTCAGGTTATTAAAACGTTTCCCTAATGTATCTTGCTTAATAATTGATACATATTAATTATTTAAAATTAATGTTGCAGTTAAAATATGTAGAATTAGCATTAATTGTGTTTGGGTTTTATTTTAGGTATGACATGCTAAAAGCAAGAACCCAAATTAGAACAAAAATAAAATTAGCTTTCTTTCTTTGTATAGCCCACTGTTTGTGAACGGGAACTCTGTGTATTCGCTTTCCAAACATTAGGAGTGATGAATGAAGCTGCTGATGAAATTGCAACTGGGGCACAGGTAGGGTTATCTAATGTTTTATGTAGTTTACTCAGTCCTCTCAGTCTCTTCCAGTATGTGTTTTGACTTGTATGCACCACCTACTGTTTAATATTATTTATTTGTCCACTCTTATAGCTGTAAATGCACTGGTTTATGCATGGTGTATTCAAACAGTACTAATGAGGTGTTTCCATTGCTTTGCTTCCATGTAATTAGAGTAACTGTGTTTTCATGCCCTGTTGTATTCAATTAGGTCACCTGGGTTGTTAATAAAGGCAGCCATTGTAATTTGGAGATAATTCACATTTATTTTCACCTAATGAGCCATTACTACTCTCATGCAAATAATAAGTTACTTCCTGTTCATGGTCTTAGGATGCAGGGATCCACTGAGCATCTGTTGTTTTGATCATTACAGGGCAGTGGGAAAGTTCTTACTGATATTGCTACATAGGGTTCTTTCTTCTTCTCAGGGATCATGAATTTAATATAAGCCTGCTTCATGACTCTGAATTCAGTTATATAGTTATAACCCTACCATTGTTTTCTTAAAATATTTTAAATTACACTTCCAAATCACTAACCTAATGTTTCATTAAAGACGAAAGTTAAAAAGATCTTGGATTTAAGGTCCCTTTAAGATCTTATGGTAAAAGTTTGCACATTTTAAGGAAAAGTGCACTTGTGTCCAATTTTCTGGTTACTGTTTCTACATAGTAAGCAACATGGGTTTTTTGGAAGAGCAAACCTTCCATTTATTTAACTAGCACTAGTGAGTATAAAATAGTGGAAATAAACTATTCAGGTGAGTGCCTGAAATACAACCGTGAGCATATCCTCAAAGGAAGAAAGTTGCAACTTTCAAAGTGTAGATCAGCTTCCTCACTTGAAAATATGACTGTGGAATCAGAGTAGCAGCTCTGAGTCCGAAGACCATTGGATGGATATATTTGTAACATCTAGATACCAAATATTAAGATAACAATTTAGGCTTGTAAGGAAATGGAATGAGGTGTGCAGATGAAGCCCCAACTCTTCCTCAGTCTGAAGTCCTGTGAGAATCTCATTTTTTTAATTCAGGCACATGTTATATTACATGTACATTTAGAATCGTAGAATCACATAATAGTTGGAGTTGGAAGGCACCTGTGAAGGTCATGTAGTCCTATGCCCTGCCATGAGCCAGGACTACTTCAAGTAGATCAGGTTGCTCAGAGCCGTTATCCAACTTGAGCTTCAGTGATTCCAAGGAAGGGGCATCTACCATGTGTCAGTGTTTCATAACCCTCACTGTAAAAATCTTCTTTATATCTAGTCTGTATCTCCCTCCTTTAGTATAAAACCTTTACCTCTGGTCCTATAACAGCAGTTTTGCTAAAAAGATTTTCCCCATCTTATCCCTCTTTAAGTACTGAAAAGCTGCAGTAAGGTCTCCCAAAAGCCTTCCTGTGTAGAGGCTGAACAACCCAGCTGTCTCTGTCAGGAGGGCATTCCAGCCTTCAGTTCATTTTTGTGGCCCTCCTCTGGACTTGCTTCAACAGGCGTAGGTCTTTTTTTATCTTGGGGACCCCAAAGCTGGACACAGTGCTCAGGTGGACTCTTCTAAGGGCAGAGGGGCAGAATCCCCTCCCTCCCCTGTTGCCCACAGGGCTCTGGATGCAGCCCAGAACACGTTTGTCTCTCTGGTCTGTGGGTGCCATGGCTGGGGCATGTCCAGCCTCTCACCCACCAGCACCCCCAAGTCCTTCTGGGCAGGGTTGCTCTGGGTCTGTTTGTGCCCAGCCTGTGCTGACACCAGGGATTGTCCCTACCCAGGTGTAGCACCTTGCCCTTGGCTTTGTTGAACTTCACAAGATTCCCATGGGCTCACTTCTCCAACTTGTACAGATCCCTCTGGATGGTTTCCTGTCTTTCAGGCAAATCCGCTGCACCACTCAGCTCGTGTAATGTGCAAATTTGCTGAGAGAGCACTGGAACTCGCTATGTCATTAAATAACACTGGTCCCAGTATTGCCACTGAGGGACACCACTCATCACTAGTGGCCATCAGGACACTGAGACCTTGACCTATACCATCTGAATGCAACCATCCAACCAATTCCTTATCCACAGAACTGTCCATCCATCTAATTGATCTCTCTCCAATTTAGAGAGAAGGATGTTGGGGCGACTGTTTTAAAGACTTTACAGAATAAAAATGACACCTGTAGCCCTTCCTTTGTCCACTGATGTGGTCTCTCCATCACAGAAGGCCACTGAGTTGGTCAGGCAGGACTTGCCCTCAGTGAAGCTCTACTGGCTGTCCTGAATCTCCTCCCTGTCCTCCATGTCCCTTAGCACAGCTTCCAGGAGGAAGCTATGTCCCTATATTCCTCCTAGAATGTCTATCCCTGCATCCAGTACCTGTGCATTTCCTTCTTTGCTTTTAGTTTTGCCAGCAGGTCTGGAGTCATCCATGCTGACATCTTGTCTTCCTTTACTGACTCTTGCACTCTCATGGAAGGCATCGGAAGGCATTGTTAGAGATCTGCCAGCTCTGATGTGCTCCCTCATCCCTGAAAACGGTTTTCCAGGAGTTGTATTGAATAACTCTTTGAACAGCTGGAAGGTCGCTTTCCTAAAATTAGTAAAGAATTAGGTGTAAGCTTTTTAAGGAAGAGCTAACTAAGTAGAGGAGAGGTGGCCCTGGTTCGCTCTCAGTGTTTTATGTAAGTATGAGTGCTGAAGGCATATGCAGAGCTTGCTCAAGATCTCTAGATGTAGAGTACCTCTACATTTACAGAGCTTTACTGTAGAGTTCTGAAGTGATGACAACCTTAAGAGTGCTTAAAAGAGTTAGATAAGGGGTTTTGTCTGTTGTCCCATTGGACCTGGGTGGCTAAATTCTACTGAGTTTCGCTTTAGTGATAGCATTGCAGCCAGCTCACTATATTGGATCTGGCTGAGCCCCCCATTCCTGTTTGCAGAAACAATTTACCAGTTCTGGAGTTTGATTTGTCTGAGCTCTTTTTGTCATTAGTTTAGGACAGTGTGAATCATGACATAGACTGTCAGCATAATGGTTGTTTCTCCAACAGCCTAGCAAGCTTAGGCTGATTAGTGAAAGGTAGATGTTCACATTTTGTCTGATTAATCTTCCTCCAAATCATTTTGTCTAGTAAAGAAGCCTAAATACAGGTTCCCATCATTAGAAATCTTATCCTGTTTTGTCTTTTGTGCTTTCAGCTAGTTTCTTAATGTGCACAACCCTACTTTGTCACTCCAAATGATCTGATGGCTTCTCCTTAATAATAAGTGATTGTACTTTCTAAAACTTTCCAGCCTGAACTCAGGTTGCCTTGTATTAGATATGTAGGCAAAATGCTTGAAAATTAGATGACTGATTTCTTCATAGTTCGTACTCCATGTAAAGAGTCTCTTGAGAGTGAGAGGCACTGTCTGAAGGACGGATATCATAAGAGGAATTGTCATCAACAAGTACTGTCTTGTCCTTCACTCAACGATTTTAATCCTTACTTACTTACTTCAGTACCTCCAACTGAGGAGGAGTTCACACCCAGTTTTAAGGACATCTGCTAGATCCACGCACTTCCTATTCCCAAGGAATGCATATGCCAGGCTGCATTATAAGGTTTCTGTTAGATTTACCTCCCAGTTTAAGTTGTTTTGAATTGCATCAGCTCAAAACAACGACCTCAGGGGAAATCAAGTGTAAAAAAAAATGCAGAGTTGGAAACAGTCTAGGAGTCAACAGTTTGTTTAAAGGAGGGCTTAGGGATCATGTCTGAGAAGAGCTGTGCCATTTTTAAGACCGTATCCCATCATGTGAATCATAAAGCAAGACAACTCTTGAGTCTCTGCATTAAAAGATCTGGGGACCCAAACAGCTTTTCCCTAGTAGTGTTTTGCAGCAGCAGACTCAGAAGTGCTTCTCAGAAGCAGGGTGAATTCACGCTCAATTTCACAGCAATACGTTTACACAGGGGCAGGTCTGCTGCCTGATCTGGTTGCTGATTTCCTTTGTAAATGCTAGTGCATATGCCCTATTTTGAAACATTCATCATACATACGGATAGTATAAACTGGAAAGTAATCAGAGAACCATTGGGGAAGGAATCATTATTTAAGTAATTTCATTTCTCAATATATGTGAGATATTTAGTAACTGGAACTAACAGACTATATTAAAACTGATGGAGAAAATTGTCCATTCATGCTGAAGGAACAGAGGAGGAGAATGGCAGCCATATGACTCACCACAGCACAGTTCCTTTTCCTTTTGATCATTATTCTTATTTTCATTCTGGTTCTCTAAAGGACCATAATTTTTTTCCATCCAAATGATCAGATACAATGACAGGTGCAGAAAATCTTCTAGATGAGTGTGAGCTGTGAAATGAGATCTAAACCGTGTGGAGTTGTGGGGGGAACCAGGGATATCTAATAACTCCAACTTGTCTCAGCTTTTCCTTTCTTTTGTGGAAAAGTCTGCTTTCACACAGGAATATTTTCAGAAGGCGCAGAAAAAACACAGGGAAATGAGTAAACCTGCAACTACTCTTTAATGTAGCAATTTTGTGTTTTATTATGAGCTGGATTTATATTTCACATCTGCCAGAAAGCTGCTTTCTCTCATGTTTGTTACCGCTGTATTCTGTTTTTAACCTCTGAATTACATATTTTGAAACAATTACATGGGAATCTGTGTGTAAGTGGTGTATGTGCTTACGTGCATACATGTCTATGTACACATGACATGCACAATCCTCTGGAGAAATGTTGAAAATCATAGCTATTCAAAGAAGTGTTGTAACTTTGTACAACAGGATGGAAAGAAGAGGATGCCTCAGTGTGAGCTGTGCAGATGACTGTTAAATCATTGCAGTATTCTGGCTTTAGCTGAAGCAATGTTTTCAAGTGTTTCTTTGATTACAGTCTTCAGAAGAGAGCAGAAAATGGTACAAATTTGACAAGACTATTCCTTGTTCTTGAGCAACATTTTTACTGGTGTATCTATACAGAGATACACAGATCAAGCGCAATTCCATTTCCTCAGTGAATAAATTTGATACAGGAATTCGCATGTATGCACAAGATAAAGCAATACTTCAAGTAATATATTTGACATAATAATACTTTTAGGACCAGATAGTGGTCCTACTTATATGCACATGGAATAGTACGCTGTGGTTGAACCCAAGCTCTGTTGAGGTCAGTGGAAAAAATTTAGTCCTAAACTATCTCCTGTGGATAACACGGTTTGGTCAATGTATGTAACAATGGAATATAATATATCTGTAATGTGTAAAAAATTGAAGACTCTAAGATTCAATATAAAAGATTCAATTTTGAATAAACATAGAATAAATATGTCTTATGTTATTCCCAGGTGGTTGATCTGTTAGTATCTATGTGTCGGTCTGCATTAGAATCACCTAGGAAAGTTGTCATTTTTGAGCCATATCCTTCTGTAGTTGATCCTAATGATCCTCAGATGCTGGCCTTTAACCCCAGGGTAAGTAGTTACCTTTAATTATGTCATCACTTGGTTTTAGTCATCCATGAGATTTCAAAGCAATGACTCCTCATGGAGTAGTCTCCTTTTTTATGTGATACAGCTCCAGAATATAGCACAAACGTGTTTTCAAAACTTTGGGGCTTTTATTTATTGTCTCTGAGAAAGTACTTGAATATAGACTTGTCCTGGTTCTTGCCAGGACAGGGTTAATTTTTGCAGTAGCCAGGATGAGGCATGGCTAAGACCCAGAGGTTATTCTGTACCACCACCTCACATTATTGCTGGGAGCAGGGGGAAGGGAGTCTCTTCCAGGGAAAAGAGTTCCCATTTTACTTGGCAGAGGGAGCAGTTGGATATTGTTTGTTGCTGGTTTTCATATCTCATTGCTGTCTCCAGCTGATTGTTCTTATCTCGCCCCATGATCTTTACATTTGTGCCCCCCAGTTCTCTTCTCTATCCCACAGCAGGGGGAAAGTGGAAGGAGGAGGGGGAAGGGAACAGTAAGCAGTGCTTGGTTTCAGTAGGAACACTAAATTAGAGAATACCATCCCTAAACCAAGGCAAAACCATAGGGTATGTTGTAGGTATGTTAAAGCCAGGAAACTCTGCTAAGGGACAAATTCTAGATGGAAAATTTTATATTCTGTGTCTTTCACTCAGTGTGCACATTTGACACAAAAAGAAAGACGGCCTTTGAGAGATATGGGTCATGTAAGCCCAGGGATTTCCAGTCCATCTTTTCATTCTTAGAAGTGTCATTGCTGTCATTTCATTTTCCCACTGCAAGTAGTTATTTCCTTGTATGTAATTTTATCAGATGTTGATAGTTGAGTTTTGTACAAGCATCAATTTTAAAGTAAAGAATTGTGCTTGCATCACCTGCTCCTTGGGCTACAAGTGCTGCCTTTCAGGAAAGCCCTCGAGCTGTGAACATTCCATCTCCCTAAAGCCATCTCCCCAAAGGCATAGACAAGAACTTGGCATGTCCTGCACTGGGATGGATTTCACTCTTTCTGAACTCCTAGCAGGAGTTTTTTCTCAGGAGAGGCTGGGGTGTTCTGTAGTGTGTTGGCAAGACCCAAAGGTGGGGTACAGTGGAGAGGTGAAGCATGGACTGTTAACCCTGTTCTCTCAGGACAAGTGGAGCTGTCTGGTAGTGGCTCCCAAGCCGTAGGTCAGCAAAGGTCAGTGTGAGGCAGAGGGACCACTGAAGCATCTATGAAGTTTTATAGACCTGCTAGCAAAGGAAAGACATCTGTTTTTATGCATTTTATTTAAAATCTGTTTGGGTCACTGCATTATTTACCTCAGGAGCATGTTGTCCAAATGACTGTGTTTAGTTACAAATATTTGTTTTAAAATGTGCTGAATTTTGAAGTGTTTTGGAGATCCCAGTGAAATTCAAAGAGGAAAGATCATCATATTTTTTAAGGAATTTTTCTGGACGATGAATGAAAGTCTGTGTATGAGGTGGAAGAAAGCTAATTGTTAGAAATGTTTGAAAGAATTGATTTGCCCAACATTACTCCTACCTTTGGTTTTACACACACTGAAAGAATTCAGGGTTTTTTAGAGCCAAAGACTAATACTCTTTGAACTTGTGTATGTTTACTTGTGTATTTTATGCCACATTAGAAGAAGAACTATGACCGAGTCATGAAAGCTTTGGACAGTATCACTTCCATCAGAGAGATGACACAGGTAAATTTAAAAATATTTACCTAACTTAATCACTGTTTCTCAGACTTGAAAGATATTTGTATTGCCTGCCTATGATGGGTTGGGAAGTCAATACTGTCAACTCTCTCCTATATAACTGTAATAATATTGACATGTTTATTCAAAATTACAAACTTATCCCTAATGCCAGTTAAATAAAAGTAATGAAGTAGAACTCAGATGTTTTGAAGTTTAAATAAGAGATAATAATAACAGAATGAGACATTGTAATGAGGTAATCACCAACTGCTGCATTTCTGGAAATATCAAAGCCAGAGACCTTTACTTCCAAAGCACAAGAAATTGATCTTGTGTCAATGTTCTGGATGGTATTCTGAATGACATGATATTTATTTCTGTTATAGCAAAATTCTTGATCAACTAATTATAGCTGGGGACTTGGAAGGTTGAGTCTCTTGGGTTTACTTTCGTATTATTTCTCATAGCATATATGATGGTCATATTTCTGTTTATTTTTATGCTCCTTTCCCAAACAACCCAGCTGATAATAATTTGTTGTTTAAATCTCTTCCATATATCTTGCTTTTCCAACTGCTAGATAAATGTACCCTCACAATGGTTTTCAGTCTTGCTCTGAGTATTCATTCACAACATACTTTGGGATTCTTGAATAAAGAATGTAAAGGGAGGAATAAAATAAATTGAAAATCAAAATTCACATTTATTTGTTAATTTGTGTAACACCTTGTAAAAATTTTAAAAATCAGGTGTTTCTGTGATTCCTTATGATGTCTTTTAAAAATAAAAAATAATTACCATTCTGGGTTTTTTAAATGTTAAAACAATTCTGGACTAATGAGTTTTAAAGGGATGTTCTGCATTGTGATTGAAATCAAGAACAGTTTTCAAAGAAAGTATAATATGACATGGTATTTATACCTTGAAACAGTTAAAAATACTGAAGCGGATTATTTTGGGTTTCTTTGAGAGACTTAAATTTTGTGAAGTTACAGTCCAATTTCTTAATCAGGAGCCACACAAAAATAGATGTCTTCTGCTGTTCTCCCTGAGATCACCAATGCTTGCTATAATTTTGATGCTAATTATATGCTTATTATCTTACTCCAGGGAAAATAATTGCTATATTAATTCATGTTGTCAAAACACATTTAAAGCTCTACTATGCTGTATATCAGTAAAGCTGTGATTTATACCTAATAATGAGTCCCATGTATTCATTTCAATAGATGAAATCATGGGCAATGTAACATATAAAATTCAAACTAGAAATAACATAATTACTCTCTTCTAGGCACCTTACCTGGAAATAAAGAAGCAGATGGATAAACAAGACCCACTTGCACATCCTCTTCTACAATGGTATAAAGCTGATTCACATGAGATAATAATTATTAAAGTATCATTTGTGATGAATAATCACTTGACCAGTGTAATGTGGTATAAGGTCAGCCTAATAATTAACACTGATATTTTCAACTGCAGCTATTCTGGACTGTTTCTGGACCTCATCTGGGTCCTCTGATCTCATTTCCTAGCTAAGGTTTGACCTACTTCCACTTGATAGGTTTAGAGGCCTGCAGCTGGGTGCTTTGTGATGGCCACTATAATACATTTTTAAGAAGCTAGGTTTGGTTACCATGTCTGATACATCTGTTTCTTATTTTAGGGTTATTTCTAGTAATAGATCACATATTGTGAAGCTACCAGTGAATAGGGTAAGTGTCTGTGGGTTTTCTTATAATTTTCTGATTTTTTATGTCTTGTATTAGCATTTTAGGTAGGAGTTTACTAGCAAAACATAGGTGTCTGCATTCAAACTGATTGCATGGACTTCTTCAATAGACAAGGCAGTTGGAGGTCGTGATTTTTAGAAGCATGTGAATATCTGAAATAGGTCAAGGGAATGATGTTCATTAAAAAAATCTGTTTGAGGTCTGTAGCTCAAATGCAAATATCTACCTTGTAATCATCTGAGATTAGGTAAGAAAAACATCAGTTTTTGTTTTATTATAATATTGAACATTAGATGCAGAACTGTGCAGAAAGCAGTGCACATAAACATGATGTACCAGGAGATCCACATACAAGTAACCTCTGTTTAAGGGTGTAATAATATGTAGCCTTCCAGATAACCTTAATTCAAAGTCAGCTCTGATCAGGATACTATGATGAAATTGTTCAGTTTAATTACTAGAGCTATTTTAAATTGATATCTATTTTCAAAAGTTTCCACATGTTTTATTATAGATTTGGGGTCTCAGTGGGGTTTGCTTACCGGCAAGCAGTTCCCCAGACCAATCTGTAGCAGTCTGTGGGTCCTCCAGTTAGCTGGTTGGAAGCATGGATAAGGCTTGGAAATGAAGAGTGGGTCTGGCTTGGGTTTGGGAAGGTGTTTATTTCTTGTGGCCCAGCCACGTGCAGAGCAGAGCCAGAACCAGAAGCCAGAACAGCCAGACTGGGCCTCTGTGTCCCCTTTTCCCAGGTCACAGCCTGGGCAGGGAACACTCTGGGCTAATCGGGGAAGGGAAGGGGTGTGGTTACATCAGGGGGGTACTACAGGGGTCATCAGGGGTAGGGGGGTAGGGTATTTTGGAATGGAACAAACCAAGTACAGACAAATAACAAAATACAAATACAAATTTAGAAACCTAAAACATGCACTGCAACATTTTATAAACTGAAAGTCATTTTTACTATTTGATTTCAGCTTGAAACTGTGGAAGTGAGACCGCTTTCAACTTAGTTCATGTAGTTACTTAGGTTCAGTATTAGATGAATTGTGTGGAAAAGCATGATGTCTTAAGGATTGCCATCAGAGAATTACAGTACTTTCATATTAATCAACTTCTCTTCACATGTGCACTCTTGTATTTTACAGCAACTAAAGTTTATGCACACTCCCCACCAGTTCCTTCTTCTCAGCAGTCCACCAGCCAAAGAATCCAATTTCCGAGCTGCTAAAAATCTCTACGGAAGTACCTTTGCATTTCAGTGAGTACATGTATTCCTAATAACCAAAGGTTATTGAAATGCCATGCTATTTCTTGCTTCTGGCATTTGAGGTTTGCAGCTGTGAATCTACTGTTTTAAAAAATTTCTGGTGTAATTTTGCATTTTACACTGTGAATTTTACTGCTTTCTTTTCATTTTATTCAGTGGTTCACACATTGAAAATTGGCATTCCATCCTGAGGAACGGCTTAGTTGTTGCTTCCAATACGAGGCTGCAGGTAAATAGACAAAAGAGATTTTAGCTAACCTGTGCATGCTTGGTTACATACTAGTTTTGGCAGGTTTTCAGGCATTTTCATGCAGGTAGCCATGTAGCTGGAAAAAAAGGATGATTTCAAATACCATCTTGTTTCCTGGAAAAAATACTTTTCTGATGCAATTAAGATGAAGTAATGTGTCTGCTAAAACATCTAGAAAATCTCTTTGTGGGAATCAGTGTTTCAGTTTTACATTGCAGAGCAGCACCTCCAGGAGGCTTCGCTCGGTACTGCTTAAAAGCGATCACAAGTGAAAGAGCTGCCTGAACTGTCTCCGTGTTTAGGATCCAGAAACATGCTAGATGTACGGAAACTGGCCTTGCAGCACTTTGTCTGCCTCTGTGATTTCTTTGGGAATGGAAGCATGAAGTGTGCTGGCCAGAAGAGATCTAGTGCAGACTTCTCAGAGTGAATCATCAGAACACCACTATTGCAGGGCAAAGTAGGCACTACAGAGCCTACTTTGGGGAGCTCTAATGCAGAGTATTTTAGCATTGTGGTTTTGGCAGCTCTCCCCAGAGCTGAGTCCATGTACCTTGGAAGAGGATCCCAGGGCGTATTTGGTCATGTACAGAAACAGTCTTTGTAGGCATACTCCATAGTAATATCAGATTTAAAATAAAACCCACCATTTTATACATAAATTTTAAGTAAAATTTTGTTTGGGCATCTGATTTTTTGTTTGGACATAGTTTCCAGGAGATATATATATAGATATAGATATATATATGTGTGTGTGTGTGTGTGTATGTGTATATATATATATATATATGTGTGTGTGTGTATATATATGTATATATATTAGTTCTATACTCAGGGCACAATTTTTTAAAAGACTCCTTTTAGAAGTCAGTTTTTAGAAGTCAAGTTTTTGAATACTGTTAATTACCCTGCAGTAGATTAGTAGGGTGGGCAAATGTGTTATGACCTGTTCCTGTAATTATTATTATTTTGTCCAGGTAACCAAATCAATTCTAAGTAGTCACTCTGCTTTTTTTCAGCTCCATGGTGCAATGTTTGGAAGTGGAATCTACCTTAGTCCATTGTCAAGCATATCATTTGGTTACTCAGGTGGTATTTATAAATCACTCTAAAGTTGGAGAAATATAGGGGTGTATCTTACTCTACTGCTTTTCTTACAGCTTCACTATTTAAAACATTGTATTCAATTTAATCTTTTAACTGTGGTTTAATTTATTCAAAAAAGAGAATTTTTTTTTTTAATATAAATAATAAGAAATTAGAAAATTCCCTTGTTAAATATTGTCCTTATTTTCAAGGTGCTTAGAATTCTTAAACTGCTTGAAGTAAATATTAGCTAATGCTGAATGCTATATGTAGTAGAGCAGGTCTTGATGATTTCACTGAAATCCAACATTGTGATTTTTGTCAATACCCTCCTAAGTCCATCTAACTTGACCTATGAATTCATGGTCTTTTATGACATGATCTGGCAGAACAAGTGTTGATCAATAGATATGTTCAACCCTGTGTATTTAAGAGTATTCCCAAGTATCACCATGTCAGGATTACATAGAAAGTACGGTTCACCATGTTTCTTTTAGCCTGAGGAGAAGGAACATCATTTGTCCCACTAGTGAATCCTAAAGTGAGTTGTGCAGATTTTTCCATGTAAGAATTAAATAATAAATAATAAATAATAAACAAAAGCACATTAAAAACAAGACACACGTGTACATTGAGAAATCAAAGGGATTTTAAAATATGGTGACTTTCTTCTTTAGGCATGTGGTATTTACAGTTTCCTCACATATGAAAGTGCAGGTATATGGTTTAATGTGTGTTTGTGTGCATGTAGATGATTCTGAAAGTTTCAGTTATGCCTTCTGATACTCAAGTGTTTCTAGGTCATGTTTTAGGAGCTTAACTTTTTGAGCTACTATTTGAGGAACTTCATCAGTTATCTCTAGATGCACTTTTAGCTTTTCAGAGATTACATGAGTATTTAGGCTTCTTAGGTCTCATTAAATGTGCGGGTCAAAGTATCATTATCTAAAAAAATGTCTTTCTTTTTGAACAATACTGCTTTGTCAACTTCAATGTGTTACTGCTTCTCTCTGCCTGTCTTGGCCTCTTCCATCCTGTCTCCTCAGAAAGGAGGCTTGTGTTCCACTGAAGTGTGTAATCCTCGATGTCGACAAAAACCATGAAGGAGTCTTACATTTTCTGTTCCTTCAAGGAGTTAGGTTTCCCCATAATTCAGTCATATTCACAGAGTGTAAATAGTGGAAGTGTTCAAGGTCAGATTAGATGGGGCTCAGAGCAACCAGGTCTACTGGAACATGTCATGTCATTACTTATGGCAGTAGGGTTGGAATGAGATGATCTTTAAGGTCCATTCCAACCCAAACCATTCCATGATTCTGTAAAATACAGGATGCTGTAAACTCAGGAAAGCCCATAGTATAATGCAAAACAGGAATTTTATGTAAACCAACATGAGAGATATGAATGAAATCTAAAACACAAATGTTTCAGTTTCTGAGACAGAATTGGATCAAATGTGACTGACAATTTAATATTTTATGTGTAGATAAAGGGATCAAACCAAGGTAGATTTCAAAACTTAAATTGCCTACTCATACTAAGTAATTAGACTTTTAATAAAATTCCATAAAGTGCTAAAGAGAAATATCTAAAGTTCTTTCTGTCATGATTTTTGCCTTCCCATCTACAGTAAATCAGACTTTTATTTCAGCCTGAGTAGAGTCAAGTAGACTGAGGACATGCTGACCTACAACCCTGTTAAGCCACCACATAAGAATTTTCCTGATCTAAATTCAGTGGCATTTAAGCTCAGTTTTATCTGCTTTTGCACCTACTTAATGCTAACTTGGCTTCACTAAAGTCTTTGCAATACATGCAGAGATATCTGTAATTTACAGGATTTATATTGTGATATTCTGTGGCAGAGTTAACTAGCTTTTTGAGTGCCATGCAAAAGACTGTGATTCCCACTGTGCTACCTCTTCCATTCTCGTACTTAACTATGCTTTTTATAATATTTATAGTCCAGGGTATCTTACATGATTTTAATATTCCTAGGGATGAACAAGAAGCAGCAGAAGGTGTCAGCTAAAGATGAACCAGCTTCAGGCAGTAAGGGCAGTAATACATCACAGGTATGGTACATCAACAGTCTCTGGAAGATTTGTGGGATTTATTATTGGGAACTCGGTAGCTGAAAGAGAGATAATATTTCCTTTGTGCAAGTTACCAGTGTTACTGGACTGAATTAAATCAACAACTTCAGAGACTGCAAATACCAAATACAGCCCAACTGCTCTAGTAAAAATTTACGGAGCATATTGCAGATCTTGTGTTGTTCTTTCCCAAGCATAAGAATTTAGGAAAGATGAAATACAGGTTGCATTATGACCCCTAGCAACCCCTTGCCTTCTGAGTTTTAGACTTCCAGAACAATGATGCAAAGGAAATTGAGAATGGTTATTGCTGGGAAATGAGCAGCATTTGATTTATAGCAAGTTATTTTTTTCTTTTCACAAATTTTACATGCTGAACCATTACAATTCTGCTGTATCTAAAGCAAACTCACAGCATCTGTACACAGGGCTAAATTTCAAGAAAGAAATCTTATATCTGTCTCCATGATTTGCACATAGAAATTACAGAATAATCTGGCTTTGAAGATAGATTAGCATGTCCCAGTACAAGCTCTCAGAAGTAGGAAGGCAAATAAAATAGCAGAGTAGTGACCAAACAATTAGTGAGTAAATTCACCTTTGTTTACCTTTTTTTTTTCTGATGTCAATTTGTTGATCACTAACACTGATATTTCTGATCATATTTTTAATTTTGTAATAAACAGGGACTTTTGGATATTATTTTTCTGGATAAAGGACTTCAAATCTCTCCTAGAATAATGCAAATAAGTAATAGAGGGGTTTTTTTATAAATTTTATTTCATTTAGATATAAAATAGAGACATTACAGAAAGACTGCCTCTACCTTTGTTCATTAATAAACCACTGAAAATAGCAGCTGTTTCCTTTGTTGCTTTTTGCCTCTGTTTGTTTTACTGCACTAATTCTATTTTCTCACTTTTTTACATCTCAGTCACAGAAGAAAGGACAGCAGTCACAATTTTTGCAAAGCCGTAACTTAAAATGCATAGCCTTATGTGAAGGTAAGCTGAAAGCCTTTGTGCAGCTGTGTTAGTCGTGGCCATGGGGTGCACAGGTTACAGGGTGCAAATTAGTGGGAGATTTAGTTGGTTGTTTAGGTAACAAACTACTGGTAGGTGTAGGAGTGCCATCTCAACTGCTTTATGCTTCAGTAAGAACATTTCCCCTCTTTGAACAGAACTTGTAGCAAATGCTGAATTATCATGGAATGTCATATACATAGTGACTGATCAACTGGTCTGTGTTTCAAATGTGATCCTCTTCCTAAGCCATCAAGAAAAACCAAAATCATGTCCTCAGTGTTTGAAGCACTGACTTCTTGCAAGCTCTTGACAAGTGCTTCAAGCACACACCAGTCAGGAAAAAACACCTTTCATATACAATTTCCAAGTAATTTTTCACTGTTTCAACAAGCCTACTGGTCATCTGGCAACTAGTATGTTCTCTTTGTTTGCTTCAGAAATTTTGGGAAGTTCGAATCTAATGCTTGAGTACGGTCATTCTTGAAAGAATTGGCTATTCTTTTAACAACTAGTGAAATCTCAGCAGGTTTTGCAAACAAATTGTGACATTTGAATAAGAAGTACATCTGTAGTTAGGTACTAGTTGTAGAAATTATATTAATCCAATTTGCCCATCATTTGGAGCATTCCTTTGTTTTGAAAAGTGAAAATTAGGACAGGAGGTGGAAAATGTGTTATTTCAAAATAGAAGCTTTCAGCTGTACATGAGTAAGGATCTGTCACTCAACATGAAAAATGCAGTTTGAACTGTACAGAAAAATACAGAAATGTAGTTCTAAAACTTCTGTAAGAAACAAAATTAATTACTTGGCCTTTAATGCCTGAATTTTTAAATGTAAGTTACATCTTTCACAAGGACTTTTTCATCCATTGTTCTTTCTTTGCACTTATTAATGGATTACCAATTTGGTAAGAGTGAATTTAAAATATGTGGTAAAATACATTTTGCAGCTTTCATATTCACGTTGTTTCTCTGTCTAGAGAAGGTGTTTTAGGGGAGATGATTAATATGGATTTTATGTAAAATTAATTACAAGAAATTCATGTTAAAAATTGCTATTCATGAAAGAAATAGTATCAAAATTGAATATGCATGCAGTTACGTTAGCGTTAGAATAAAACAAACCAGGCTATTTCAGTTGTAGGGGACCTACAGCTATCACGCAAGTCCAATCCTGACCAATCTGGGGCTGCCCAAAGATTAAGGCATGTCATTAAGGGGATTGTTTAAATGTCTCTTAAACGCTGACAGGTTGGGCACAGCAAGCCCTCTGTAAGAAGCCCGTTCCACGTTTTGACCAGCTGTTATAATTCAACCCCAGCCAGCAGCCAAGCCCCACACAGCCATTCAGTCACTTTCTCCCAGCAGGACTAGGGGGAGAGTCTGAAAGGTAGAAGCCAGAAAGTTCATGGGTTAAGATAAAGACAGCTTAACAGCGAAAGCAAGAGCCCTGCACACAAGCAAAGCAAAACAAGAAATTGATTCACTGCTTCCAATGGGCAGGCAGCTGTTCAGCCATCTCCAGGAGAGCCTGGCCCCATCACATGTAGAGGTTACTCGGGAAGTCCAACACCATCACTCCAAATGTACCTCCCTTTCCTCCTTCTTTCCCAACTTTATATACTGCCCATGATGTCACATGGTCTGGAATATCCCTCTGGTCAGTTGGGTCACCTGTCCTGCCCGTGTCTCCTCCCTGCCTGCCATGAATCCCCGGCTTTCTTGGGGTGTGGCAGTGTGAGAACCAGAAAAGGCCTTGGCTGGCTCTGTGTGAGTCCTGCTCAGCAATTTCAAAAGCATCTCTATACTATCAACCCTGTGTTCAGCACAATCCAAAAACTGCCCCATGCCAGCCACTGAGAAGAAAATTAATTCTACCCCATTCTAACCCAGCATACCACCCTCTCAGTAAAGAAATGCTTCAAAATATCCAGTCTAAACCTCCTCCAGCAGAGCTTTGAATCATTCCCACACATCCTGTCAGTGCATTCCAGGGAGAGGTGCTCAGCACCTCCCTGCACCCTTCCCCTCCTCAGGAAGTTGCAGAGAGTGGTGAGGTCACCCCTCAGCCTCCTTTCCTCCAAACTAGACAGGCCAAGTTCCTCCATTAGTCTCCAGGACACATTTCCCAGCCCTCCCACCTGCTCTGTTTCCTTCCTCAGGACACACTGAAGGGCCTTCCCGTCCCTCACCTGCAGGGCGCAGCAGGGCCCAGCCGAGGCCGCCCCAGGCTGAGCCCAGCGGGGCCATCCCCAGCCCGGGCCGGCTGTGCCGTGCTCGGTGCTCTGGGACGGGGTTTGTCCTCGGGGCTGCCCGGGCACTGCTGACACAACTGAGCCCAGCACCAGCCAGCCCACCTCCCTCTGCAGCTGTCCAGACACTCCTCTCCCACTTTATCCCTGTGCCCGGTGTGACTCCATCCCAGGTGCAGAATTCAGCATTTGGACTTGCAAATTTCACCCCATTTAAGACTGCTCAGTTCTCCAATCTATCAAGATCCCTCTGCAAAGGCCTCTTGTCCCTCAAAAGAATCCACAGCACCTCCCAGTCTGGATCATCAGCAAATTGCTACTGGTGCATTCACCTCCAGCATCGAGATGGTGGATAAATCCACAGAATAGAACTGGCCCTGGAATGGAGCACCGAGGAACACTACTGGTGCCACCAGTCACCAACCAGATGTTGCCCATTCACTACAACCCTTTGGGTTCAGTTCTTCACGCACCACACTGTGACCCTGCACATCCCACAGCTCCATAACTTGTCCAGAAGGATGCTCTTCAAATGCATTTAGATATCTTTGTATGCAGATTGATGGTATAGCTTCTAGTTAGCAATGAAAAGCTTTCTTTCCTGTATTCTCATTCTGCTGGTAAACAACCTATCATCAAATACATAGAGCAAGTTTTGGCAAGCTTTTTGAACTTACTGAGTCATAATTGCTACTTTTTTAAAATATTTGATAGTATTGCACATCCCAAATTCACCGTATAGCCATTTCAGGGTTTGTCTTAAGCATTTTGGTTTTGGATTAGCCATCACAAAACACAAATATCTGTTCCAAATGCTGATGAGATGTCTCAGACCCTCCTTAACAGCCCTGTGGCTTTTTAAATTCTGTTTTTAATAAATGCATTTTTTAAGTTTTCATTCCATTTAACAACTTGCTCCCATACATCAGTCATCTGTGTTTTCATGAAATTATATTTTGGAAACAAGAATCAAGTTCATTTCCCCTTTTGTGCTAGCAGCCAACTCAAAATCTGCACTGCAGCGCAGACATGTACAATGAAGCTGCACATTCCCGAAAGACTATTTAAAATACATAAAACCCAAAATCTTTTAGAGCAGTGTTTACCAGGCATGTTTTCATCACTATGAAATTTATTCTTTCTCTGATAGTGATAACCTCACCTGATCTGCACAAACATGGGGAGATATGGGTAGTTCCCAACACGGATCACGTGTGTACGAGATTTTTCTTTGTGTGAGTACAAAGCTTCTCTTAACATTCAACTTCATGCTAGACCTTTTTCTTACTTCCCTCCAATAGTTGTAATTACGTAGATAAAAGACATTTCTTCCTAATTCTGTTCAGTATTTCTTCATTTTTTATCTTTCACTGTACTTAATTGTGCTAGAAATGTATGGATAAGCTAGTGTCAAAGGTTTAGTAGATGTCTGGTTTTAGTAGAAATGGACAGAGTTCATGATTTTCCTAGTCAGTGACATTACTTCATGTTATAGTAAGTCTGTCCGTGTATTGTGAAATGTAATTTCTACTTGGCTGTGTGTATTTAAGCTGAAGAATTCATTAAAGGCTTCCTGTCTGTGCTGTGAGCATTTCAACCCCTTATCACCTAACACTTGTCCCTTTTGGGTCCTAGTGCCTTGTTCAGCCCCAGTGTTTTCAGTGATGGTGGCAACCTTACCACCTCCCGCTCCGGAGTTTAGGATCTGTATGTGAAGATGAAGCACAGCAGAGCACTTCAGTAGAAACATGTTAACTTATGGAATAAGCACTTAGGGAACGAGAGTTTTTGATGTTTTTACATAGATTAGTAAAACACTAATATGTCATTATTTACTGTGCCTTTTTTTTTTTTTTTTTTTTTAGTTATGAAGATGGTCAAGTGGGTGATACAAGTATAAATACACAGGAACCAAACATTCATAAAGAGATTCTTCGAGTCATTGGCAATCAAACTGCTACTGGTTAAAAGGACCACTATTATTTAATTGATGTGAAGCCTTCCTCAGTCTCAAAGCTGGATTTTGAACTGAAGAAGTTGCAAAAAACTAATTTATTATTACTACACTAAGCAAATTAACCATTTGAATACTTACTGTTTTCTTACTTAGTATTTCGTATCTCATCAAAATACCTGAGATGGTATCAATTAGCAACTGTAGGGGTGCAAAGTCTATTATTATACTAAAAAAATTAATAATTAAACAGGCATTTGAGTTGCTCACAATAAACAGACATTAAAAAGGACTTTTGTGCTGATATTTTTATACTAAACTTCAATTGGAAGTTTTAGTACTGTATATTGGTATTTTAAATTTAGAATGACTGAATTACAAGTAAGAGAGAAGATTTTATAGCGGAGCACCTGTATTATGCAGGATACTTTGCAATAAGTAAAATATTCTCGCATTAAAACACAATAAAAGGTTGTCTGGAATGCGTAAAATTTAAGAGATTGGTTACCTGCAGCTATCTTTGATTCTTTTTATTTTACACAAATGCAGTTAGCATTTAGACTCAAAGGTAAAAACAACAATGCATTTTTTATTTACTGGGTGATACAAAGCAAAATGAATGTGATGGTGTATGTTCAGCTTTCTTTATCTTCTCTGGAACACTGTCTTACCCATTAAGCAGCTCAGTTGCATTTTTTAATTATACAAGCCTAGGAACACCTGGAAAACCTAAAGCTGTTAATTTCCTTTTTAGAATTTTCGTTTTTATATACTAGATTTTACAATTTCATTAGATCAACCAAGTTTTTTAATGTTTGCATCTTAACTTCAGTGAAACTGCTCTGTGCTGAAATTTATTCACATATTTTAAAGTATGTGCTGAGTTAAGGCTTTTACATGGTTGAGTTGATTGTTGGTGCATCAGAAAATATATACAAATGCAAAATTCTACTGATTTTGTCTTGGTAAAAGAGTTTTGTTAATCAATTTCTAAGCGATAAGAAATCCATTTAAATATCTCTGTCCTTTAAATTAACAACTGTTTTTTTCCAAGTGAGTAGGATGGCAACACAAATAGAGAAGGGTCCAGTCTCCAAGACAAAAAGCATACCCTGTGCCCTGATGAATGGCCTTGGCAGCCCTCATGGTGGCTATCCTGAAGCATCAATCACCCTTCAATATGGAGAGCAGTTCAACCTACCCATCTGTGCAACTAATACAAGCCACCTCAGAAAGCAAAAATAGACTGAAACTTCTCTTATGTTACTTTCATAATAAAGATACTAAAGCACCGAATAACAGCACAACAGAGCACAGGTGTGTTTTGTTTCTTTTGAACAGAACTGAATTAGATATGCTGTAATGGGTGATTACTTCTTTCTAGTTCATGCTACACTCCTGTATTACTTGCTGCAGTTGAAGTGCCCTCCAAGTAAAATAGTGGTATTTGGCCTAGGAGCATATATTTGGGGATGTATTTTAGCATTCTACACTTACTTGCTTTAGTTTTAGTTTTTCTGCATTCATATCCAGACTTCTCAAGCAAATTCTGATTGAATATCCCCATTTTGTTAGTTCTGTTGACATGCACCCTCATTTGGTGGACTTCTGAATTAGAGAAGCACTACTCTAATTGTTGTTTTTCATGTTGGGACACAGCTTAACATCTTGAAACAAGGAGATTTCCTGAAACTTGTCTGTCTACATAAGGACTGCCATAGGTTGTGTGACTGCAAAAAGTCAGCGTAATTCAGAAGTGGAGCTGAAACCCTTGCATGACCATCTCTGTGCAATGGTCCTGCCATATGTGTCTGAATCACTCTGTTTTGCCTAAGAGAAAGAAACTGGAAAGCATGTCCACAAAGGTGTTCTGTGATTATTTGCTGAGCTGATACTCCACCACTGTGGGATCCCTCTTCAAAAAAAAACTAGGAGAAAAGAGAGATGACCATGAGTGAACTGGAGAAGCCAAGCAAACAGTTATCTTCCTCATATCCTCAAGCTTATAGCAGGGTCAGAAATGAAACCCTTGAAGGAAAGAATCAGAAATGTAGCTAATGAGTTGACCTCTGTTTGCATTGTGGAGTCGTGATACTGGTCATGCATGGTGCCATCATAAGTATAACCCCAGGAAAGGGACGGGAAAAACACATAGCTGCCAAATTTTAAGACTGCTCAGAGGTTTGTTTTAAATGGATGAGCCACAGTAAAGGACAGTGTGGGGGAAAGCAGGGCTCCAAGTTGTATGGAGGCCGTGCTGTTGTAAGGTGCCTGTCTCAGGGAGTGCTGAGGTGACTAACCTAAGTGGGGAGAAGAATGGTGAACAGGAATAACAGGTAGAATGTGACAAGCACAGGGGTTACAAACCAGTGGAAGTGGGCAAAACCTTCCAGTGAGAAACGTAGTTCTGAAGGGAGAAGATGGCATTAGCAGCTCAGGTCCCTGGTGGTAGATGGCAGGAGAAGGCACTGGCAGAACCAAGCTACAGCATGGGGATGTACAGCCCGTGGCAGTGTGGGGCAGCCCCATGCTTGGGGCAACAGGGCCACTTGAAAAGGTGTCACTAGGCTACGGTGCAGAGACACTAGCCCAGTGCACCACATAAACAGCAACTGAACTAGAACAAAATCCTTTGGCCAGAAACTCAGTCAGATTTTTCTTTAGCCAGTATATTAATGAGAAACTTCGAAGGCTTTGTGTTATTTGCAGGTGAATTTGAATAATCAGATCATTTAATAAAGTATTAGTTCTCATTATTTTTAAAAGATGAGGGGAAGGAAGGGTGTTCATTTGGCACCTGTTACTCAAAAATAAATAATCCTTATATAAAGAAATGTCAAAGCTGAAACAAAGACTTTTATCACCAAGAACTGTAATGAAAAAGCCTGAAGATAAGATTTCCTTTGGAGGATTTGTCCTTTGGGGTTTTTTGCAAAGGTGGAAATTGCATGTTGCCGAACACTTCCAAATAACTTACATTAGCATGGATTCCAGGGGATGAAAAATAAAGATCCCAGGGTCATTTGAGCAAGACCCTGTGTTATGCCCAAAAGCCCTTGCATTTTCCTTCATCTGTTACCATACACACATATTGGTGATGGACCAATCATTGTAACTCCTGCTGTAAAAGATGGAGGCTTTCCACAGATGGCTTTTAATCAAAGCAAGTAGAGCCCCAGGCTCTGCCATTTCTCTCAGTAGAAATTTCCATGAAGTTATTGCTGTCGCCATACCCAGTGTGGAGCAACCAAGGGAGTTGTTGATAAATAACTTTGTAACTTCTTGCTACATCCTACAACAAAATGCAAGCCCTCCTCACGGTGGAAAGGTTTGACAGAAAAATTACGTTAGTCCTTTAATGTTACACCCTAATTATGAATTGTCGCATTTATACTGCTGAGTATCTTAAACTTTTAGAAAGGAATCCAGAAAGATGTTTTTAAATCTTCCTTGAGATTCAGGCAAATATTTAGCGTTCAAGGGCTAAATTAAGCAATTTGAGGTATATTTTTCTATTATATGAATCAACATGGCCCTGTTTTCTTCAACAGTGCTACACTGTTTTGATAACCCGAATCTTTGGCTTCCTATTACTTACCGTAAAGTGTCCAGGTTTGTAATATTTTGGTTAATGTTTTACAGGAACTAGTCAATGACACTTGAATTTTTAGGCTTAGATTTTTGCTCTACAGCCCTTGAAAAAACTCTTAATGAAGCTGAATGATTTTAACATAATATCTGTTGGTATTGTAAACAGTATCACTGTTTACAGTCGCATCTGATGAATTATGCTAAGATTATCCTTTTGTTAATACAAATATAAAGTCACTCCAGATTAAGACTTTGTGCATAGATCAATTAAACTTTGCTTACAGATCACTTACTACTGTGAAAACAATTAGCATCATTCCTACAAGGATAAATACAAACTAGAAAAAAAAAAAAAAAGCCAAAAGGGAACAACTGAATTAAGAGATTCATGGTTTATTTTAGAAGAAGATAACTAAAAAAACCCACAAACTCTAACCAAATTTGAAAGTAGTATCTAGTTACTTAAGAATTATATTAATTTAGATAGATTCTTTTTTTTTCTTGGCTCTGGGAAATGAAAATGAGATAGAAAGAATATGAGCCATGACTCACCACATGCAGCCTCTGCTGGCAGTGCTGCTGCAGCTGGAATAGCCCTGGCTGCCCATTCTCTTCTCTCCTGTGGCACACAGCATCCTGTGGTGTTTTATTTGCAAAATTGAGGTGTTAGTCTGGTGTCCATGCAGTTTCTTCATTACAAACACCACCTCAAGGTGCAGGATGAGCCTGTTGAGTAAACCGAGCAAGGTCTGTTGCTTGTAGAGCAGTTGCAATTCTGTGAAGCACCGGAAGTTGTTCAGACAGGATCTTGAGTCCAGTCAGATGAATTTACTCCTTAAATAAATTCCACTCAGGAGTGGAGTGACATGTGCTTCAGAAGGGGATAAATAAAAGGGGATAAATAAAAAGGGGATAAATAAAAATGGGAAAATTGGCTCCAAGTGGAGTGTCATCCTGTGTGCACTGTGCTGCGTGAAACGCACAAGGATGTCGCCAGGAGTTTGAATTTCCCGATTTGTGTTCGGAAACAGGTCTGAAAGCACTGACCTCCTCTGTCTGTCCTGGCATGTCAGTGTGTACTCCTGGTCACTGGCTGCAGCAACAGCCACTGACAAGAGCTGAAGGAATAAGACAGCTTGAACTGCTGTTCCATAGCGTTTTGATTGCATGCTCCTGCTAAGTTTCAGTCTGCCACACAGCAACTAGGATGTAAATTAGTGCCCATTACACTTTGCATTGGGATTTTGTATATGTACTAGGCATAAGGCTTTTGTAAAGGGAAAAAAAAATTAGTTTTTAGATGAACATATCTACTGTGTTGAAAACCTGTTGAGAAGATTGCATTAAACATTTATCAAGAAGTCAGTAAAAGTAGTCGTTATACATAGATATTTAATTTAATGTTCTAAAAAAATTTTTTGAACTTACCCAGTATATATTGTATCTTTGAATTTTAACAAACAGCCACTCCTTTATGTAAACATAGAATATGCCAATGTTTCTTTTAACTCCATAGCCTTTTTTTCTTCAGATAAATTTATTAAATTCTGTGCACAAAATCATACTGCAGCCTGCTATTTAGCCTATGGTGCCTTAGAGTTACTCAAATATTTAACAAAATGGAGATAATGTAAATACTGCCAGAAGATCACTAAGGCCAAATATTTTCTCTATTCACTTTTTACTGCACTTGCTTTCTATTGCTATTTAAGCCTCTTTTATTCAGCTTTGTAACAGCTATAGCATTGTAGCCAATGTAAATGTTTACCTTCAATAAATCAGAATTTGTTCAACAAGCACTGGGCATTTGGGCACTATTTTGAGAATTCTGTTCGAAGTTAAAACAGCCATCTAAGAATTAAACTGCATCTGAAGCAGTTTCTTGACTTTTGCTAATCTCAATGACATCTAAAAGTTATGTCATGCTTTTACACATGTTTTTTGAAGTAAAATTTTTTTGCAGTGATCTTTTTAAAAACACTTAGATGAACAGTAAAAACAGCTTTTCTTGCTGTGTTTATCTGAACGGGTTACCCAAGTATAGTAAAAGCATTATTTTGCATGTACAGTATCATAAAATGCATAAAGATGTCTCAAGATGCTTTTTATAATTGCTTTTAAAGAAGTCCTCTGTTTTTTTGTAGAGCTGTTTTTGTCATGAAAACACAGCAAATATATGACAAACCATGTCATACTTTAATGTGGCTATGTTTAAAGCATAAATACACATCTGCAACTCATAAAATATGCAGACATTTGTGGGACTGGTTATTAATTCAGTGAGTGTACTGTTTTTTTCACTGCCTGTGAGCTCATTTTAATTATATGGGTGGATGTAGCTTACAACTTTCGAAAGTTTTACCTTTTGCTTGTTAAATTTATTATTTTGTGATTGGAGATTTTGGATTGAAAGAGTCAAAGTGGTACATACTATTATTTTGATTGCTGTGAAGCATATTACACAAATGTGACTATCAGAGAGACAAAAAGATGCATCATTGCTACTCAAATGAACTGATAGTTTGCCTTCAGTTTAAGTGTAGAGGCTGGAGCTTGAATTCTCAAATATCTCCAAGAGATATTCCAAATTTTGGGGATCTTAAATTTGGAAGCAGTAACTTCCAAACTCACAAAAGAAGAGCTGAATCAGTGGGGAAATCTCAAGCTTCTGTAGAATTGGTACCCACAGAGAGCAGGAGGGACAGAATTTATATTTGCTTTGGTTTAACTTACTTCATTTCCAAGTGGCTACATCACAAGTTCTATCAATATGCACCAGTATTAAGTTTTCTGTTGAGAAGGTCTTTGGTACATTGTATTGACCTGTTGAACAGTTCCATGTGGGACCCAAAAGATTAGTAATCCAAACAGTAATTGAGAGCAGTAAAAAATTATTGCAATAGACAAGAGCTACTTTCAAATGCACACATTGCATTTTTAGCAGGAGGAAGGGCAGAGTGTCTTCTAAGAAAATACCACTATTGCAAAAAGGGCATACTCTTTTCATTAAGCCACATTTGCACAGTTGACCAACTTCTCTTTTGTGGAATTAGTGTGCAGTGCAGTTGGAGCAAGTAATTTTGCACAGGGGTCACAGCCTTGGCCCCTCCAAGAGGGATTTGTCCTCCTGAAGTAAGTGAGGCAACTTAAATAGAGCTACATGAAATGAATGAAGCCAGTAGTAGCTGAGGGCCACAACTTTGCCCCAGATCTCAGCACAGTGCAAACACTTTTAGAGAAGAAAATTTAAGGAATGAAGCAAAGGGCTCAGTGTCTTGCAAAAAACCTAGTGTCAAAACAGGTAAAAAAAGGGAGCAGCACTTGGAAAAAATATCATGTCATTTTTATTAGACAACATTGTAGATCCCTCAGGCTGATTTTCTTAAATGTTGCTAGCATTTTCCACTCACAGTTAAGGAAGAGAAGTGTAATTAAACACATAGAAACTGAAGCCTCTGAACAGGGCATTAGACCCTTTTAGCATGAGCATTGTCTGTAGCAAACCCAAGTGAGAGGCGTCAGCTGTTGGATTCCAGCCAGTTCCAGAAAACTGGCATTTTGCAGGATGCTGAAGCTATGGGAATTACACTAGCAGCAGGAACAGTGACTGCTGCAGAAGCAAGAACAGCACAAGTCTCCAGGGATTGTGTCTGGAACAAAATACAGGAACTCCTGGCTTATGGTTTGCTCAACAAAAGCCAGAGCTTATCATCAGCAAAGCAATTCTAATTTGTAACTTTTAAAGAGAAAGCTTTCCATTGTTTGAGAGAAATGAGAGGGAAAAAAAGGAGTAGTTTTCTTCAACCTGTTGGCCTGTAACTGGCTAGTTCAGTCTAGTAGTGTGTCTGGGGCAGTGTCCCACTGTACTTGCATGTAGCAGGTTTACTTACAGCAGTTGTTAGCAACTTTCTTAGAGATCTCAGGCAGAATGAGGGATGTCTCAATTAGCTGACACTTCCTTGGAGCCAGTTGTATATTTTATATATATTCTAATGGAGTCTGTATAGGTAACATATTCCAGAAAGGGAATAGGTGGCTGATACTGTCCTTGCTGGTTTTCAAGTCTGATCAGACTGTACTTCCCATGTGAGCTGCTGAACAAACAATTTTGCTGTTTTTTCAAAAAAAAAACAACTTCATCTCTCCTGATCTTTCCATCTCTTCTAGACAATTGCTTGGAGTTGGGGTGTATTTCTGTTCACAACCATCTACAAAGGTAAATTCAATATGAAGAAGCTCAAAGATGAGAGGAGTCAGAGGTTAAACTAATTGGAATAAGTATAAATGTAATTTGAATGTACATAGATGAAAATATATAAGTATATATTTAAAATTTTGCATACATTTGTAGGAACGTAAGTTGAAACAGAACTTCTGACTCAAAACTAAGGATCACAGTGTCACTGTTTACAACACTTCTGACAGATGCAATGTATTACAAACAGGTTTTAAGTACCCTAATGTGATAGGTCAGCAAGATCTGACTTGCTGACTTTCTGTCAATGACATGTTTTCCTAGCAGCTTTTAAATTTTTGCCTGTGGGGAATTCAGTCACTCCTCCTCTATATGTGTTATCACATAGCTGGCATGTTGTGCTTCATGTGGTATTCCATATGTGTGAAATTGTATTATTCCACTCTTTGGCTTTTTATTGTCTTATACAAACTTTGATTTCATGCTTGCCATTCTAATCAGTAATACATGAATATCAAAATCTCAAGATCTTCTAGCACCAGTCTCATTTCAGATTCCTGCAGGTACTTCATGCTTTGGAACTTAGCAGCTTTTTTTTCAGCTGCATCTCTTGACAGTACCAATAACATTCAGTCCATTTTATGCTCTGGTTACAAAGATCTTTGGGTGGTTGCTAAACACCTTGTTAAACCTGAGAGGTGGCACTTCTGTCTCTCTGAGAGTTGATTTATCTTTTTTGTTAAGATCTCTTTTCTTTTTTTAAGTCTCCAGTGTTCTCTTCCACTACCAAAAAGTTACAAAAAATTAGAGGACTTGTAGGGGAGATGATAATTTTACTGTTTGTTATGTTGTTCAATGACTTCATATTCTGTATATCTGTGCTAATATGACCTGAATTTCTGATCCATTGCAGATCTCTTTCCTTATTGCTCACAAAGATAGCCTTTAGAAAAAGCATTAGATATGAGCATTAAAGTACAATACTGAGTATGTTTCAGTTAAAATACAAAAATGTGCAGCCATGAATAGTAAAAAAAAGTATCGAAATTACATTCCTTCAATATGAAAAGCATGGGTACAAACTATTAACTTACACGTGAGAACAAGAATGTGTGGCCAAACAGGTATGCCAGAAAGGCTGCTAAAGAGTTTTATAAACACTATTTCCTGTCATAATTTTTTTTCATCTAAGCAAATTTGGCAGTCTAAGTTTAAAATGCTCCCTACCTGTTGTACTGGCTCTGTTTTTAAACTGGGTTCAAATTGAATTGCTGGTCTTTCCTTCACAGATTCTTCTTTCCCTGAATTTTTATGAGAAAATTTTACTGGGGTCTTAATTACTTTAAAGAGTGTTACTGATCTCCTAAATTAATCTGCTTGAACGATTTCCATAAATTGGTTTAAATTGTGCTTTTTCATCAATAAGCTACCATAGGCATTTGCTTCTTTTCCATGGAGAATTTTTATGTTTGTAAACCTCAAGTCTTGAGTTTTTTTACTTGAACAAATCTTTTCCTAAGGGGATTGAAAGACTTGATGGTATGTGTGCATGAGATTTATTATGAAAATTTTACTTTTGTCTTTGTAAGTGGTGTCTCAGTGGCCTGGGCAGCAGATGCTTGGTGTAGTGCAACAATTTATTAATTGGTCCCATTGAGGACTGATTTTGATTTTTGCTTTTAGGGTATCATTGACCCATTGGATCAAGCTAAAAATTCTGACTATTCTGATCAAATTCTGTTGTCTGTAAATTATGTTACTTTGTGTAAACTGTTCCTTTACATTATCTGCTCTGTGAATCTCTATTCATATATATTCCTGCCAACTCTACTATGCATGAATGCAAAGAAAGAAACAAAGGTACAATAAAGATGTGGTTCATGGTCTCTGCTGACTGGAAATTGTGTGTGGGTTCATGTAGGGTAAAATTGTGCAAGAGGTCACTCTAGCAGCTCTGTGAGTTCAACAGTTGCCTTTCATGCCCAGCAATGTTTTTGGGCTTGTTCATTTTTCTCTTGTATAGGCACAGCCATCCTGGTTAGGCTTGGTCTGTTTGTTTGTCTGGGTCAAGATCTTTCCTCTGAAGCTACAAAGGTATTCCTTGGTGGAAAATGATATTTCTTTGGGCACTATCATGCTTGCTTTTCACTTTGTGCAGTTTCCTGTGACAAAAGCGAGTGCAAAATGTATGAAGGATTCTATTATTTTGATTTGTAGCATTGTTCCTACATCATGAGTATGTACAAGTGAGTCCACAGCATTCAGGCCTCTACATACACTTCAGTATCCACAACAATAGACTTCAGTTTTCTCTGATTAGATATATATATAAACATGCATGAACATGCATAAACATCATTTTTAATTGATATTTTGATTGCAAAGTAGGTCTTTGAATACAAAAAGAGTGGGGACTGTTGTTTTATATACCCACAGATTATCTAGACTTTCTAAGAAAGCTGAGCAAGTAGAGCTCCATTATGAACAATGATTTATTTCAGCGCTCTGCTAAACAGAGACTGCTGAATCCTGTGGGTGGTTTTATAAAAAAATGTGAGCAAACATCTACTGGAACATTAATTCTCTCTGATCAGAACAGATTCACAACCAGGCTTCTTGAGGTGCAAGGCTTGTTGTTCAACATACTCCATTCCACCAGCCCCAAAGCAAGGATTTGATTAAATACTTGTACTTGCTCTTTTTTTTTTCCTTCCTTTTTTTTCCCTCCCCACCAGAAACTTTCTCTGGGCAAATAACTGTATCCAAAAACTTTTCTAACTGTAAAAGCCATTGCCAGTTAATCACAGCTATGTCAGTTTAAGGATGTGATTTCCACAAGTTAGTCCCTTAGATTTATGGTGCTCTCTATGATTTTTATTTTTCCCCCACATTATGAATGCCTCATTTCTCTTGAGGGTCATAAAAACTTGAAAGGTATAGTAGCAATATACAATGCAGACTTCCTTGCACCCCCTTGCTGGTCGGCATAAAACCTGAATTGAGGTACTCATTTCCTGCAGTGATTAATCAACATAATGTGATCACTTGATGAAAATCAGGCTACAGTAGTTAGATATTTTGAAGAGGAATGTTGGGCTTGAGGTTTTTGTTTCACAGAGCCCTTTCAGCATTGAGTGAAATTTATTCTTGTGATTTGAGCTCATCTCTTTATCTTTAATTTTGATTTTATTTCTTTAGATCAGGATGTTGGGCCAGCCGACTGAGGGCTTCTTAACTGAGGGAGCAGTTTTGCTTACAGTATTGTTCCTTCGGTGTCCATGCTAGACCAAACTGCTGGTATGAAATGCCTTTCAGTGTGTTTTTTGGTGGGCAGGTTTGCCTTCTCCAGGATGCACTAGGCAGTGTGCCTTAAAATTTGTCTATTTGGGCAAATTCCCTCTGAACTTAGTGCTGTCTTCAATTACACCTGAGCCATGGGGTCCTTCACCTTCCCCAACTAGCACAGATGCATTTTACTTGTCTCATGGAGCTTCAAATGGAACCATTTTTTTAAATTCAGCTCCAGTAGCTCCAAAGGCTCACTTACAGTAGAACACATTCTTGGTCTAGAAAATAGTTCTGTGATTACATTTTGAGCATTTGCATAAATCCTGTCTTGGAGCTGTACTCTGCCGCAAATGTATCAGAGTGCCAGAGAGAGCTGGAGCTGTTCTGTCTGGAAAAGAGAAAGGTCTAGGGAGACATTATTGCAGGTTTCCAGTACCTGCAGGAGACTTAAAAGGAAGACAGGGAGAAGTTTGGTTTTTTTTTTCACCTGGGCCTGTTGCAATAGGACAAGGAGTAATGGATTTAAAATAAAAAAAAGAGGATTGATTCAGACTAGATAGAAAGAAGAAATTATTTACAATGAGGACATTGAAACACTGGAACAGAGTTGCCCAGAGAGGATGCCTCATCCCTGGAAACATTCAAGGCTGGATGGAGCTCTGAGCAACCTGATCTAGTTGAGGATTCCAAGACTGATTACAAGGAATTGGACCAGACAGCCTTTACAGACCCCTCCAACCAAAACCATTCTATGATGGAGAACATTTACCAGGATGTAATCACCTGGCTCTTTCCTGGCCAACCTCTGAGGGCTGGAAGCCCGTCTCCTCTCTTTACCCTGAACTGGCCAGGCAGTATTGCCTTTGTCTTTCCTTGTTTACATTTAAAGGAGTTTGACAGGAAAAGTCGCCATGCCACTGGGGCACAAGCTCTAGCCCAGCATCAAAAAACCTGGCTTTTCTACTGGCTAGGTTTGCAGTGTTACTAGAGAAGTCACCAAACACATGCTTTTGTTCAAATGATTCTTCTCCTGTGTAAACAAGGTCAGCTCCTGGAAAAATAAAATAAAATGTGTGAAGTCCTTCATGGACCTAGGGAATGATACTTTTGAGATCTAACACCAGTGCTGCAGTAGCAAAAATATTTGAAATATATTTGAAAGCCTGAGCTTTCAAACTCTTGTCAAACTCTCTGCTCACCTCAGTATGATCAGATTTGGATTCTCATCAATGCTATGTGAGAGGAATGCACTACACCCTTTCCTCCACAGTTCCATTAAATATGGGTGTGCATGCTAAATTCAAGTCAGAGCTTGTCTTCTACACAGCAGTCCTGAGAGAGATCAGCCTCAAAAACTACAGAAATGCATACAGTGTGTCATACCTAAGGGGAAATAGTGCTACAAATCTCTAACTGTGAGGGCAAAAACTTCTGTCTGAACAGGAAAAAGAAAAGCCTTGTGTCAGAGACATAAGAACAGATGGTAGTGATTTATCCTATGTAGGATGTGGGATTTGGGTTCTTCCCTCTCTTCCAAGAACCCCTTTTCCATTATCCTCCTTGTGGTGCAGGGCAGGCAGCTCTTCTCAGTTCATAACCCACGGAAAACCAGGCACACCCAACACACAACACCAAAAGAAGATGAGGACAGTGGCATAAAGCCACACATGTAACATACACCAAAAAGAACTGAAAGCAGAAAGAGTGCATCTTTTGCAAAATGCAAAGTGTTCTTCAGTTTATAAAACTAGTACAGCAAAAGAAAATATTTTCTGAGTTATGTCATTGGTTGCATGGGCAGAGAGAGAAGGAAAGCTCTTCCTCAGCAATCTTGACAATGCAAGCATTCCCTGAGGAAATCTGGCTCAAGCACTTTGCTGATGACCCATTCCTTCAGCCCCTCACACTGGACTCAGAACTGAGTCTCAGCCAACACCAGCTGTCAGTAGAAGAGTCCAGGAGAGAGGGAGGTTAATCTGTGAAAGGTAAAACCATAATTTAACAGAACAAGATCTGCAGAAAAGTGGGTGTGTGGGCAATGTGTTTTCTACCAGAAATACCAGTGAACAAATGGATTCTGGGTACTGTTCAGCGGGTAGAGAAATGTGTGTGCCATGTTATATTCCCACTCATTTTCCATATAAACAACAGGGCTATCTTTATTGTTGTCCTTTTCTCATAAAACTAACTCAAATGAATCATTATCATAGGACTTTCTTTAGCCCTGTTTCTAAATTTTGTAAGTATCTTAAACTGAGAAAGCTGGTTGCTAGAATTTCTATAGAAGATATATTGACATTTCCCAAAGCCAGGAAAAGAAATAAGTAATGCCTAAGAAAGGGTGATACAACAGTGTGTGTCCCTCACAACTGGGTCTCTTCTTCCTGGTGGAGTAGATATGAATTTAATTATCTCAATCTAAGTAAGCAAATCATGAGTAAGCAAAAAATGAGTTTCCTACTAGTGATAAACTATATTGTTCCTCCATAAAAATCAATGCCTTCTTTGCAAATTATTAATAAGGAAAATGAGATGAAAAATTTCAGTTTTTTTCTAAGAGAATATATGTAATAAATATATTTGCCTTCTCTGCTTGTTGTTTGTAGAAGTATTTTTTCCAGCCACCCAGCAGGTGTCTAATCTCTATAAAAGTGCTATCCTGTTCATGTTTTCTGAATTTTATGTTAATAGTGGCTTGAATAGGGATTTATACTGTCATGGGCAAAACAGACTCATCTTCAGGATATTAATTGAATTTATTATTAACAAAATGAGAGCAGGGCAATGAGAAATAAACCTTAAAAACACCTTTCCCCCACCCCTCCATCCTTCCCAGCTCTACCTCCTCCCCGACAGTAGTGCAGGGACACAGGAAATGGGGATTACAGTCACTTCATCACATGATGCTCCTGCCACTGCTCAGGGAGGGGAGTCCTTCCCCTGGTCCAGCATGGTTCCCTCCCATGGGAGATAATTGTCCATGAACCTCTTTAACATGAGTCCATCCCATGGCAGCAGTTCTCTTCCATGGGGTGCAGTCCTTCAAGGACAGGCTGCTCTAGTGTGGGTCCACCACAGGTCACAAATCCTACCAGGAAACCTGCTCCAGCGTGGGCTTCTCTCTCCAGGGGTCTGCAGGTCCCTATGAGTTCCTGTAGAGTTTTCCCATGGGATGGGATCACGGCCTCCTGTCAGGTAACCCCCTGCTCTACATGGGTCTCTTCCAGGGGCTGCAGGTGGATCTTTGCTCCTCCACGGACCCCCATGGGCTGCAGGGGGACAGCTGCCTCACCATGGTCTGCACCACGGGCTGCAGGGGAATCTCAGCTGTGGAGCCTGGAGCACCTCCTGCCCCTCCTTTCTCCACTGACTTTAGTCTGCAGTCTGCAGTCTTTAGTCTGCAGAATTGTTCCTCTCTCATATTCTCATCCCTCTCTTCTCTGGCAACAGTTACAACTGTGCAATACTTTTTTACCTTCTCTAAATACCTTATCACAGACATTACTGTAGTTCCTGATATTCTTGGCCTTGGCCAGCATCAAGTCCATCTTGGAATTATCTGGGATTGGCTCTGTTGGACATGGAGGACACTTCTGGCAGCTTCTCACAGAAGCCACCCCTGTAGACTCCTCAATACCAAGACCTGGCCAGGCACACCCTATACATCAATACATCTTCTTGACTGGAGTTGGATAAAATAATTTATCTCTGTGAAAAGCTGAATATTTGCTCTTTTGTCTGTGAAATGTGCAGTCCAAAAATGTGTAATATTTCTATATATTTTTTCAGCATGAGACTTGGGAGATTTGATTCTCTTGGAATATGATATGATTTTCTTTCCATGATCTTTTGGTGTGAGAATAAGGGTTGTATTTTCACTGAGATGTTGCCTAGAGTAGGACTACAGAAATATACCAGTTAAGGTTCACAATGTGGACTGTAATTTGCACGTTTGTATTTTATATTATTTACAATTTAGAGGAAGGATTATTTAATAAGAGTTTTAAAAAAATTATTTTACTTGGAAAGAACACTAACAATGATCTTTAAAAAATAAAGATGTATGTTGGCATGCCATCAACTGTTAAATGAAGTACACATTTGTGTATATTAAATCCTGGCAAAGAAGAGCAAGGTTTTTGCTTGGCCAGTCTTTGGAAAGATTGGCCCTGATGTCAGCATGAGAAGTAAACATGAAATACACATTTAGCAAGCCTGACTTGCCAAAATGTACTAACATCTCATGGGGTAACTAAAAAGTAGTGATATAAATGACAGCCACTCCCAAGCACTCTCTAGATGGTCCTACCCTTGTGTTACCTCTGACTTGTTATTTCTCCTCTTCACACATACATAGATGAAATGATACATATACAAAAAGATAGGAAAGCTAGACTGACAGCAAAAGTGACAAAAACCAAAAATTATCTTCAGCTGCTGGAACTGAGGCATGTCTAAGGCATAAGAGTAGATGCATCTGTTCATTTTAAATATTTGTTTGTCTGGAGCTTTTGCAGAGACCATGTACTTCCTTCTGCATATTTCCAAGGACATTGATTTAGCCAGGTGTTCCTGTTGGATTGGTGGTAATAAAAATTATTTCCAAACACAATGACTGTGGTATGTTAAATACTTTGTATAAATAGGTGAGGAAAATCCCTACCATATATTTGTCTCTCATCTATTTTAATTAGAAATTGTTGCTGCCTTCTAGAATGCCGTCATTGTGGCAATGCTTTGATTGGCTGTAATGTCTTGTTCATGAATGGATATTTCTTTTACTTAAATCTCATAGCTAAGAATTGTATTGACTACATTAAAATTTGCTTACAGTACCTCTAAGGCAACTATTATTGTGTCTTTCTGAAAGGGCAGCTGACGCAGAGAGGAGTAAAAGTTCCTCTGGTGTAAACACTCCAGCATATATGCTGTTCTACTTAAAGAAGTACATCCAGGAAAACAATGTGATTAGTGCAAAGGTGGCAGTAGCAGTAGGCTGATACAAGGGTCACAAAAGCAGTGTGCAGTGGCCAGTTTGTGGTTCAGAGCATCTGCATGTCTGACACAATAATGTTTGATTTGTGGCAGGGATTTCATTATGCTGGCACCGGACAATTACACAACATAATTATGTACCACAGGAAAACTCCAGTTTGTTCTCCTGCTCCCAGTTTGAGCAGCAGGGCAACTTCAGAAATCTCTGTTGGGCTCAGGCATTTGTGCCAGAGCTCCTTACCATTTATGAAAAGATACGATGCAGGTTCATGCAGCAGAGCAGACTTTTCTGGCACATAACAGCAAATTTATGTCCTTTACTAAAACATGTATTTAAATAATCTTTGAAATGACGCTAAGGTCATCAGTTCTCATTTATTAATTTATTCCTAAATTAGGTATTGAATTCACAGAAAAATAAGGGGAAGAAACAGAAAAACCAGCAAGGTTTGTCCTTCCCCTCTTTTTTTCTAATAATAATGACTGAAAGGAACTATTTCCTCAGAAAAAGAGCCAAAATGTCAGGGTTTGCCATGCAAATGCCATGCCATGTTTGCCATCCAGTGGGTATGTGCTGCCAGCCTGGGAGCTGGCTTAGCTGCCTTGCAGTTGGGCTCTGTGGGAGGGGCAATTAATGGCAGTCTATCACACTATTAGAAGTCCTTGCAAAACACATTTTCTGGTTATGCAGATAGAATGAAACAGAGGCGACAACATTTCATCTTGAAAATTGAACTGAGAAGCAGTAGGACACCCTAATGGGAGCCATGCAAACACAAGAAGAGGGTATTTCTCAGACTTGTTTTTCAGCTTAATTTATATTATAATCAAAAGGGTGTCCTCCTGTCAGTGGCACAGCGAGCTCCATGCACTGCCTGAGTATCCGTGTCCAGGGTTAGACTGCTTCCCACTACTTTAGCAAGAAAAGATCTGCAGTCTGTCCAAAGATTAAGAGTGAAGTTTTCATAAGCATTTGATATGTGGGAACCTTAAATTCCATTTTAAAACCCTTTTTGCTCACAGTACTTCTGTAACCTCTTTACTACTTCAGCATGTTGATTTTCAGCAGAACTGGATTTCTAAACTTTTATCATTTGTGGGCACGAACATGGACAGCTGCAGCCAGTTAGGTGCTGATGTACATCATGATATCTGATTTCTTACTGCCCCAGAAACAAGACTGCACAGGAATATTTGGAAGAAAAAGCAATTTTATTGGGAAGGGGCAATTCAGTAAAGTTTAAAAATGCTTTCTGGATGTCCCATCCATAGAAGTGTACAAGGCCATCTTGGCAAGGCTTTGGGCAACCTGGCCTAGTGGAAGGTGTCCCTGGCCATGGCAATTTAGCTCTATGGGTCTATGTTTCTACATACTGTCTTCTGTGAATTAATATTAAATAGAGACAAGCAGAAGCACTGCCAATGCACAGCTGAGGAGGCTGTGTTCCCAAATTTCTGTCTGCTGGGCAGTCAGCCAGCCCCCAGCAGTGTTAAGGATCTCTGCTTCCAAGGATACTCAAGGATTCCTGGGACTCTGTCAGGGCATTAGGAAAATAGGAACTGGAGAGTGTTTCGGGATGCAGATGGTCAGTGTCCTAGAATTGAGCATGTTGAGCCACCCTTGAGAGTCATTGAAACGCTCACCTCTAATGTTTTATTTCAGAGTTTTTGTGTCAGATTTTCCACTCTGGTAGCAGTTTTGTAATGCTTTTATTTCACTCTAGAAAACAAGACTTCTCCTCAAAGAACTTAGTGCTGAATGGAAACTTGGCCTTTGAACCAGAAACTATTCTTGAGTTTGGTAGGTGCCCGTAATAATGTTGGAGCAAACCTGACCACCTACAGTGCAGCTCAGAGCTTTGTGAGAAGGACATCAAAGCACTGTAATAGGTTTGTTACTGCCATTTGTACAGCCAATACTCATGTAATGTAAACTTGTGCCTCTGGTAATTCATACCTAGCAAATATTGTACTTAGAGTGTTTTATTTTCCCTTCCCGCACTGCTCAGGTCTTCTGAGGATCAATTCTACCAGTCTTCATAAACCAATTAATATACCATGCCACCCAGAGCCACCTTTTCTTTTTTTTTTCTGCCCCAAATAGTAGTGTAAGTTAATACCACCATGTATGTACCACCACCAAACCCTTTAGGGGGTAATCTAATTTGTGTTGCATTCATTTGTAAGCATATTTCTAGTCTACACAAAACACATTTCTTTTCCTACTACAAGCCTCTTATTTTACAGATACTTTGTTTTTCTGGAAAAATACCCAACCACTTTGAGTTTACAGCTGTTTTTTTTTCACTACAGGTTATTTCAACACATATTAAAAGAAAAATGTCTCCAAGCTTAGTGTCTTAGAATTACCAACTCTTCCATAGCTGTTCATGTATTTTTGTATTCTACCTTCTGTCTTGTATCTGGTCTGCATGCAACAGCATGAAAAAAATATGTGATTGATATATATATATATATATATATATATATATATATAGGGGTTTTTTAAATCAATTTGGAATCACTGTTGTTCAACAAAACTTTTTCATATGCATTTCAGAGAGAGGCCAATTCTATTTACAGAGTTGACTAAATTAGTTAGGAGATGAATTGCAGTGGCATAAAGCTGGTTTTGTAAATTCCTTTAGGAACAAAACTAGTAATTCCTGTAACAGGCTTCAAAGCCTGGTCCCTTTTCTTCCTCTAGACATGCTTACCACTGTTTCCTGCATGGTTCTGTTTTGAAATCTATGCTGATTTTTAAAGGCTTTTGTAATATATAGTTGCTATCTCCACATGGTTCCATAACATCAGCTGCAACATGTTTGAAAGCCATAATTGGACAAGTAATCCTTCCAGGGAAAAACAAATCATGTCTGGTTGTAATGGTCTGAATGGCTCTTATTTCCCATTCTGTGTAGTGTTTGTGATATTTTGATGGAAACAAGGAAGTAGATCTGTTAAAAAACAACTGAGAAATCTGGCAGAGGAAGATCAAGACAATTTTACCCTTAGAAGATGAACAGTATACAAAATTACACTCAATTTTTTAGCAGATGTAGCCAATGGGAATGGGGTGAAGTTATCTGTAGTTTTCATCCAAAGAATATAAGCCTTCCTAAAAGACATCTATAGGGCTTACAAGACTTATAAGGGGAAACATAATGAGCCGTGCTGTGCAGGAACTGAGATAAGATGGGTATGTCTATTTTTCACAGTATTAATTATATAAAACTCTTTATTAGCCTTTCCCTCTTCTTGTCATCTGGTTAGACATGTGGTAAAATTACTATCTCACAAATTTACTACCACAGACATCTGCCTAGAAGTAATTGATAACTATTCAAATGTACAAGAGCTTTCCCACTAGGGCCGTTTCAAGTGCATTGACTATAAAGAAGAATCTTTACGGGGACTGTAGAGGCTAAAAGAGGCTAAAAGAATAAATAGGATAAGTTAAGAGAGGGTGAATCCATCAAATTATATGACCCTGCTTCAATCTGTAGTTCATCAGATCATTGTTGTTCTAGTCAGAAGTCAATGGGGCTAAATCAGGAAAGAATCAAAAATCTCTTTTCTATATAGGTGCTACCAGACTTTGCGGTAGACAGTCTTCTTAGAAAAACATCAAGCAGTTTCCAGTTCCTGCCTTTTAATTCTCCTTTCAGGTCTAATGTTGCTAATAGAAAGAAAGATCCTGACTGATTCTCATCCAACTTCGATGTCTTCCTCCATTCTTTCATCTCCTCCAATTCACTTCTTTCCTTTATTTTCTGTTTCCTTCTCTTCCCTGCTCTGTAGTCTCCTCAATCTCAAAGCAAAATAAAACTTGATCAAGTAAAGACACCCATCACGGTATGGTTAAGGAAGCTGTAAATATAGAGGTGTACACAAACCTAGGGGCTGCATATCTGATAAAGTTCCAGTCCTGCTCAGGCACACTGACCCTTTTTTCAGCATTGTGTAAAAATTAAGCAGGCTTTGATATGCCTTATCAAATAATTGTTTTGAAAGGGCAAGCTCACATGTCTTCTAAAGCCACTAATCCCACAGTCACATTGAATCATGGGATGAGAGAGGTAAATACAGACTGTAATTTAATATCAATTATATAGAGTATGTCTCAGTTGCACTTGATAAGAATATAGATGGAGGAAGAGTTTGCAAATGATCAGGGAAGTGGTTCAGGATTTTAAGCCAATATTAGAGGAAGAGTGAAAATCTCTATTTTAAAAAAATAGAAAACATGAAACAGACATAATTATAAATTGAAAAAACCCTGTTTTTGAATCTCGGCATGAACATACACAAACTGGATCCCAGCAGACCAAAATTAAATGTCTAAATCAGCAGTGTGTTCCTGGGTTTTCAGAATACATACACTGAAAGAATATGAAACAGCAGGGCAATTTCACAACTCTGTCCAGTCAAAACAATGGAAAATATTGCGAATGCTCCTAAGCAGCTGTTGCTCAGCTACTGCCAAACACCTGAGACACATTACAAAAAGGACTAGACATTCTCTGTTAAAACATGGAAAGTATGAATGATTAAGATGGCAGAGTGCATTTGATCTCTGTAACCTCAGCTGAAGTGCCCCAAGCACTGCCTAAGGTTTTGCATGGCAGGAAGAGCTGCAGTATGCTGGTAGTTGCCAAGTCCATGCCTTTGCAGAAGGAGTTTGGTGATGACTCGAATTGTTTGTACAGTAGCTACCACAATGAGATAGTTGTTGAGATATGAAAAATAGGAATAACAACAGCAATAATAATAAAATAATTGTAATGCACTTACGTTTCAGAAGGAGGTGTTAAAGACAGGAACACAAATTCTTACAGTTAGTATCAAATAATGCCCATAGTAGTACAAAGAGTATCATCGCTTCCCAATTCTCCTCAGAATACACTTCTGCCTTGAGGATTTTAAAAAGCCCACCAAAACACACAGTGACAAAATAATAAATAGCTCTGATAACCTAGAACAGAACTGGAGAGCTCTAATATTAGAGTATGTCTTCCTTTGCATTTGTAAGGGACAATCACTTAAAGGATTGGTGTAATGATACTATTAGCTCACACAGGCAGACCCTGAATAGTGTCCAATGAACAATCAAGTATTACACTACAAATTTCTTGCTAGACCACTGGAATTCTAGAACAATAAGCTTTGCAGTTGGTGATGACTTCAGTAGTGATACTGGATTTACCCATGAAGCCCCAAGCAGTTGCCCTAAGTACTACCATGACTCCTAGCACTTTACCTACTAAATTGCTGCACAGTCTTAAATCCTGGAAAATGCTCGTATCAGTGTCATTTCCATGTCTTTTCAAAATAGTCGAACTTTCTTTAGAGAAAAATAGATAATTCTGATCATAATCCCAGAAAATATCATACTTTAGGAACGTAGTTTCAAATAATTTTTTCTCATATTAGTACAGATTAGCTGCATTCATATCTATGCTACCTGAATATTTTTCAATTGTCAAAATAGTTTGCTTGTATAAAGACTGTAGCATTTCTTCTTTATTTATATTTTTGTATTTGAAACCAGCTGGGACACTTCAAGATCTTCTGGAAAGGACCAATGCAACATTTCTGCAGGAAAATTGACAGTAGAAGGGAAATGCTGGTAATAATGTCTCAGTATTGACTGTATTCTGTAATGCTGTTTCCTGTGTGGACCTCAGCTGAAAATACTACAGATTTCTTTTCTTCCATGTGGCCCACCAAATCCTCACGCATTATGTTCTTAGTCTCTTAGGGTAAGAAAAAGCCTCTTCATAAAACTAAACAGCCCAACCCTGTAGGATCCCTTGTCTCCTCTATTATTCCTATCTGGCAGTTTACATCTGTACATTTAACATACAACTAAGGAAAGCAAGCATAATTCTGCCAACATGAACAGCTGCTGATATATTGTGATTCATTGTTGTGATATGAGTCATTTCTTCAGAAATTGTCAAATTCTACCATCAAAGACAATATGGTCTGCTTTTTTATTTATATATACACTCTTTGATAAAACATTTACAAAACATCTTATCTCAGGCTCTCACTTACCTTTGCAGAGTAGTCCATGCTCTATAAATCAGGTTTCCCATTCTTATGTTCTGTCAACACCACTCACACAACAAATCTGGATGTGTCTGTAGTGACCTCCAGATTCCTACTTTCAGCTGTTTTGGTTCCATAGGCCCGTAATGGGTAAGTGCCAAAAGCCAGTAGTCTTTATTTGGCACACAGATGTTCTGAAGTCTGTAACTGATAGAACTTTTATTTTTTTGCAGATGCTTTTGTCACAATGTTTTTTGTTAGCACATGATCTGTTATTGCCTACCAACCCCAACACAATGTTCTGAGATGGTTTGATATGCTTGTTTAGATACAGCTTATTCTCTGCCTAATACTTTTTTGTACTATCATTTCTGTAATACAGATCATCACATTTGGTCTGCTTTGTCTCCTGTCTTCCATGAGATTTAGTGCTGTCTAGGCAGTACTGATATTTTGCCATTATTTTTATATATTTTGGGCCAGGGGTATGTTATATGCAGCTTGGAAAGGAACCTAATGCTGTCCATTTTGCATTTTAGATTTTCTCACTGTGGGAGACCTGCAGGTGTCTGGGGCCTGTTTCACAATAAGAGAAATGTTACAAAGCAATATTCTAATTAGCAGGTCTGGAAAATGTTGTATGAGCAAAGAAGATTTTTACCAAGTCAAAGTCAAAGACTTAACTTCTTGGATATTGAAGGTTGTCTTCATTGTACTTTCAAATCTTTACTTGGAACATATTAACTAGCTAATTGGCTATTATAATAATATGATTTGCTGTACTTTTAGGCCTAAAATCTCTAACTATGGCATTAGTAGTTTTGCCTAAAGGATTCTGCACAAATTTCTATCCTTTTTAAATACTATTATAGCAGCAACATAAAGTATCATGGAATGCTGGAAGGGACCTTATAAATCCATTAAAGATCTAATAGTGAATAATTGCACAAAAAATTAGTTTTGGAACATTTGCAACAGTTAAATTACTTCAACTCTTTTAAGCAGTTTGCTAAAAAAGTGGACCACTTGAAAAATTAATTCTGTTATCTCTGTCCAGAAGCTTTATACCAGCTAAACTAAAGCTTACCAAGCATGTGCTTGTTGGCATGGAGAAGGGGAAGTCAGCTTCACTATTCTGCTATGTGAGATGTTCTGCCATTTTCTTGAACACCTAAACATTTTGGAAGGTTGCACTGCTCTGAATGGTCACGTGATGGTGTTCAAATGTGACAGAACTGGAACCCGACCAAAGTTGCAGTGAACAATTGCTATCAGAAAACATATATCACCCCATTTCATGGGGACTTAATCAAGAGGGTTTCTGGATCACTGAAAGCAGGTCATGCAAACAGAAACTTTGCTGGCTGAGGCAAGTCAGGACTTGCTGAGTATGATCATGTTCACAGTGTGCCCTCTTTGGCGTATCCCATGTTGGCAAGTCTTTGAGTAATAAAATGTCAATCACTCCTGCAGAAAACTGGCAAAATCTAACTTTTTGGGCTACTTCAAATGCTGATGATATTCATGGCATTTATTTTGGACGTCCTGCATAACGAGCTCTGAAAATCTCTGCCGAGGGGATCTTTTTAATTGCTCATTTTCATAAACTTACCACTGAGATTTTGTGAGATTGTTTCATAGAAACTCAGCACCACAGTTATAATGTGATAGCAAATCCTGACATTACTCTCTGATATTTCAGCTACTCAAGCCAGCAGTCACATATCTGTCATCCTCTCAAAGAGTGTTTTCTACATTGCAAAAGCATTGTCTAAAGTTATTCTGATGTCATAACGTCCCTTCATTACTCACAGCCACAAAGAGAGGTTTCCATAGATTGATCTCTGTTCTTGTCAAGAAAATCAATTTCTGTGATTATGCAATGTAGTTTACTACCGTCAGAGAGACTTCAATGAAGTTATTTATGGCCCTGATGTGCCAGTAGATAAATATAAACTATTAAGTTCTGTTAACTGAAAACTGACCCAATTCTTTCCTCTTTTACCATGAATTACCCTTCCCAAATGAAACTCATTATGGAAACCATTGTTTTTGACAACTTAACTCAGGAAAGCATGTTCATTTCTTCTGCTTGTGTTTCTGGGTGTTACATGTCTGTCATTAAAATCCTAGCAATCTAGTATGAGGGAGTAGTTTTGGCTCCTTGCAAGATGTCACACGACTGCAAATGTGTCTTTTTCACCAGTATCACTAACAGTGATGGAGAAGGTACAGTTATTGCAGTTTGGAAGATGGCATCCACCACTCCCAAATATTCCTCACTTCATAGTGGTGTCATCAGTAATTTTAATAGTCATTCCCAAGGCTGCCAATGACAAAAGTACTGAGAATCTCAGGAGGGATGTAAGACTATCTCCTGAGCAAAAAGCTGGTGCAAAGCAGCCAAGAAATCAGGGCTTAAGACTCTCCTTCTTGCATAAAGAATAATATTGTATTTGGTCATGGGGTTGTTTGTTCATTTTGGAGCACACAGGAAATGTTGAGATGTTCCCATGGAGTAGAGAAACTGAATTATGATTAGTGCCATGAAAACCAGAGGATTCCAAGAGCAAGGATGGAAAGATTTTCCTATAAATTGAGAAATCATTTTAAGAGGCAGTAAAGAGTGAGACAGTGTGGTGCCATTTGATGCCTCTAGAGGCTGCATTTAAATCTTTTATTTCAGTTTTAATTGCATTATTTCATGCATAATTTGCCTCTAAGAGGCTAGGACATTTCTAGAATAAATACTAAAATCTAGATTGCTTTGTGACAGGAAGGAAAAAAATACTCCTATAGCTGGTTATTTATTTCTTTGTCTAGTACTTCACATAATACATCACTTTCCATCTGCATTTGCAGTATATTATAAAGTAAAAGGTTTTTTAAATTATTTTTCCCCTGAAAATGCCCTTAGTAGTTGTCCCATGTCATAAGAGACCTCCTTAAATAACAAAGATGTTGTCATCTGTCAGGTGCTCTGACTACTCACAACATTATTGATTGAGATAAAAGTGTAAGACAGTTACCAGAAAGTGGGAAACAGAATCAGATGATGGGGAGAAAAGGGAAAATTAATTTACAATTATTAAACTGAATCATTAGGATTTTGCCATAACATGTCAGTCTGAGAAACTGTGGCCTATTCAAGGTTATTCCTAGTGTCAGCTATGAAAATAACAGAACTGATTCATGGCACCAGGTGCTGTCCTGTAGTCTGGATTAGGTCTGAGGAATAGTATTTTCAGATGCATTTTTAAGAGCAATGCGTCAATGTATGTATCAACTTGTTATTCTGCTCTGCTAAAATTTTAACATAAATTGGGGCAAATTTTCAGTGTTTTACTCCTCTTTGTCTAGCAGTAAGAACAAAACCTGTCTGTCACTCCTGCTCTTTGCCTCTCTTTGCTTCAGCATGGGAGAAGAGTCTGAAGACTGTGGCTGTACAGAGCCGTGCACACAGACAATTCTGTGGTGATCACAGAATTTTTAATTTTTTGTGACAATAAAGTCTAAGTCATTTATATAATTTTCTCTTCTTGCCTTTTGCATTTGTATCTGTTTTGCCTTTTCAGAAGAGTATCTCCCTGAAGAAACTTTTTTCTTAGGGTCTGTCATAATCTCTATACCTCCTGAGGACATACAGGAAATCATCTAATACAGGAATTCCTCTTCTGGTAATGAGCAATCAGATTAATTTTTAGGTTAGTATGATTCCTGAGGCAATTTTTGGGAGTGGGGGGTATTTATATAAGGTCATTTAACGTGAGTGGCACATTAAGAGTTTAAGTAATTACCTACTTTCTTCTGTCAGGGTAAAAAGGTAAGAACCGCTATGGAATAATTTAGCCCATCCTAAGCTACACACATTTAAGGGAATGAGTCAGCATCTGGGAGGTGCTTTTAGCAGTAGGAATCACATTGAATTCCACGTGGGAGTTGGATACTCTGCTAAGTAATCAAGAAGGTAAAGCTTTCAACTGTATCTAGGCACCTTCATAACAAAAATAAAAACAATTAAAAGAAATTCAAAAGAAATTAGAATCCAAGTCTGACTTTCCTCTCTTGAACCCACTGTGTACTTTGGTGTGCCTGGAGGCTTTTTAAGTTCTGTCTTTGACTTTGCAAATTTTATCTTACAGTTTATTTTTGGAAGCGAGCTAGACATTTTGACCTAAACTTTTTGAAACACTTGAGCATCTTTCTACTGAAGGCATGACAGAGAATTAGCAGCATTTTCCAAACCACCAGCTAAGTTCAAGTAGCTTCTCTGCAGTAGCCTTAAATCCAGTATATGGTGTTTCTGCTTAGCTAGTTCTAGGTCTCCAGCCAATGGAGAGCACTTGGGTCAGGGAGAGTCCAGAACCAGCTCCTTAGGGTCTTAGAATCAAAGAAGGATTAAGGCTGAAAAAGACCTCCAAGATCAGTGAGTCCTACCTTAGAATTATCTTCCACTTGTCAACTAAAACATAGCACTTAGTGCCACATCTAGTCTTTTCTCAAATATATTCAGGTATGGTGACTTCACCACTTCCATGGGAAGTCCATTCCAATGCTTTACAAGACTTTCAGAAAAGAAAATCTTTCTGAAGATCAATGAAACTGAACCTCCCCTGTTGCAGTTTGAGACCATGTCCTGGTTGCGTGGGAGAAGAGGCCAATCCCCATCTGGCTACAACCTCCTTTCAGGCAGTTGTGAAGAGTGATAAGATCTCCAGGAGCCTCATTTTCTCCAGCCTAAACACCCCCAGCTCCCTCAGCTGTTCCTTATTTGCCTTAATCTCTAGACCCCCAGGCCTAGGGACCCCTCTAAGGTCACTGTACCCTCTGGCTCTTTGAGTCACAGCTGTCAGTAGCTTTATGCAGACTAAAAGAAACATTTTTATTGTTGTTAATTTGTTGATTGGGGGTTTTTTTGAATTACAAGTCATATTTAGTTTGGAAGTTCCTTGTGATAAAGCCTGAAATTACTATAAATCCTTCAGTATTGCTGTATAGTCTGCCTGAGAAATACTTGCTGGTTCAGAAGGGTCAGTGAAAAAGGGGTTCAGAGAAAGGGGGAATAGTTGGGTCAGTTTCTAAGAGCAGCGCTTCTGGAGGCGCTCAGTGCCTCCCTTGCCACAGCTCACGGTAGATGTCAGGCTCGCACCGCCGAGCAGCCTCAGCCTGTGCCGCCTGCGCTGCCGAGCCGGGGACGGCCCCCAACGGGCTGGTACCGCCGGCACCCAGCTCTGCCTGCCCGAAGGTAAGCTTACCTCCGCGGGGAAAGGCAGGGCAGATGGTCTGTTGTTTGCTCTATTACCTTCTTTCCAAATTCATACACTTTTTCCCTTGGTTGGCTCGCGTGTTGCACTTATTCTGACAGGCTTGTCCTGGCTATACAATGCAGCAACAGTTCGCTGGCACCTCTGTTTAATTAACAAAAAAACTCCAAAACAACAACAACAACAACAGAAAAAGAGTTTTTACAGGGGATGTCCCACACACAGAGATTGAAAAATGTGCAGACATGTGCTTTGATTTTATTTTTGATTCCAAATATAGAAAATGAGTATAATACACCTCTCATCTCACATTCTATTCGCAGACAACCTCCCTTCCTCAAAATTCCTTTTTTTGAGCCCTAGGCCATCAACCTCCCTCATTCTCTTGACTGTCATACACCTTCCCAAACAAGAATAGCAAAATTTTGGAAAGATCCTGTTGAATGCTCCTGACTGTGTCCAGCTCTAGGACCTCAATGAATGTATTTGCATAGACACAATTAAATATATACATATGTGCTTTTCTTGTTCATGAGTGTAACGTGATTTCAGTGATCAGACTGGACCCATGAATATAGTTGCTTGAGAAAACCTATTTTAAAATCAGCCAACAGATAACACCGCAGATACAAAGAAAGAAATTATATATGGAGTGGAGCTAAATGTTGAAAACTACTATGCCTTAAAGCACTTAAGCCAGTGCTATGTATAAATGCCCTATATATTATGCCAGGCAGTGTACAAATGTATTTATTTTGGTTACTATTTAGTATTATGCATATCTCTGAGTTAAACAGCCATGTTAGAAGACACCCTGTATATACATATTTTGTTTATGAAATAGCAAGGCCTTTCAAAGTTTATTTCAATTTTTCATGTTACTTTCAGAACTGATACAGTAAAACAGAGTCCATACTTGACCAGGGCTTAAATAAGATTTTAATTTTTTAAAATACTGCATTTTAAATTAACTTTGACTTCCCCTTGTCTTTGTGCTCATTTGGTGAAGCTCATGCTGTCATGACAGTGGTTGACAATAATAGATAAAGTGCTGTAGATAAAAATGAGGTTGATACATTTTACATGAAAGCCCTAAAGCAACTGGGTTTTTAAATCAACTATCTAGCTAGGATTGCTTTCACTTTCCTTTTTAGCACCTCATTAGGCTTACTGCAATTTTCCTGCAGTACTGAACTGCTGCCCCAGTCACAGTTCATTTTCCTCCTCTAATGTCCAATTACTCTGTTTACTGAAAATTATCATATTTTAATTTCACAATAATTTAATTAAAATATTTCATTCTAGAATATAAATCAGCAACACAGAGCAGCATCATTTTGCATTCTTCTGTTACAGCTCTGCGGCATCCTGGGAAACAGCACAGCTGCCACAGCTTGAAGAGCATACCAGGAGAGATTTGTGCCATCCCCTTTGTGTTTTTAAATATCACTAAGTGCACTACAACATTTTTAGGCTTCTAATGTGCCAGAGCAGTAGCAGCACCTCTGCAGTGTGTCCTGAAATCCTGGATGAACATCTGGTTTCTTCTCACTGATGCTCCTTTTGTACTGGGTCTTCTTTTGGGCTTAGAATTGTGGTGCCTCTCTTGAGCACAGCTCCTCAGTGTTTCTCTTCCTACCTGTCTTCTCCAGCTCCAGACACCAAGGAAAAAGGTTTTAGCAATCTTCAGTATAAATACCTGGGTTTTGCAAACACCTACTAGCACACTGAGATGGAGAAAGATGTGAAATTACTTAATAAGTGAGAGCTACCTTACAAAAAGTAGTGGAAGATGTTGTGTCAAGATTTCAGCGCAGTAATATTTGTGGAATGAGGACAGCTACCACATTTTTTTCTTCCTCAAGGAGGAATATAATCATTCCTGTTTGGAACACTTTTCCTATACTTTAAAAATGGTTCTTTTTGACCCCTGTCCCTTGGGAAAAAGAACTATTTAAAAAGTGGGATAAACTACCAAGCCAAGGCCATGGGTTGCACACCCTGGCTGATGATGAGATAGAATGTGTGGTCAGTTCACAGACTTCTACACCACTAAGTTTCATAGACACAAAATAAACAGCTTATATTTGTGAGGCCTCTGAAACAAATCTAAAATGAAAGCTTTTGAAAAAAAAGTACTTAGGGAAAGCTCAGTGCCAGAGCATTTTAATGAATATTTTTTTATAAGGAAAAAGAAAACATGAAGTAGAAGGTTGAGTCTCTCATAGGAATCTCCACCCATGAAAAGCTTGACTACTTGGATATACAAGGTCCTGAGGAATCTCACTGTACTTTCAAGTTATCCCAGCCTCAGGCAAGACATGAACTATCACGTCTAGACATCCCTTTCAAACTAGACTTGTAGTATGATTTGGTGAATGGGGTAAAATGTTTTATGTTTTATAATACCACTAGGCCTGACCAGGTTGTGTTTTTTGATTTTTTTTCCTTTTATTTTCTTCAGTAAGGTAATTGTCTTCCTTTTTCCATACTTTTGAATTAAATATGGGACATAAATCAACCTCCCTTCACAACAGATACTTTCATACATACTTTCATTTGTGAATATATAGATACATACTTTCGTTTGTGAATTTGCCCTTATTCATTTAAAATATGGAGTTTGCCTTACTCAAAAGGATGTTGTCCTGCAGGACAGTATTCTTGACTTTATAGACACTAATTTTGGCTTGGGCAGACTCACCCTCAGGCTGCTAAGACAGCTAACTCAGGACTGGGATACACCTGGGATATGGCCGAAGATGCCAAAAACCCATCTGCATAGGAAGACAAATATTTTTCTTGAAAGTTGAGCAAATACTTTGAAATCTCTATTTCTTGTTGGAATCCAAACAAGTTTTTTTCCATCAAATAAGGCTGGGATGTAAATGTCAGTAAGAATGAACCAATTTACTGGCAGCAATCCATTAGGGAGGAAAGTGCCCCTATTTCCAGGTGCTCCCAGTAATCATGACACAGTCTGATACTATAGAACAAGATTCTATAGAATGGGAAAGTCTTCCCATGTTAACATGAACATCAGATCTCCTCAGGGCAGCTATGAAACCAAGGTTAACTAGGGAAAATGATATGTTGTGGGAGGTTGTAACTATGGAGAAATGGGGTGGAATGCAGTTTCTGAGTCTGTGGTCTTTTTACATACACTTTATACATATATATGGCTCTATATATTCTTGCCTGATATGTATTTATTTATTAAGCATAGTTATTATTTCTTGTCAAAAGTAGGTGAGATATTCACAAAAGAATGTGAGAGCATTAGTGTATCAGAATCTCAATACTTTTGTTGAACATATTTATAAAATTATTTTTTTATAATATGAGTAGGTGTTCTTTGACATTGGCAATCACTTAAGCTATAATCAGAGTAACTCTGCTGGTTCTTAATCACAATAACAATGAGTACACAGTAGCAATGAATAGGGATGAGAACTAAAGTTCTGTATCCAAAATTCATTTCAGAACAGGATGTAAATACATTAAAAAAAATAAAATTCCATCTATTAATGCCTTTGAAGAAAGAAAACTATTCTTTCTAATAAATAGGGACTTTTATTTTAGAAAAAAATCTTCTATTTTATAAAATCAGATGACATCATCTATTCATACTATTTATTTATTCATAATCCAGATTATGTTTTGGGGGGAATTTATGCTCTTTTTAAATGTAGGTTATTTTCTGCATTTATTAAATTCAGGTTGTATAGAATACTTTTCATTAAAGAAAGAAATTTTGATGACTTTTGTCCTCTTCTCCCTTACTTTTAATCTAGGTGGCCATGATGGAAACAAATCCATAAGAATAGGTAGATGATGAATAGAACTGCTCAGTGATTGACCAAGGCAGTGGTCAAAATCCAGAGCACCAAATCAGCACACTACAGAGATGATTAGCACGCTATAAAAATGTTGACTGATGAGCACCTTCTATTCTTGGGCTCCAACACGACATGACATTTCCTTAAACCGGGATAATTGAAATACGAAACTGCAGAGTGAACTTGGCACGTAGGGGAAGGTGCATGCCAGAAAGAACAGAGAAGAAAGAAGAAACAAGGAGTGTTGTGATTAGGCACATCAGAACTATAGTGCGTGATACAGGTAGTGGTTATTTTTGGATACCCAGAATTGAAGTTAACTGGATGTAATCTGAACCTTAGTAGCTGCTAAATTTCCAGTTGCATACTTAACACAAGATCTCTATACAAAAAAGTGCCTGTAGTCCTCCCTAGTATAACATTTTAAGTCCCCCAAATACCCAAACTCACAAAAGCCATGATTTCATAACCGATTTTTCAAAGGATTTTGAAGTTCCACCTTACCAAGCAGCTCAGCTTTAGCCTTGAATTGCACATTAGCAGTCCCAAGAGTACCAAACTGGCAGTTGGCTCCCTTTCAGAAGGTAAAACCTGTGTCACTAGCAATCCTGCACCTTGCTACTATTTCACTTGACTTGGTATGTTTGTATGGCCACCAAAAACACCTCAGAAAACAATCACAGCTCTGGAAAAAATATCATGAATCACATTATGTATTCAGTTGCTTTCAGGTTAAATAAAATTATTGGTAAGTGAGAGGAATTACAGGAATCCCATGACTCTGATATTGATAATAAGGCAGAGACCACAGAGAAATCTCTTTAGTAGACTACACACAAATCTGTCAGGAGCTAGAACTTTCTATTGTTACTCAGCTGGAAATATCATTCATGACTGTAAGCATTGCTGCATGTCGAATTGACATTAAATTAAATAATATCCCAGATGCAACATGGCTGAGGAAGTTATTCATAATACAGAAGTTATTGGTTGAATGTTTAATGTAGTCTCTCCAGCATTGTGGCCCTTTCTCTTACTTTTGGCACATAAGCCTAGCCTAAAAAGCAAAACTTTTTTGATTAACCAGCATGTCTATTTCCTTTCATGTGGTTTTGCCAAAGAGGCACATGATTAGAAACTAAGAAACTTACACAAAAGGTGTTGCAAAGAGAAAGACCTGTATTTTTTAGCTTTTGAGAGAGGGCAAGGGCTTCTTCAAACACACCAATAACCAAAGAAATACTATGGAAAATAGGAGCCTGCTACTGAAAGGAACAGAGGTTGCAGAGAAGACTTAACACTCATCTTGCTTCAGTCTTCACTGACATGGCCAGCCCTCAGGAATCCCTGGCTCAGGAGGCCATTGAGAAGGTCTGGAGAAAAGCTGACCCCACCTGTGGATTGCATTTATTGTAATCTTTCTATTAAATTGTAACTCTGACCTGAAATCTCTCACAAGGTGATTGAGTGGGATTATTTCTCCCACTTGTTTACTTTCAAATTGCTTCATCAGGCTAGTCCACCTGTTCCTTTGGGTCAGGGCACCAGTCCTCTTGCAGTTCAGGAGTTTTTCTGATTGCTATCTATCCTGTAATCTTTAATTATTTATGCAAAGTGAAGCTATACCGTCTAATACTCCTAAAAGACTGGATGAGGGAGGCCCACGTATAACTTTTTTGTATGTCAAAGGAGACAATTCAGTTTTTTAACTTCTGAAGTGTGAATCAGCCTTTAGGTCACAGATTTTAGACTGTATTTAGACTGTAATTGTATTCTAGACACACAGCTGCAGCTGGTAAGCTCAAGAGCCAGATACATGCATGAAAGTCAAACATTACAAGAGCAAATATGTCCTCTGTAAAACTCCAATCCAGTAGAAATTTGTTTCCAGGCCTTTGCTAGGCAAAATTTCTCCCATTATCCTTTGATTTATCCACAGAAAGCATTTGAAATTATGGTACAGAAAAGGCAAGATTAGAAGCTTTTCACAAAGCCTTTACCATTTGGAGAGAAAAGGTATTTTCTGAGCCAAGATGGCTCTCAAGAAGAAAAAAATTATAGTTCTGTACTTGATTTGCTTTCTGTGAAGTATCATCCAAGCACACACACTTAGGTACAATAATCTGCAATGTAATGCACTGTTTTGTTTAGCAGCAAATAAAATATGACCTCTTCACTTTAATGAAGAGACATCTGGAAAACATCCCATAAATGCATCTTTTCTTGTAGACAAATGTAAGGAGACTACAGTACCTAGCTAATCAAGAACCTTAAGCAATAATTCAAAGCTCCTGGCTTTTAAATCATTACTACTGCTCTTCTAGTGACATAAAAAGAAAATGCTGCCAACATCACTCTTTAATAAAAAACTGTTAGCAGTGGAAAATTTTGGACACAGTAACCAGCATCTCTTAAGCAGGTGCCTATCCCACTTGTGAAAACTACTCTCAGTGGGAAGTTTGGAGGTTTTGCTGCTATGAACAGCCTCAAGAATGTTGTAATTGGATGACCCAAAACCTAGAACCAAATATCCTGACTGAGGTTCCTCATGGCTCATATGCAGAGAAGAGTCTTGTTTTGAGGTTTATAGCTTGGTTTCAAAACGTACAAAGGATAAAACCCTCCCAAAACAAAACAAAAATTGTCTGGAGTTCTCTGCAGTGTGCTGGGAAGGAAAAGTTTCAATGCTTGGATCAATTTCTAATTCTATCCAGGTCATTTTTTTGCCTTCTTCACATTTATTAAAATCCCAATGAAACATGGAAAGTTGTCAACTGTTTGACAGTTGGTGTGGTTTACCCCCAGCCAGCCAGCAAGGCCCACACAGCCGCTCACTCACTCCCCCATCAGTGGGATGCAGGAGAGAATCAGAGGGGTAAAAGCTGGAAAACTCGTGGTTACAGTTAAAGACAGTTTAATATAGCAGGCAAAAGCTGCAAACACAAAGGAAGCAAAGCATGGAATTGATTCACCACTTCCCATGTTTGGGTGGGCATTCGGCCATCTTCAGGAGAGTTGGGCCCCATCACACATAACTTGGGAAGACAAACTCCTACACTCCAAATGTCACTTCCTTTCTCCTTCTTCTCTCTGCTTTAAATACTGAGCACGATGTCATATCTTTGGAAAATCCCTTTGGTCAGTTGGGGTCACCTGTCCTGGCTGTGTCTCCTCCCAGCCTCTCAGGCACCCCCAGTCCCCTCACCAGTGTGGCAGTACGAGCAGCAGGAAAGGCCTTGGCTCTGTGTGAGCTCTGCTCAGCAATAACATCTCTATATTATCAACCCTGTGTTCAGCACAAATCCAAATCCATGCCAGCCACTGGGAAGGAAACTAACTCCATCCCTGCTGAAACCAGGAAAAGTAATCATCTTATTGCAGGTGGCCCATTGGTGCTTCAATGGCTGAAACTCAGCCACCTCTTTTACCATCTGTAGCATACAAAAATATTAAGAAAGAGAAAATCTAGTGCCAAAAGGGTGGAAGATGCCAGAATTTTGGTGACAAATAGAGAATGTACCTGTTACTAAAGAAAAATCTGTAGCTTTTAACAGAGAATAACTATAGGCATTTTATTATGCAAATATATATTATGGATGAGCTGTTGATTTTTATGAATTATACAGTCTAGTGTTTACAATTTACAAACCATTCTGAGAATAATATGATTTAGAAAACTGTAGAATTTTAGACTGAAATAACTGCTATTTTATTAATGTTGGTGTACTTCTTCTTTCACCTCACAAAAAGATGGAGAGAGAATTAGGGCAGGAATTCACTGCCCGGATCAGGTATGTGAAGTTCCTATGCAGGCAAGTTATGTGTCATTCAGAATTAAGATTCTGCTCAGGGGCAAGCAGACAGGAAAATGAATTTCAGTTGATCCCAGTGGCCAGGCAAGGTGGATCAGAGATGGAGGGATAGGGTGGTGCAACCCTATTGAGAGATTTAATAGGGTACAACCCTATTAAAGAGATTTGTTATACAGGATGGGGCCTTCCCAACTGGCACCAAGCAGCAAGGAAAAGAGAAACATGGTTCTGCTTCCAACCAAACCCTGGCACTCTCCCTGACTGTTACTGACATAATTCCAGGCTCTTGTGTGCTCTGCCTTCAGCAGAGGCACAGGTTGAATTTTCTCCCCACAGTCCCTGCAGGCTGTTTGTTTTCATCCTCTCCCCTCAGCTCACCAGGGCTGTGCTGCCAGGGCTCAGTTCCCTTTTTCCTCACCTGCCTCCTTTTTAATCTTGGAAAAGTCACAAGGGAAAGTGATCCTGATCCTCAGGTTTAGGAGATTAATTCTCACTCTCTCTGTTTCTTTACATGTCCTAAAGTCTGTCAGTCTTGTCAATACAGACCAGCTTGGTCTCATGCCAAAGCCAGGAACACTAGGTGCCTTGTAACGAGCCTCACACATGCCAAGTGGATGGGTGGAGGATCAAAGTGAAGTGCTGATGTCAGGGGTGTTTTATGTCTGACTCAAAGGCTCCAGCACTCAGCTCTGGGATGGTCACAAGCTAAAACACTAACCCACACATTATTTATTCTGCAATTTCTCAGAACACCACTTTGTGTGAGAACATCCCTTTTGTACTTCAGAAGGGACAAAAGAAATACTAAAGAAGATGTCCTTAGGATTCTCATTGTTGAGACAGGTTCTTAAAATAAGGTAACTAGAATTCAATTATGTTTCAATGGTGGCTGTTTGTCTGGAGAAGTTAATGTTGATACTGTCTATATGAAGTCTTAAGGTATAAGGGAGACTGAGCTGGCTTTTAGGCTGAGTTAGAATGCAGACATCTAGGAAAGCGGAAAGAAAGCACTACAACTGTTTATATTTCTATTAATGGCAGAAATGGTGATGTGGTTTTCAGTTCTTTCAGATATTCTGGAGATTGCCCAAGATACATCACTTCCTAACAGAGCTTATTAGCTTTTTATCACTCACAGCTGGTTTGATCCTGTGGAGAAATTTTTACAATAATCTTCTGTTTGTATCCATAAAATCCTTTATCTAGGATATACATGGTACTTCACAGTCTTTGAATATTGTAACATGTTGCTGTTAAAGATGTTGCTTGGTCTCTATGTTCTCCATAGACCAATTTGTGTTTGGCAACTGTGATTCACTGCCTTCTCCTGTTGGTGCTTTCTAATGTCCTGCCTAGACTTTGACTTGAACTGATACTGTTCAAAGGTACTGGAGTGTTATACACTCAGATATACCATACTGAAGCCCTTTCGGTTACTTTCTTCAAGGATTCAATAGTAATTTACCTTGAAATACACATTTAGTGGCTTGACTCAAAGGAACAGCTCTTTTGCTTCCAGGAAAATGGTTGCTTGGAAATACAACATATGGAATCAATTTGTATTAGTTGGAAGAGTTACTAAGAAGAAATTGTGAGGGGTTTTTTTTACACCATAACCACTCTGCACTAAACAGCTTTAACAGGCACACTTAATGATTACCCCACATTTAAGGCTGATGAATAGCAAACTGTATTTTGGCATAGTTTTTACACTTTGTGGGAGTTTCACTAGGTCTGCTGTTTTTATGTACTTCTTGTGAGGTGAGGACTTACCTGGCATTAAAGCAGCTCTCTGCAAATATTGGAGTGCTGAGAAATTCAGCACAAGATGAGAAACCTCCTGTGGACAAACACTAGGACAGTCAGAGTGTCCTGTGCAAATTTAGCCACTGGTCTGTCTGTAATTGTGACCAAAGCACAGACTACTTACTTACTCAGCAGTGATGCTGTCAGCTCTCCCCTGTCTTCCTCCCTAGAGAAAAATTTGCAGTAATTGAATTTTCTCTTGAGTTTCACAAGATCCTGCTCATATATGCATAAAACAAACCAAGATTTACCTCACAGGTAATCCAGTGTTAAGACAGTCTGAGAATAAGCTACAATCAGTGGAGGTACCATGGGCTTCCTGCTTTGCACAGCTACTCTTTTTATACAGCAGAAATCTCCAGGACAAGCATGTGCAGCTATTAAGGATTTAACTTATATGTGAATTTAAAGGTACATAATTGATTCTCTTCTGCATGGAAACATCCAGACAAGAAAATATTAAACATACTGTTGTTTTTCTCATTTTATTCTACCTGTGTCTCATTTAGCCTGCTGGTTGAGAAATATGTCACTGTGCATACAGTAATAAAGCAGGAATATTTAGACTTTTTAAGAAGACTGTAATCTTCTGATTATTTTTTGTTTTGTTTTTCTTTGTTTTGTTATTTTTTTCATATGGATAATGCACTGATTTTGTTTTTGCCTATCTAAATGCCATAAGGAAGCTAAAAGTAGAGGTTTTATGACATAATTTTTATATCTCTAGAAATATTGTACCTGAGCACATGACAGGAATCCCTATCATCTTCTGTAACTCCTCACTTCACAATCCTCCTTAGTTAGCGACTCTAGATCTGGAATTGCAAGAAATGCTGAGATCTGCCCCAACACTGTCAAAAAGGGAAAGCACAAAAAAGCCAATGAAGTTACAAGAGACTTCATATGTCAATTATGAGAATCAATTACAGGTAATCAAGTGATTTTCAAGGAAGGTATTCACATAGTTGTGATGCTGTGCATAAGGCCTAAGATTTTCACAGCTTTGTGGGATATTTAGTCTTGTATCCTGAAGATATGTACCTGTTGTGTTAGCTCCTACAGTCCCCAGGCAGGCACCAAACACAGGTGGTACTCACCTCAGAAACTTTATAATGTGTCCGTAGATACAAATGTAGACACTGGCATGTATTAAACTGAGAGTTTATATTTTATGCAGAATAGCTTTTCTTCTTGTTAAAGCAAGCCTTATTTTTTTCTCCTCATCTTTACAAATTTCATGGAGAGCAGATGCTCTGGGCTTGCGTGCACACTGCTTCTTTCTAACTGACCCCAAGCACTCTTGATTTTTATGAAACCACATCCTTCTCAGTCTCTCCATTATGAGAGTGCTCTTGTCACTTCCTCCCTGTTCAGCACTGGTTAGCCTGCTGCACTTAGCTCCTGCCCTCACCTGTGGAAAGACTGTCTCTTCATGATCTGCTCTCTCTAAATCTTGTTCAGGGAATTGTCTCAGGAGCAGAACAGACGAGGCAGCAATGGAAAGGGGGTAGGAACCCCTGTGAGGATCCTCCCACAACCCTCTTTCCCAGGATAAAAGAAGAGCAGGGATAAAAGTAAATGATGTAATAGCCTTTTCTGCCACAGGGCACAAGGTGTAACTAAGCCCTAGGGACACAGAGGTAATGTTGAAAATGCTAATGCCTTAGTGGATTTTTGAGACATCTTGATAAAAATTAGTGGCTAAAAGGCAAATGTTGCAGAGTGGAAATGTCAGTGATACAGAGCAATCAAAGTGTAAAGAGAGCAGGTGAGGCACAAGCTTGCACTTGAGTTAAGCAGGTGTGTTGGCTGAATTAATTTCTGTTATAATAGCATATAAAACATCAGGCCTCCAGCTGCTGAATTTATGGGGTATTTCAGATTACAACAGATATGAAAGGAAAAAGACATATTAATGGTTATTACTGATTTGTCAGTATACATGTGAGAGGTGTTTTTTAGAGATTTTTTTAATATTTAATTTGTGAATTAATGAATAAACCAAAGATATATAATGCAAAGAATGGGAAAAAAATGTTATTCCTATTGTAGTTGTGGTAGATGTGGCACTGATAGCTTTTACTCTAAATATTATTAATTTTGTGTCTATTACAATATCTAATAGTTAATAATCTGGTCACTTTAATTAACATCTTACCCATGGCCTAAACTGATTAATATACTAAACTATACACAAATTTTATATGGACACAATATATGTATATGTGCATATATGTGTGATAGGCATATATATATATTATATATTTTTTCTTTTCTCCTAGGGAACTGATGAAATTATCATACAAATAGTTTCATAGTTTAATTTCTTTTCCAGCAGTTTCAATAGAAGGAAAAGAAGAAGTAGTGATGGAAAGAAAAAAAAATAGGGGTCTGTTTTACATTTCATTTGACTGCTGGGAAATGACAAGTGAAATTTCTGTGGCTAATTAATTTTGTTACAGTTGTTTCTAGTTCATACAGCCACATTCTGAGCAGGGGCAATTGCCCTAGTGCCATTGACTTCCCAGTTCCTAGTCCCCAATGAGCCTAATAAATGACTTCAATTTAAACGTGATTAGGAGCAATTCCTGCAGTGATACATTCTATGAATAAAGGAACACATTCAAGATTTCCTAGACTTCTGCAGTAATAATGAAGAAAACATTCACCTCATTGTTTGGTCAGATGGGATCCTTCTCTAGACTGTGGAAAGAATCTGTGTGGGATTTCTGGGGTCAATAAAATTCTTGATTTAAAAAGGGATGATGAGGATGTAACAGAATGGATACAAGAGCTATCAGTCTTTGAAGCACAGAATGTCATTTGCATTTGTCTTGGTAACCTATTGACAGGCAGTATGGCTTTGTGTGCAATTTACACGTCGGTCACAAATTTTGCAGTACTTTAATGTAAGAATATTTGATCCATAAGTCCCTGTGACCCATGGATTTCTAATAGTTCCTGGAAATAAATATAAATGTTATGAGCATGCTTTGTCCCTATCTGTGTAGGAATCAATAATCTAAGATTTTAGCAAAGAGTTAATGAAAGGACACAAATATACCTACCTAGCAGAGGAGGCGTGGACTAAATTTAAAGTCCACAGGATACACATAATGGATTTGTGGCTAGTGAGTACTTAAAATATACCATCAGTTAGAACTGGTTGTGTCATTTGCTTACACAGAATGGAAGTAAGAATTATGGCTTTTTGTTCTGCCATAGAAAAAGGCCATCTCAGAGTAGATTATACCAAGACAATGGTAACTAACCATATCAAAGTAATAATTTGGCAAAACAATCACAGACTTGTGCTGCAAATGTCCTCAGGAAACCAGTTGTAATCTGGGACACACTGAGACCTGGTTGCCATCAGGATCTGCACTGCTGCATGGCAAAGGTGTCTGGCAGGTGAGCTGTAGTTTAAATACAGTGATTTACCAGACACCCACCTTGGGCCCTGCTGGAAGTGACCAGTGACTCCTTATTAGCTTAAATGGTTCATAAGGTGGGCTTGTGTTCAGGTTCTGGATTTCTAATTGCTGAGGAATTCTATTCTGGCACTCATTCGACACAACAGACTGGGATGAGCTTGTTCACCCACAGGTGGACCTCCAGGCTTGGCTATGGTCTACAACTGGTTCTTCTGCAAGGGCCAGCTCAGGGGAAGAGGTAAGAAGCAGAATTAACTAATCTCAGACTAGTACAGATACTGAAACTGTGCAGAAGACTGTTTCTTTAAAAGAAAATCTGTGTTTTGTTCATTTTAGATACTAGTAACACTGAAGATAATCTCAACTCATTCAACACAAGACTTAAGAAAACAATTTAAAGGCAGGACTATTCTTCTGAAAATTCATGTTTTCAAAATCCTCTTACTCTGCAATCATCATACATCAGATGACTCAAGAGAGAGCCGTATGGGTGCTGAGGCAGTAGGGGTGATGCTTCCTCTGCTCTTGTCCCCCTCTTGATCTCTGGCCTTCATTGCAGTCGTATTTCATAACGAGATGCTGTGCGTTCCTCCAAACCCATGAAGGAGAAAATGCAGCCTTGGATAAAGGCTCCACTTGGTAGGAAGCATGATGTCGCAAATCTGGTCTATACTACCTGCACTACACCTCCTGAAACAGAGGCTGTTGCGTTATCCCTGGGTCCCTCTCTTTTGTTTACACCACTGCCCAGGGCCTCCTGGAAGGACCTTCTCTAAAGAGCCAGGCTAACCTCAAGAGCTCTGAGACCGCCCGGTAAAGTCACTCCCCGGGTTAGGGCCGGGCCGGGGGGCGCAGCAGAAGCGCCCATCATTCCGTCACGGCCGTGCTGCCCGTGGGGAGCGGGAC